>CANTUQ010000157.1:1695000-2295000 GCA_947683425.1 Excoecaria cochinchinensis
TTACATTGATATACTCATTCAGATAATCCATTTATAGCCAAATCAGATCAGAGCAGTTCAAATAAACATTGAAAGAACACCTGCTGACTCTAGGTAGTGGATAACGAGTGGTACAGACAGTACTTTCCTGGTACGAGCCGATTACAGACAGTACATTACGGGTACAAATCGATTAAACCATTATACTTTAACTTTCACAGATATTTTCAAAAGGGACCTTAAACAAGATCCAATACAGTAAAGGGTTCGCGAGGAACCAAACGGGGACCTGATCGGGGTCCAAACAGAACTATGGACTGCAGCTAACAGACTCTATTAGGCATGCCTAACTATCCACTAGACTGACTCTCGCAGGTCATGCATAAAACAATTCACATTTCGAATCGCACAACGCATAATTATATATACATCATGCCTAAACCAGAGTACAATAGACATATAAATATGCTCATAAAGTTGGTCATATCTAATACAATTCCCATTGTAAAACATAATACAGTCAATATACTTTAACATTTAAACAATGTTCTAAAGCACGCCAAGAATCAGGTAAAAAAGCACTACCATGCCAATGATTATCAATACAAAATCTTAATCATGCATTAGGTGCAGATACTAAGCATAAATCATGTATAGTCCAAATTACATTTAAACATAACACATTGAGTTCCCAGGCTAAAGCATAATCATGCATTCAGACATTAACCATATTATTCAAATAAATATAGCATAACATAATATCAATCATACCTCATTCAAGTCATATTCTGAAGCATGCAATAGGTCAATCGATCGCATTTTATCACTACTCAATTTACTAGAGCATATCAGGAACACATGTGGAATCATATTATGCCAATGAATAAAAACTCATGGAATGATACGAAATGCTCTTAAGTATGGCAGATTATTCTAAGAGAAGAATCCAATCAAGGATAAGCATCATAATAGGGGAAAAAGGCATAAAAGCATTTGAGAATCATTTTAAGAAAACCAGTCACTTGGGGAACCAGGCAAAACAGAACAGACCATACAAGAGCATACAACAGTATAAGTCCATACATGTTCATACAGAAGAAATAGGAAATTCATTTTGGTTAAAACTAGGCGAAATCAGAAAATGGGGCTGAAGAGGTGTCGGTCACGAGCCATGTCACGACTCGTGACTGACCTCAAAGGAAGGTCACGAGTCGTGACTCTATGTCACGTCTCGTGACATGCCTCAAAAGAAGTCACGGGATGTGACTCTATGTCACGCCTCACTCTTCACAAGAGTCACGAGTCGTGACTCTAAGTCACGAGACGTGACTTGCCTCTCATAAGGCAGTCACGCTTCGCGACAGGAATCATGCCTCACAAGAGTCACGAGCCGTGACTCTAAGTCACGAGTCGTGACTTGCCCCTTCACAGGCAGTCGCGCTTCGCGACTGGAAGTCACGCCTCGCTACTGCATCCAGCCCGCCGAGAAGTCACGCGTCGTGACTGGGAGGCAGAGTCACGTGGCGTGACTGACTTGTCTCTCACAGGGAAGTCACGACACACTGGAAATGGGAATTCCACATAATCGCGATTTCCTGTTCCCAGCAACCCAAAATTCAAAGAACTCGATAAAATCAGTTTCAATTTGATTCAAAACACAAACAAACTCATCTTACCTTTCAATCGATCTTCCAAACATCAATTGACATAAAACCAGCTTAATTCAACAATCAAATCAACTAAAATCATGCATAAACACATTTAATCCATTCAAGAACATAAACCCTAAAAGTTACAGTAAGTTAAAAAACCCAAACTCAGAACTTCCAATTCAATCCTGTTCATGCATTACTAACACATTTATTCACATAATCATTCATATACACATACCAAAACACACCACTTTCTAGAAATTAAGCAAAGCAAACCCATCTATAAGCCTAGTGAGAAGAAGGGCAGAGACAAGAACACAGAAGCTCTTCAAACATTGCATGCAATCCAAAACACTCCCAAACCTGGAAATGACGATCCAAAATCAGCTTCAAGATCAGTCCTCAATCCTTTCCTTGCCTTTACTTTGCTTCTTCATACAATCCAAAGCTTGCACAACAAAACCCACAATTCCTTAGTTCCAACCCTAATTGAAAACAAAACCAGGAAGATGAGAAGAACAGGAGCACGTAGAAAACCTTAAACCAATTTACCTCTTCAAAGCAGCCTCACTTCAAACTAAACACAACTCAAGCCAAATGAGAAAGAAAGGAAAAGCAGAGAAAGGAGAAGAGAAGAAGAAGAAGAAGCGTAAGAGGAGGGAACGGGAAAGCCAAAACCAAAAATCTGTGTTTTCTCTCTCTCTTCCTCTTACTTCTTCTTTTTTCTTCTTTCAATGCCTACCTAACAGTCCACTTGACAGCTCTCAATTGGACCACAAAATCCACTCAAACTATTCCAAATCAATTAATGCTCTTTAGTCCTTAGACAAATAACACTTCACTCACTTACACATTTCTTTCCTTGCAAACTTAATTATCTTTTCAATTGGGTCCTTAACACTCCAAATTTCTCAAGCACAAATTACTGAAATACCCTTCCGATCCTGACTTAGCATGCACATTCCGACCAGAGCTATTTTGGGGTGTGACAACTCTTCCCTCCTAAAAGAATTTCGTCCTCAAAATTCACAACGAAACACTTACGTCCACACAACCCAAACAAACAAAACTTACTTAAACAAAAGCTTGCAATGTAACTTACCAGAAGAACCTGCGGTCTCCTTCGAATCCTTACTAGACGCTACAAACTCTGTAGGCACTCGCGAAGATCTGAGCAAATCCTCCACTTCCTTTCTAGCTTGCCCAGCTAGACTCTCACTCATCTTTTTAGGACAATCGGCAATCCGGTGTTCCATACTGCCACACCTGAAATAAGCACCTGAAAGCTTCCGATATGGGCCCCGATGTTGCTTCTGACAGTGCTGACATACTGACAGTACCCACTTCTTACACTTGTTCCCATGTTGCTTCTGACATTGCTGACACATCGATGCCTCTCGAACCCTTTTCCCTGCTGACATTTCGTTAATCGGTCCTTTTTTCTTATGAGGTACATTCTGAACAAATTCTTGAGAAGCCCGAGGAGCAGTCAGCCTATCCAAAATTCGAATCAATCCTTGTACTAATGTACTATCATCAGAAACACGACCAGAATCTTCAACTGGAAGACGCTCGGAAACATTCTGATCAGCACTAACTCGATTCACACTTTCTGTTGTCTCGCCCACATTCTCACTAGGATCAGACTCTATCTAGACATGACACAAAACAAGATGCATCTGCATTAGGCCATGACACAAAACCGACTCTCATGCAAAGACTCAACACATAATAAATAACACACCCAGAACCATCAAACCAGGCTCTGATACCACTAACTTTAACACCCCCATCGCCATCCCCGTTGGAAGGACGCCGACGGACGCGCTACCCGATGCTCACTCATACAGATATGCACATGCACAACACGGAAGTATACTTTCATACATAGCATACATACAAAAATATGGGTTAATTAAAAACTTACCTTGACTTACCTTGCGGTACAGACTGAACATGCAATAACTCACGCACATGCAGGCACTAAGCAAAAGCATACACAGAAGCATACATATAACCATTCAACGGAAGCATAATCGAGATAATAAAACAAAGGAATAACTAAACATAAAAAAACATACTAACTATTACATTCCCAAAAGAAAACTAAAGAACGAAACATAATTAATTACATATACAATACTACAGAATTACAAAAGCTGAAATACAGAAGCTGAACAAAATACAGAACTTCTAAGTCCTACGTGGCCGACCTTGCAGAAGCGCGACTCGAACAGAACCAAACCTGCCACCTGCACGAAAAGGAAATCCGTGCTAAGCGATAAACGCTTAGTGGGGAGAACACACAAGAATATGGACGGCCATTCACAATGGTCGCCAAGGCATAACACAATCAAATGACAAAAGCGGATATTCATAACAAATATGATCATGCTGGCATAGTAAAGGCATTCATTCGATAACTCACAATCAAACCATAAATTCATGTCCAGGATAGACCAATACAGGCATAATACAATACACGTTACAAGTATCATCATGTTGAACTACATACTATATCACATGCATAAACCTACATGGGTAGCAAATATCAACATCTTACCGTGCGGAGTCACGTGAGCTTTACACATGCAATTGACATAACTAAGTACCCATGCATGAACTGATAACCAAACCAACATGTTAAGAATGCTAGCTAACCAACATACTTAGACATGCTAAACACAATACTAGTCAAAATCCAAGGTACAAAATCCAAAGTATCATATTACCGCTGCGCAACTCTCATATATTAAGTATCATGCAAAAACACTCTGATAGCGGAGACTGAAAGCATAATCACATAACATTACATTCATATCATTAACATGCAAAAAGTACAGTAATCTTCACATACTTACATCACAACTGCTTCGGTTCACATGATACTATATATAACAAACTATGCTTAAGTCATATACTTAAATACATCAATCGAATCATTTCAAAGCATTCAGAAACTTATAACAAATCACATGACAAGAACGGATAGTCATGTTAACTATAAAATCATGCTGACATAATACAGACATACATGTTGAAGCCCATATTCACATTCATATACATATAAACTGATTCCTAAAATCCTTATCAAGCTCAAACGGATATCACATTCAAAGGCTAAAACATAATCCATATAAACATGCTCATATAATAAAGCCATACAATCAGTATTTCATCATCATATTTATTCAGAAATAATCCGATATACATTACATTGATATACTCATTCAGATAATCCATTTATAGCCAAATCAGATCAGAGCAGTTCAAATAAACATTCAAAGAACACCTGCTGACTCTAGGTAGTGGATAACGAGTGTACAGACAGTACTTTCCGGGTACGAGCCGATTACAGACAGTACATTACGGGTACGAATCGATTAAACCATTATACTTTAACTTTCACAGATATTTTCAAAAGGGACCTTAAACAAGATCCAATACAGAAAAGGGTTCGCGAGGAACCAAACGGGGACCTGATCGGGGTCAAAACAGAACTATGGGCTGCAGCAAACAGACTCTATTAGGCATGCCTAACTATCCACTAGACTGACTCTCGCAGGTCATGCATAAAACAATTCACATTTCGAATCGCACAACGCATAATTATATATACATCATGCCTAAACCAGAGTACAATAGACATATAAATATGCTCATAAAGTTGGCCATATCTCATACAATTCCCATTGTAAAACATAATACAGTCAATATACTTTAACATTTAAACAATGTTCTAAAGCATGCCAAGAATCAGGTAAAAAAGCACTACCATGCCAATGATTATCAATACAAAATCTTAATCATGCATTAGGTGCAGATACTAAGCATAAATCATGCATAGTCCAATTTACATTTAAACATAACACATTGAGTTCCCAGGCTAAAGCATAATCATGCATTCAGACATTAACCATATCATTCAAATAAATATAGCATAACATAATATCAATCATACCTCATTCAAGTCATATTCTGAAGTATGCAATAGGTCAATCGATCGCATTTTATCACTACTCAATTTACTAGAGCATATCAGGAACACATGTGGAATCATATTATGCCAATGAATAAAAACTCATGGAATGATACAAAATGCTCTTAAGTATGGCAGATTATTCTAAGAGAAGAATCCAATCAAGGATAAGCATCATAATAGGGGAAAAAGGCATAAAAGCATTTGAGAATCATTTTAAGAAAACCAATCACTTGGGGAACTAGGCAAAACAGAACAGACCATACAAGAGCATACAACAGTATAAGTCCATACAAGTTCATACAGAAGAAATAGGAAATTAATTTTGGTTAAAACTGGGCGAAATCAGAAAATGGGGCTGAAGAGGGGTCGTCACGAGCCATGTCACGACTCGTGACTGACCTCAAAGGAAGGTCACGAGTCGTGACTCTATGTCACGTCTCGTGACATGCCTCAAAAGGAGTCACGGGACGTGACTCTAAGTCACGCCTCACTCTTCATCAGAGTCACGAGTCGTGACTCTAAGTCACGAGACGTGACTTGCCTCTCACAAGGCAGTCACGCTTCGCAATAGGAATCACGCCTCACGAGAGTCACGAGCCGTGACTCTAAGTCACGAGTCGTGACTTGCCCCTTCACAGGCAGTCACGCTTCGCGACTAGAAGTCACGCCTCGCTACTGCATCCAGCCCGTCGAGAAGTCACGCATCGTGACTGGGATACAGAGTCACGTGGCGTGACTGGGAGTCACGTCTCGTGACTTGTCTCTCACAGGGAAGTCACGACACACTGGAAACGGGAATTCCACAGAATCGCGATTTCTTGTTCCCAGCAACCCAGAATTCAAAGAACTCGATAAAATCAGTTTCAATTTGATTCAAAACACAAACAAACTCATCTTACCTTTCAATCGATCTTCCAAACATCAATTGACATAAAACCAGCTTAATTCAACAATCAAATCAACTAAAATCATGCATATACACATTTAATCCATTCAAGAACATAAACCCAAAAGTTACAGTAAGTTAAAAAACCCAAACTCAGAACTTCCAATTCAATCCTGTTCATGCATTACTAACACATTTATTCACATAATCATGCATATACACATACCAAAACACACCACTTTCCAGAAATTAAGCAAAGCAAACCCATCTATAAGCCTAGTGAGAAGAAGGGCAGAGACAAGAACACAGAAGCTCTTCAAACGTTGCATGCAATCCAAAACACTCCCAAACCTGGAAATGACGATCCAAAATCAGCTTCAAGATCAGTCCTCAATCCTTTCCTTGCCTTTACTTTGCTTCTTCATACAATCCAAAGCTTGCACAACAAAACCCACAATTCCTTAGTTCAAACCCTAATTGAAAACAAAACCAGGAAGATGAAGAAGAACAGGAGCACGTAGAAAACCTTAAACCAATTTACCTCTTCAAAGCAGCCTCACTTCAAACTAAACACAACTCAAGCCAAATGAGAAAGAAAGGAAAAGCAGAGAAAGGAGAAGAGAAGAAGAAGAAGAAGCATGAGAGGAGGGAACGGGAAAGCCAAAACCAAAAATCTGTGTTTTCTCTCTCTCTTCCTCTTACTTCTTCTTTTTTCTTCTTTCAATGCCTACCTAACAGTCCACTTGACAACTCTCAATTGGACCACAAAATCCACTCAAACTATTCCAAATCAATTAATGCTCTTTAGTCCTTAGACAAATAACACTTCACTCACTTACACATTTCTTTCCTTGCAAACTTAATTATCTTTTCAATTGGGTCCTTAACACTCCAAATTTCTCAAGCACAAATTACTAAAATACCCTTCCGATCCTGACTTAGCATGCACATTCCGACCAGGGCTATTTTGGGGTGTGATAAAATTCTTATTAGTAGGGGAGTGTTATCACACCCCGTTTGCCCCCTAGTAGAATGAGCCTGTCTGTGTGAGCATGCATTTGTATGTGTTCAGCATATCATAAGGGTATTTTAGTAAAATACATGTTTTTGGGGTTTATTAGCATGTGGTTATATGCATGGCATTAGTGTGTGAATTAATTGGGAAATGATTATGTACATGTGTTCATACCATTGTAGGGTGTGCATAAGTTGGGAGTGTGTAGAGTGTGTGTTGTGCATATTAGTTTGGTGTGAGTGGTTGGTTTCCACCAACAGGAAAGTGACAAATGTAGGGATAGGAAAAAGAAGAGTTAATAGAGAAAGGAAAATGGGAAATGCTGGAATTCATTTATTCTTCCCGATTCTTCTTCCTCTTTGACTCATCTTTTTCTTTGCTCTTAATTTTGAAACCCTAAGCTTGGATTAAGCTACTGTTAGTGGAAATCAATCAACCCCTTAGTATTCTGTTGGTAAGTCACTGCATTCTTTATCTTATTTTTCCATTTATTTTCTTCTTCTTCTTCCTTGAGTTTAGATTTAACTTAGGGTTTGCATTGTTGGATGTTTGTGTTTAGCTGAGGCTCCTCGCGATCCCAAAGGCAAGGAGATTGCTGGGAGTAGTGGGACTAAGTGAAGTGAAGCTTAGAATTCAGGTTTGGGAATTGTTTGTTATGATTTGTGTGATTTTGAGCTTACTGTAAAATTCTAAGGTTTGTGTTCCTTAGAAGCTTGAATACATTTACTGTTGATTTTGATTTGGTTGTTTTAATTGTTGAATTGAGTTGTTGTTATGTCATTTTGATGCTTGAATGATCTTCTGGAAGGTAAGAACTGATTTGTGTGGTTAATCTTTGTATTCTGGGAAATTCTGGAAAACATGGAATCGAGTTACTGTAGAAATCCCATTTTCCAGGTTGTGTCGCGTGAATAGCCAAGAAAGAGAGGCAAGTCACGAGACGTGACCTCCCGACACGACTCGTGACCTGCCAGATTGAGGTCAGTCATGAGTTGTGGCTGCCTGTCACAACTCGTGACCAGCTAAGATGAAGCCAGTCACGAGACGTGACTCCCAGTCACGACTCGTGACCGGCCTGAGAGAGAGGGCAGTCACCGATGTCACGTCGCGTGACCAGCTGAAGAAGGAAGCCAGTCACGAGACGTGACTCCCAGTCACGACTCATGACCAGCAAGAATTAGGCAAGTCACGTGTGACCAGGGAGCCAGTCACGAGGCGTAACCCCCCGTCACGTCTCGTTACCTGCCTTGTGAGGAAGCCAGTCACGAGTTGTGATGCCAGTCACGCCTCATTACCAGCCAACCTCGCCCGTCACCCCGTTCAGCCCATTTTCTGAAATTTCCCGGATTTTAACTTATAAAAGGATTTTGTAATTCCTTCGAATGAATTTATACTGCTGTATGATGCATGTCATACTTTTATATGCTTTGAAATGCGTGATACCATGATTTTTCTGATGAATTATACACGATGTTTTGAATTGTGATTTGAATGAGTTTTAGCCTGCTGGAGTCAAGTAAGTGGATAGTTAGGCATGCCTAATAGAGTCTTTTAGCTGTAGCCCTCAGTTCAGTTTGGACCCCGATCAGGTCCCCGTTTGGTTCCTCGCGAACCCATCAGTATTAGGATCTTGTTTAAGATCCCCTCAGTATACAAATAATGTGTTTTGATAAAAATGAAATGACTTTTGATTTGTACCTGTGAGGTACCCTCAGTATTCGATTCGTAGCCGTAAGGTACCTTCAGTACACTCGTTATCCACTACCTAGAGTCAGCAGGTGTTCATTAAATAATTGATTGAATTGCTCTGTTCTGAATTGAATATATACATGTGATATCATAATGAGTATAATGATGGGATATATGTTCAATTAATATAGAAATGGATATGAATATGAGATACTGATTGTATGGTTTTTAAATGTGAGCATGTTTATATGGATTATGTTATAACCTTTGCATATTGCCATTGTGATTGTGATATGCCTTGACGACCATTGTGAATGGCCGTCCATAATTTATGTGTGTTTCCCCTGTAGCGTTTATCGCTTAGCACGATGTTTTTACCCGTGCAGGTGCGGAAGGAGTTTTGATCTGAGAGTTGCCGCCTGTCAAGCCAACACATAAGGGTTTAGTGTAGGGCTTAATTTTGCAATAGTTGATGATTCTTTTTGTATAGAACTCTCGTGTATCAGTTTTGTATCAGCTTCCGCTTTTGTACTTGGATTTATGGATATGTAATATATTTGGTTTCAGCTAGTTGATCAGAACATTATTGTAATGGTTTGTTATATTAATGCATAATCAACTATGGCTTTCTTTTCCATTAAGTTTTTAATTATCCTGTATTTCTGTATGTATGTAATGAATGAATGTATGTTTGCTTTATTTTTGCTTGGTGACACCTTGTCTCATACGGCATCTCACTCCTTACCGGATGGGATCGCCTATGTATAGGAAGGGGGTGTTACAAGGCCAGTCACGAGTTGTGATGCCAGTCACGACCCGTGACCGGCCAACCTTGTTGGTCACCTCCGTTTGGCCTATTTACTGAAATTTCCAGGTTTTAACTCAACAATGAATTCCGTAATTCTTCCGAATGGATTTATACTGCTGTATGATGCATGTCATATTTTTTATATGCTTTGATATGAGTGATACCACGATTATTCATATGAATTTTACGTTATCTTTTGAAATATGATTTGAATGACGCATAACCTGCTAGAGTCAAGTAAGTGGATAGTTAGGCATGCCTAATAGAGTCTTTTAGCTGCAGCCCTTTGTTTCATTTTGACCCCGATCAGGTCCCCGTTTGGTTCCTCGTGAACCCTTTATGTGTAAGGATCTTGTTTAAGGTCCCTTTTGAAAATGATTTGTAAAAGTTAAAAGTAAAATGGTTTTCTCGATTCGTACCCGTAAGGTACTGTCTGTAATCGGCTCGTACCCATAAAGTACTGTCTGTACACTCATTATCCACTACCCAGAGTCAGCAGGTGTTCTTTTGGTGTTCGATTGGTTTGCCCTACTCTTATGACTATATACATGTGATATCGGCATAAGTATATTGATGAAATGTATGTTCAGCTAATATGGAAATGGATATGAATTTGAGATGCAGAATGTATGGCTATAAATTATGAGCATGTTCTTATGAATTATGTTATGAGCTATTGCATTTTGCCATGTGTTTGCCCACTAAGCGTTTATCGCTTAGCACGGTGTTTTTACCCGTGCAGGTGCGGAAGGAGTTTTGCTTTGTTAGAGAGTCGCCGCCGTCAAGCCAACACAGAAGGTTTTAGTTTAGGGCTCAGTTTTGTAATCTGTAATGATTCTTTTTGTATTGAACTATCTTGTATCAGTTTTTTTTCAGCTTCCGCTATTGTACTTATATTTTGGATGTGTAACATCTTTTGTTTCAGCTAGTTGATCAGAACATTATTGTAATGGTTTTGTTATATTAATGTATGATCAGCTATTGCTTTCCTTTCCCTTTAAAGTTTTTAATTATCATGTATTTCAGTATGTATGTTATGAATGAATGTATGATTTGCTTTGTATCTGCTTGGTGACACCTTTACTCATACGGCGTCTCACTCCTTATCGGATGGGATTGCTTACGTATGGGTAGGGGGTGTTACAGTTTTTTGTATCAGAGCATAGGTTTAGGCGTTTCTGGGTGTTGTTTGCTTTGTTGATGTGTTGAAGTGTGTAGATGAGTATGTGTCTAGATCTGTGTTGGCTAATGCGGTTGTCCTCTTGTTTGTTAGATGGATTCTGATTCTGCTCATGGTGCGCTTGAGGAGTCCGCCGAGAGTGTGAATCCTCCAGCTGTAGATCCGTCTGTTTCTATTACCGTGTCGGCTCAGCATGCAAGGGTCCAGCCCGAGGCTGCAGCCATGCCTTTTGAGGCTATGTTCAGATTGCATCAGGACATGGCTAGGGTTTTGGAGAGAGTGACTGCTCATAGAGCCCCTATTGAGAGTTTGAGAAGAGCTGGTGTTGAGGATTTTTATGGGACTGGGCTAGATGAGTCTGAGTTAGCTGAGAAGTGGCTTGATACGGTAAAGAGAGCTTTGAAGGAAGTCAGGTGTCCTCCCGATCAGCAAGCTGAGTGTGCTGTGGCATTGCTTCAAGGGTCAGTATATGAATGGTGGGAATTGGTTAGTAGGCAACCTCAAATGCCTGATCCGGTTACATGGGATTTCTTTAGTGAGGAGTTCACTAGGAAGTTTGTGACTCAAGCTTATAGAGATGCAAGATGCGCACAGTTTCTGAGTTTGAGGCAGAGGACTTTGTCAGTATCGGATTATGAGAAAGAGTTCAACCGGTTGTCTCGCTATGCTCCGCGTGGGGTTATGATAGATGATTTCAGATGCAAGCACTTTAAAGCCGGGTTGAATGAGTCTTTGAAGATTGCCTTGATTTCTTTGATGTGTATGCCTAGGATAAGTTATTATCAGATTGCAGAGGCCGCCATGAGGGCAGAGAAGACAGAATCATTGCTTAGGGAGAGAGCTCAGCGAAGGAATTCAGCTAGAGGTTATTCTTCTTCATCTTCGGGTAAGAGATCTAGGAACCCGCAAGATGAGCCAGCGGCTGGTTCAGCTTCTAGAGGTAGAAGACAGGGTTCTACAGTACCTGTTTGTGTGAATTGCAGCAAGGCTCACCGGGGTGAGTGTAGGTAGCTCACTGGTGGATGTTTTAGATGTGGGAGCACCGAGCACCGTGTGGCTAGTTGTCCCCAGATGAGTGAGGATTCAGGACCTCAGGGAGGAGCTAGCAGAGTTGGATCGAATGCTTCTCAGGCTGCTAGAGGTAGAGGTAGAGGTAGAGGTCGAGGCGGTCGGCCTAGAGATGGAGCTGCTTATGAGACTGTTGAGCGTCCTCCTCAGGTTACCACTAGAGCTTATGCTGTGAGAGCCAGAGAGGAGCAGGATACACCTGATGTTATTGCTGGTAAGTTCCTACTCCATGACACTGAATTATATGCTCTAATTTACCCTGGTTCCACACACTCATACTTGTGCACAGATAAAATTGTTGATCAGTTGCATGTGATTGATCAGTTAGATTATGAGATTTGTGTGACCAGTCCATTAGGGCATAGTGTCAGTGTGAGTAGAGTCTTTAGGAGTTGTCCTCTGATGGTTGAGGGAGTTGTGCTTCCAGCAGATTTGATTGAGTTACCTTTCATAGAGTTTGATCTGATTCTGGGTATGGACTGGTTGGGTAAGCATCGGGCTATAGTTAATTGCCATAGGAAGACAGTTGTTCTTCGGGATAGATGTCAGTCTCCTGTGTTTATGAAGGGTTTGGGTGCTAGTTCTTTGAATAATGTGATTTCTGCGATGCAAGCCAAGAGGTTTATCAGAAAAGGTTGTGAGGCTTTTCTAGCCGTTGTGTTGGATTCCAAGAGAGATCAAGTTCAGATTGAGGATATTCCTGTAGTGTGGGAGTTTAGTGATGTGTTCCCTAGTTAGTTGCCTGGTTTGCCTCCTGAGAGAGAGGTTGAATTGTCCATTGAGATTATGCCGGGTACCACTCATATTTCGAAAGCACCTTATCGGATGGCTCCTGTAGAGTTGAGAGAACTTAAAACTCAACTACAAGAGCTATTGGATAAGGGGTTTATTCGACCTAGCATATCTCCTTGGGGAGCTCCAGTTCTATTTGTCAAGAAGAAAGATTGATCTCTGTGGATGTGTATCGACTACAGGCAGATCAATAAGGTCACAGTGAAGAATAAGTATCCGTTGCCTAGGATTGAAGATTTGTTTGATCAGCTTCGAGGTGCAGGTGTTTTCTCCAACATAAATCTTCGATCAGGGTACTATCAGCTTCGAGTTCAGGATGTAGATGTGGTTAAGACTGCATTTCGGACTAGGTATGGCCATTATGAGCTTCTTGTGATACCGTTTGGTTTGACCAATGCTCCAGCGGCTTTTATGGATTTGATGAACCATGTGTTTATGCCATACTTAGATCGATTTGTAGTAGTGTTCATTGATGATATCTTGGTCTATTCCAAGGATGAGAGTGAGCATGAGGAGCATCTCCAATTTGTTTTGCAGATGTTGAGAGAGCACCAATTGTTTGCCTGGCTTCGAGAAGTGTTATTCTTGGGTCACATTGTTTCAGCTAGGGGTATTCAGGTTGATCCGGCCAAGATTGAGGTGATAGTTGATTGGAAAGCGCCTAGAAATGTTCAGGAAATGAGGAGTTTCCTTGGTTTGGCAGGTTACTACCGTCAGTTTGTTAAGGGCTTTTCTGTGATTGCTGCTCCGATGACTAGATTGTTGAGGAAAGGGTCAGATTTGAGTGGTCAGATAGATGCCAGGCTTGTTTTGATCAGTTGAAGCAGTTGCTTGTTGAGGCTCCTATTCTTACTCAACCCATTTCGGGTAAAGAGTTTGTCATTTATAGTGATGCTTCAGGTGTTGGCCTTGGATGTGTTTTGATGCAAGAAGGTAAGGTTGTGGCTTAAGCTTCTCGTCAGTTAAAGCCACATGAGAAGAACTATCCGACGCATTATCTTGAGTTAGCAGCTGTGATCTTTGCCTTGAGGATTTGGCGTCATTATTTGTATGGAGAAAAGTGTAGGATCTTTTCGAACCACAAGAACTTGAAGTACTTCCTCACACAGCAAGAATTGAACATGAGACAGCGTCGTTGGCTTGAGTTGTTTAAGGACTACGACTGCATTGTGGATTATCATCCTGGTAAGGCCAATGTAGTTGCTGATACTTTGAGTTGGAAGTCAGTTTCAGCCTTATTCCTGAGACGATTCAGATGGAGAGTTGGTCAAGATGGGGCTTTGCTTGCTCAGTTGCGTGTGAAGCCTACCTTAAGACAGAGGATTGTGGATGCTCAGAGGGATGATGTGAGACTTCAGCAGATTGTGCAAGAGGTCAGATCGGGTAAGCAGTCAGAGTTCTTAGTTCAGGATGAGGTGCTTATGTTCAGAGATCGCTTGTGTGTGCCAGAGTCTGAGGATTTGAGGAGACAGCTTATGAGTGAGGCGCATAGTACAATTTTTACTATGCATCCGGGCAGTGAGAAGATGTATCGAAACATGAGACAGTTTTATTGGTGGTCTGGTATGAAGCATGATATAGTGGATTTTATGTCCAAGTGTTTGACTTATCAGCAGGTAAAGGCCGAGCATCAGGTTCCTTCAGGATTGCTTACGCCTTTATCCATTCCTGAGTGGAAGTGGGATGATATCGCCATGGACTTTATTTTTGGTTTGCCTTTGACTCAGAAGAAGCATGACTCAGTTTGGGTAATTGTGGATCGGCTTATGAAGTCAGCTCATTTTTTACCAGTTAGAGTGGACTACTGGATGGATAGATTAGCCAGTAGCTATGTGGATGAGATAGTTCGGTTGCATGGTGTGCCTTTATCCATAGTTTCAAATCGGGATCCGAGATTCACTTCCAAGTTTTGGAAGGAGTTGCAGAGAGCTTTGGGCACTAGGTTGAACTTCAGTACAGCGTTTCACCCTCAGACAGATGGTCAGTCAGAGCAGGTCATTCAGATCTTAGAGGATATGATGAGGGCTTGTGCTTTGGATTTTCCGGCTAGTTGGGACAGATATGTATCGCTTATGGAGTTTGCCTACAACAATAGTTTTCAGTCGAGCATCGGTATGTCACCATATGAGGCTTCGTATGGTCGTCAGTGCAGGACTCCGGTTTGTTGGACCGAGCTATCCGAGAGATCAGTGATTGGGCCAAACTTGGTTAGAGACACTGAAGAAAAGATCAGAGTTGTGCAGCGGAATTTGAAGGCAGCCAAGGATCGACAAAGTTCTTATGCATATTTAAAAAGGAAAGACGTGCATTTTGAAATCTGGGACAAAGTTTTTCTTAAAGTTTCACCTTGGAGGAAAGTGCTTCGATTTGGAAAGAAAGGCAAGCTTAGTCCTCGTTTCATCGGTCCTTATGAGATTTTGGCTAAGGTAGGACCTGAAGCCTATAAATTGGCATTACCGATGGAGTTAGCAAAGTTGCACGATGTGTTCCATGTTTTGATGCTTCATCGGTACAGATCAGATCCCTCGTATGTTCTTTCAGTTCAGGATATTCAGGTTCAGCCAGATTTTTCCTATGATGAGGAACCGAGAGCCATACTAGCCCGAGAGGTAAGACAATTAAGAAGTAAGCAGATCCCTTTGGTAAAAGTATTGTGGATTCATCACGGAGTCGAGGAAGCGACTTGGGAACCAGAGAAATCGATGAGAGCTCAGTATCCGTACTTGTTCAGTTCAGGTGAGAATTTGGAGGACGAAATTCTTATTAGTAGGGGAGCGTTGTCACACCCCGTTTGCCCCCTAGTAGAATGAGCCTGTCTGTGTGAACATGCATGTGCATGTGTTAGGCATATCATAAGGGTATTTTGGTAAATGCATGTTTTTGGGTTTTGTTAGTATGTCGGTGCATATAGGGTATTAGTGTGTGTATTAAATGGGTTATGGTTGTGTGCACTTGAGCATATCATATTATGGTGTTTTAAGTTGGGATATGCTTGTGTGTGTGTTCATACCATTGTAGGGTGTGCATTAGTTGGGAGTGTATTAGGTGTGTGTAGTGCATGTTAGTTTGGTGTGAATGGTTAGCTTCACCAATAGGGAATGGACACATACTTAGGGCAAAGAAAAGAAAAAGAAAAAGGGAAGAAAGAAGGGAAAATGGCAGATTCACGTTTCCTTCTTCACTCACCTTCTTCTTCTTCATTTTTTTCATTCTAAGAACTGTATTGAGGATTCAAGACATTATTGGTGAAGTTAATCATCTCTTTGCATCTTCTTTGGTAAGTAAATATATTCTTCTCATTTTGTTCTCCCATTTGTTTCATCTTCTTCTTCCTTGAGTTTAGATTTAACTTAGGGTTTGCATTGTTGGGTGTTCTTTGATTTGTTGTGTTTAGCTGATGCCCCTCACGATCCCAAGGGCAAGGAGGTTGCTGGGACGAGTGGAGCTAAGTGATTGATGCTTAGAATCTCAGGTTTGAGATTTTTACTTGTGGATTGCGTTTGGTTTGAACTTACTGTAATTTTCTAGGGTTTATGTTCTTGAATGTGGTTATGTATGATTTTGGTTGTGATGAGTGTTGAATTAAGTTGTTATATGTTATTGTGATGCTTGAATGATCTACTGGAAGGTAAGAATTGATTTGTGTGATTTTGATTCAAGTTTGGAGTTGATTTCTGTGTTCTGGGAAAATTCTGGAAAACTGGAAAATCGTGTTACTGTAGAAAATTCCCGTTTTACTGTATCTGTCGCATGACTACCCCAGAGAGAGGCAAGTCATGAGATGTGACTTCTAGTCACGACTCATGACCTGCCAGAAAGAAGCTAGTCATGAGTTGTGACTGCCTGTCACAACTCGTGACCAGCCAAGAGGAAGGAAGTCACGAGGCGTGACTCCCAGTCACGACTCGTGACCGGCCTGAGACAGTCACGCGTGACCAGCCCTAAAGAAGCCAGTCACGAGAGGTGACACCCAGTCACGACTCGTGACCAGCGAGAGAGAAGGGACAAGTCACGTCGCGTGACCAGCGAAGGAAGAGAGCCAGTCACGAGACGTGACTCCCAGTCACGACTCGTTACCGGCTTGTGAAGGAGGCCAGTCACGAGTTGTGATGCCAGTCACGACCCGTGACCGGCCAACCTTGTTGGTCACCTCCGTTTGGCCTATTTTCTAAAATTTCCCGGTTTTAACTCAACAATGAATTACGTAATTCTTCCGAATGGATTTATACTGTTGTATAATGCATGTCATATTTTTTATATGCTTTGATATGAGTGATACCATGATTATTCATATGAATTTTATGTTATCTTTTGAAATATGATTTGAATGACGCATAACCTGCTAGAGTCAAGTAAGTGGATAGTTAGGCATGCCTAATAGAGTCTTTTAGCTGTAGCCCTTTGTTTCGTTTGGACCCCGATCAGGTCCCCGTTTGGTTCCTCGCGAACCCTTTATGTGTAAGGATCTTGTTTAAGGTCCCTTTTGAAAATGATTTGTAAAAGTTAAAAGTAAAATGGTTTTCTCGATTTGTACCCGTAAGGTACTGTCTGTAATCGGCTCATACCCGTAAAGTACTGTCTGTACACTCGTTATCCACTACCCAGAGTCAGCAGGTGTTCTTTTGGTGTTCGATTGGTTTGCCCTACTCTTATGACTATATACATGTGATATCAGCATGAGTATATTGATGAAATGTATGTTCAGCTAATATGGAAATGGATATGAATTTGAGATGCAGAATGTATGGCTATAAATTGTGAGCATGTTCTTATGAATTACGTTATGAGCTATTGCATTTTGCCATTTTGAATGTGTTATGCCTTGACGACCATTGTGAATGGCCGTTCATATTTTATGTGTGTTTCCCCATTAAGCGTTTATCGCTTAGCACGGTGTTTTTACCCGTGCAGGTGCGGAAGGAGTTTTGCTTTGTGAGAGAGTCGCCGCCGTCAAGCCAACACAGAAGGTTTTAGTGTAGGGCTCGGTTTTGTAATCTGTAATGATTTTTTTTGTATTGAACTCTCTTGTATCAGTTTTGTTTCAGCTTCCGCTATTGTACTTATATTTTGGATGTGTAACATCTTTTGTTTCAGCTAGTTGATCAGAACATTATTCTAATGGTTTTGTTATATTAATGTATGATCAGCTATTGCTTTCCTTTCCCTTTAAAGTTTTTAATTATCCTGTATTTCAGTATGTATGTTATGAATGAATGTATGATTTGCTTTGTATCTGTTTGGTGACACCTTTACTCATACGGCGTCTCACTCCTTATCGGATGGGATTGCTTACGTATGGGTAGGGGGTGTTACAATATTTGCATTAAAGGATTTATTTTAAGGATAAATCATAAGTATAATTTAATTATGAGGCAAATGTAATAATAGAGAAGAAAAGGAAGGATTAAGAGACTTATTTATTTAGGTGGCCAATCACATGTCACCACCTAGGCATTCTAGAAATATAGATCTTTAATAAGTATATAAGGCTGAAGTCGATTTAGAAGAAGGGAAGAAAATCCAGAATTTTCATTCCCAACTCCCCACACCAACTACTACCACTCTAATGTCAATTTGATTTCTTACTATGGAAAAGTGAATTTTGTGTGTGAATTCGCTGCAAATTGGTAAGTTGTGTTCATTCTCCTTTTCTTCTATTGTTTCTAACGTGATCAAGAAGAAGGATTTTATAATAAAGTATTAGTGGCAATGGAAATATCTAATGATTTCAATTGTTGATACTAGTAGAAGAGACAAAGGAAAGGATAAAGAGCAATAGAGGCGCTTAGAGTGAAGAGGGAGCCAAAGTAAGGTTTGGGAACTCTTCCTTTTATATGTGTGCATGTGTGTGTAGGTAAATGTGAAGTGTGTTAAAATGGATATGAAATGGACTTAGAAATGTAAACTTAGGAGAGTTGTGTATGAATTAGGATGGGAAGTGTTTAACATCAGAAAGTTAGCTATTGAAGTCATTGAACCAATTTATGTGTTTTGAGCAAAACTCAAGCTATAGAGCTCGAAATGGAGTGATTCTTATTGGAGAATTTTCTAAAGACAAATTGAATTTGAATGTGGACATCTAATTCTGTCTCTTCTTATTTGCATTTTTTGTTCATAACGGTCTATCTCCCATAATTATTTTTCCGAATTTAGTGAATTCTATGTCTTTGTAAACTTAACACAAAGATGAACATTTTATCATAAGGAACTTTGGCCTAAAAATGGCATTTTCAAAGTGAAAAAACCCAAACACTGCAGTGCAAGAAAGCTGCTCTGTTATACCCTATTCTGGTAAGCAATCCAACAAGGTTACACAGCGGCCAAAGATTCCCGTCTGCCATGCAAACGGCTACTAGATTGCTAATTTTGCTTGTATTTCATTCTACACAGCAGTTAGGAATTTCTACCGGCCGTGTAGCCTACCTTGCTCGCCGTGTGGATTTTCTTGCCCATCATGTATTTTGCTTCTGCCTCTTTAATGCCCATTTTATGCCATTTTAAACACCAGTCAAGAATTTCTGCCTGTCGTGTAACTCCCAGATTTTAGTCTCCTATATGTAATTTTCACTCGTTTTTGGACCCAATTTCAACTCGAACTTTTCTGAAACTTGTCTAATGTATTTTTAATGACTTGTAATAATCAAGTATGCCTACAATACATTAATATTTGTTATATTCAAATGAACATGAATATAACATGCTTAAAGATGGCTTATGCAATAATGTTAAAATGAAATATATGCAAATATGTATATTAGTATGATATCATTAGTACGCTAGCTGCTCTAAACAATATGCATTATGTATTTTGATTTTCAGTTATTGTTTATGATTGGATGTGAACAATAATGATTGGATATCCGTTAAAGCCTGCCAAATATCTAGGTTATGTATAGATAGGCATGCCTATAGGGAAGTCTGGTGCAACTACCAAACTTATGACACTACGGTATAATTCAGTAGAGACTTATGTCTCACATTTACATACAGGAATACCCGTTCTAATATCTATTCTTTCAGGAGTTCTTATATGTTTTTACCCTTCAAAGTTCTGATCTGATTCATTTTCCTCTAGAAGTTCAGTTATCTCCTAATTATCCACTTTATAGCTAGGCGAATAAAACTTGTATGTGTCATTTAATTTTAAGAAATGTTTAATGAATTTGACATGACTTAATAACTTCATGATTAATCTTGAAATTTATGATTATTTATACTTGTTCTTATTACATTAAAGATGTTTATTTCATGATTAAGTTATAATGTTTGATGAGATAATTACATACATGTACGCTTGTTCAACGACTATTGTGTGTGGTCGTTCATTAACCTAATGCTCCCCACTACGCAATATGCTTAGCACGGGTTTCTATCCATATAGGTTCAGGTAGCAAGGTTGATTTTGAAGTTCAGCAACGAAGGCCAAGGCTAGCACAAGAGTAGGAGTTTTGATGTAGGTTTTTATTTTGTATGTTAACATAGGAAACTTGTATGATCTATTTTGCTATGTAAATAGTTATTGAAATATTTTGTAATATTCTAAATACTTAGTATCTATACTACCTGTAATATATATATATATATATATATATATATATATATATATGTAACACCCCCTACGTCCCCATTGGAAGGACGCCGGAGAGCGCTACCGATGCTCACTCACAAACATGCACACATATACTATGCGGAAGCATACATTCATACATAATCATACATGCATAAATGCGGGTTAATTAAAAACTTGCCTTGCGGGCAAAAGCTGGTCATGCATTAACTCACACACTCGTAAGCACTAAGTGGAAGCATAAGCATATACACACACACATACACTCTTTCAATCAGCGGAAGCATAAAGCGAATAATAAAACCGAGTAACAATTTGAAACATCAATATAATAACATTTACAAGGCCCAAATGTTACATCTAGATCCTTACATATTATTACATATACATAAGACTACAGAAATACAAAAGCCAAAATACAGAAGCTGAACAAAATACAAAACTTCTAACTCCTATGTGGCCGACCTTACTGATGCTCGACTCGAACTAAACCTGCCACCTGCATGGGTAAAAAACCCATGCTAAGCGATAAACGCTTAGTGGGGAGAACACAAAAGCAAAATGGACGACCATTCTCAATGGTCGTCAAGGCATAAAACATGCAAATGGCACATGCAGACATTCATATCACATATATAATCGCGCTTGCATATTAAAGACATTCATTCGGACACTCAAATCCATATCCAAATACTCATGTCGAAAACAACTAAGGCAAATAGAATACCATACACAATACAAGTATTATCATGCAGAACTACATACAATCTCACACGCATATACTTACTGAGGTATCGGATATCAGTACCTTACCGTGCGTAGTCACATGAGATTTACACTTGCAATTGTCATATCTAAGTACCCATACCTTAACTGAAAACCCATTCGCATTTTATAGGATTACCATGCAATACGCGCCCAACTATCATGCCAAGAACACTAGCCATCGAAACATACTTTTGTCATGCCATAGTACACACACCCACTAGCCGAAACCCAAGGAAAGACGCCAAAACACCACACTTCCACTGCGCAACTTTATTACATAAAATATCATGCCAAGAAACGTAAAAACATGACAACATGCCGAAGATACTACAATAGTTGAAACCAAAGGGACATATAGCAAAATATTACATTCAGAGCATACACTAGTTCACATGCTACCATAATAGTTAACGGCACATAATCACATTTATATACATACTAAATAACCATATCAGTCCATAAATTTAAGCTCACATTCATATAAATATTATTTCATATGCTTATAACCTAACTCGTCAGATTCATATTCTCATAAGCATAACATAATAAAATATATTAATGGCATTTGAAAGATCATGGTCACAGTCATGCACGTTTTAATTCCAGTACTTATATCCATAACTGATGGTATACAAATACATTCACAATATGATATACATATATATATATAGATAAATATGCCCAAATTCACATTTTTGAGTCACAATCAAACCATTCAGAGATTCATAATCACATTCGGATACATAACTGATTCACATGTCTTATATCATGCTCATTCAAATATCTCATTCTCTTGTTCATATTAGCCAAAAGAAACAGAATATCTACTGACTCATAATAGTGAATAACGAGTAAACGCATAGCGTACCTTACTGGCACGAATCGAAAACCATTTTATTTTATCACATTTAAAACATTTTACTGAGGGGATCTTAAATAAGATCCAAATACTAAGGGGTTCGCGAAGAACCAAATGGGGACCTGATCGGGGTCCGAACTAAACTGAGGGCTGCAGCTAAAAGACTCTATTAGGCATGCCTAACTATCCACTTACTAGACTATAGCAGGTTATGCATAAAACAATTCACGTTTCGAATCGCATAGCGCATATACATATATATATATATATATATATATATATATATATATATATATATATATATATATATATATATATATATATATAACATGCATAAACCAGAGTACAATGGACATATAAGTATGTTCATAATATCGGTCATGCCTCATACAATTCATATTGCAAAGCATATAATATAATACAGTCAACACACTTTAATATTAACCAATATTCTAAAGCATATCAGAGTCAAGTATAGTAGCACTATCATGCCAGTGACTATCATTACAAAATCCTAACCATGCGATAGATGAGGATAACTAAATATAACCCATGCATAATCCAAATTACATTTAAGCATAACACATTGAGTTCAACGGCTAAAGCATAATAATACATTCAGACCTCAACCATAGTATTCAAATAAATTTGGCATAGCATAATACCAACACATGCTGAGTTCATAACTTAAAGCATAAGTAACTCATTCCATAATTTAGCATAGCAAAACATACCATTAACTAATATGAGATATGTAAAATGACACTAAATAATGTTTAAAACCAAACATAAGTAAAGGAGGAGTGGAAAAGAAGAGGATCAAAAATCTGCAAATTTTGGGGGACAGTAGTGTTTTACACGGCGGTATGACAAATGCATACCGCCGTGTAAGACACTTACACGGGGGTATGGCATAACCCATACAGCCGTGTAACATGTCCAACACGGTGCTGGACAGAGGCATTTTACACGGCTGTAAGGGAAACCCTTACCGCCGTGTAAAACTCCCAGTACAGACATACCTGGGCAGTAACGTTCTACACGGCGGTATTGGTATATCCTTACGTACGTGTAAAACCACGGCCTTGCATTTTTTGAGGAATTTCCTCGATTCACACAGCGGTGAGCCGAGGCCTTACTGCCGTGTGACTTTTGGAAATTCCAAAAATTGCAGAAAATCACTCCAATTCGAAACCCAAACAACACAACACCAAAATTACTCATCTATACCATGCTAATCAACCAAAAACTCACCTTCTTTGCTTGCCATTCACAACCAACATGCAATTTAACATTTCAATCGTTAAATTAATTCCATCAATTTAACATACATAATCTAACAGTCGTACTTAAGCATAACTCACTGAATCACAATCTTAGCCTCATAAAGCAAATTCTAAACTCATCAAATGTCACACCCCGTTTGCCCCCTAGTTGAATGAGCCATATATGTGTTTGTGTGCAATTGCATGAGTTTTGTATAATAAGGGCATTTTGGTAATTTTACATATTTTAAGAATTTTGCTAGCATGTGGGTGCATGCATGGTGTTATGGTGTGGATTAGTTGGGTCAGAATTATGTGTGCATGAGTGCACCATAGTAGGATATGCACTAGTGGGTTATTGTAATATGTGGACATGCATATGTTTGTAGGGTGTGTTTTGGGAGAATCTTGTGTGTGTTGCTCACGCATATGTATGATGCATTATTAGGGTGTCTCATTGTGTGCATGTGATGCACTTAGTTAGGGTGTGAGTGAGTAATCTCCTCCACTAGTTGATTGACATGTGTAAAGTGGGAAAGAGAAAAAGATGAAAAAGGAAAAATCAGATTTTTTAAAATCGCGATAGAGTGCGTTGCTAGGCAAGTGCTATCGCGAGCACGCGATTCGTCGCGAGCCCGCGACAGCACCAATTGTCCTCTATCGCGATCGCGACATCCGTCGCGAGCGCGACAGAGTCTGGCCCTTCCGTCCTCCTCACGGTCGTGAAGTCCGTTGCGCGCACGTAGCAAAGAGACTTCGGTCGCGAGCGCGACAGTCCCTTATATGCTGAATGAGGTCTCTTTCATTGCGTGTGGTTTGAACTTCCATTTCTTTTAACAGTTATGAGATTTATGCTTGGTATTTTATGAATAATATGAACATGGAACCATGATATGATTATGCACATATAGGATGATAATTTTGGAAATTATGAAATGGATTGAATGGTTTATGTATGACCTGCTAGAGTCTAGTAAGTGGATAGTTAGGCATGCCTAATAGAGTCTTTGCTGCAGCTTCTGTTTCCGTTTGGACCCCGATCAGGTCCCCGTTTGGTTCCTCGCGAACCCTTATATGGAAGGATCTTGTTTAAGATCCCCTTTGAAATGTTTTGTGAAAGTTAAAATGCAAAATTAGTTTTCTCGGCTTGTACCCGTAAAGTACTATCTGTATCGGCTCGTACCCGTAAAGTACTGTCCGTATACTCGTTATCCACTCGCTCGGGTCAGCAGGTGCTTTGTATGAATTATTATATGGGAAAAACATATGTTATATCTTTATGGATTCAGCAGTGAAAAGTATAATCTGTTATGAGGATATGATTATTACTATAAACTTTCTGATGAATGGCTTTATGTATGGGAGCATGAATTTATGCTATTGTTATGCCATGATTAATGTATGTACATGAGGTAAGCATGTGATTCGCCTTGACGACCGTTGTGAATGGTTGTCTTTATGTTATATGTTTGTTTCCCCATTAAGCGTTTATCGCTTAGCACGGTGTGTTTACCCGTACAGGCGCGGAAGGAGTTTGTCTTGGGAGTGTACCCGCCATCGAAGCCAACACAGCAGGGTCTTAGTGTAGGGCTTCATTTTTGTATTTTGAAGATTCTTTTGTATAGAACTCTCTTATTTTGGTTTTATAATAGCTTCCGCTTATGTACATGTATCTTGGGTTTTGTAATTATCTTTTATATCTCTCAGTTGATCAGAACAGTAATGTAATGCTTTCGTTATATTAATGCATGATCAGCTTAATTTTATGAATGGTAGTGTAAAGTTTTAAATTACCATGTATTTCGTTATGTAAGTTTATGTGTGAATGTATGTGTATTCTGTATCTGTATGGTGGCACCTTTACTCATACGGCATCGCACTCCTTATCGGATGGGATCGCCCAAGTATGGATAAGGGGTGTTACAAGTTGTGGTATCAGAGCTCCAGTTTAGACATTTCTGGGTGATTGTTTATAGGATGCTATGTGTGCATATATCTATGTCTAGGGCTGTGTTGGCTGATGTGGTTGTCCTCTTGTTTGTTAGATGGATTCTGATTCTGCTCACAGTACGCTCGAGGAGTCCGCTGAAAGTGTGAACCCTCCAGCGGTAGATCCGTCTGTCTCTGTTTCGGTGTCGGCTCAACATGCTAGGGTCCAACCCGAGGCCGCTGCCATCCCTTTCGAGGCGATGTTCAGATTGCATCAGGACATGGCTAGGGTTTTGGAAAGGGTGACTACCCCGAAAGTGCCGATAGTAAGTCTGAGAAGAGCTGGTGTCGAGGATTTTTATGGGACCGGACTTGATGAATCTGAGTTAGCTGAGAAGTGGCTTGATAAAGTTAAGAGAGCTTTAAGGGAAGTTAGGTGTCCTCTTGATCAGCAAGCCGAGTGTGCTGTAGCTTTGCTTCAAGGTCCAGCATATGAATGGTGGGAGTTGGTGAGTAGGCAACCTCAGATGCCTGATCCTGTTACTTGGGACTTCTTAAGTGAGGAGTTCACTAAGAAGTATGTGACTCAGGCATTTAAGGACGCAAGATGGGCGCAGTTTCTGAGTTTGAGGCAAAGGGCCTTGTCAGTTGTAGATTATGAGAAGGAGTTTAACCGGTTGTCTCGTTATGCTCCGCGTGGGATTATGACAGATGATTTCAGATGCAAGCACTTTGAAGCTGGGTTGAATGATTCTTTGAAGATTGCTCTAATTTCTTTGATGTGTATGCCAGGGGTAAATTATTATCAGATTGCTGAGGCTGCCGTGAGGGCAGAGAAGACAAAATCTTTGATTAGAGAGAGAGCTCAGCGAAGGAGTTCTGCTAGGGGTGCTTTTTCCTCATCTTCCGGTAAGAGATCAAGGAACCCGCAAGATGAACCATCAGCTGGTTCGGCTACCAGAGGAAGAAGGCAAGGTTTAGCTGCAGTATATGGATCTGGTAGAGGTGGTCGGTCTGATGCTATTCCAGTTTGTGAGAATTGTGGTAAGGCTCACCGGGGTGAGTGTAGGTGGCTTACTGCTGGGTGTTTCAGGTGTGGGAGCACCGAGCACCGTGTGGCTAATTGTCCTCAGATGGGTGAAGACTCGGGTCCTCAGGGAGGAGCTAGCAGAGTTGGATCGAATGCTTCTCAGGCTGCAAGAGGAAGAGGTAGAGGTAGAGGTCGAGGCAGTCGACCTAGAGAAGGAGCTGCTTCTGAGACAGTTGAGCGTCCTTCCCCAATGGCCACTAGAGCGTATGCAGGTAGAGCCAGAGAGGAGCAGGATGCCCCTGATGTGATTGCCGGTAAGTTCCTACTCCATGACACTGAATTATATGCTCTAATAGATCCTGGTTCCACACACTCATATTTGTGCACGCATAAGATTGTTGATCAGTTGCATGTGGTAGAACAGTTAGACTATGATATATGTGTGACCAATCCATTAGGGCATAGTGTCAGTGTGAGTAGAGTTTATAGGAATTGTCCGTTGATGGTTGAAAGCGTTGAGTTCCCTGTGGATTTGATAGAGTTGCCCTTCAGAGAGTATGATTTGATTTTGGGTATGGATTGGTTGAGCAAGCATAGAGCTGTGGTTGATTGTCATAGGAAGACTTTCGTACTTCGGGATAGGAACCGAGCTCCAGTGTTTGTTAGAGGTTTGGGTGCGAGTTCTGTGAATAATGTTATTTCTGCAATTCAAGCTAAGAGGTTTTTGAGAAAAGGTTGTGAGGCTTTTCTAGCAGTGGTTTTGGATTCCAAGAGGGATCAAGTTAGGATTGAGGACATCCCTATTGTCAAAGAATTTGGTGATGTTTTTCCAAGTGACTTGCCGGGTTTGCCTCAGGAAAGGGAAGTTGAGCTAGCCATAGAGATTATGCCGGGCACCACACCGGTATCGAAGGCACCTTATCGGATGGCTCCTGCGGAGTTGAGAGAACTTAAAACTCAACTACAAGAGCTATTGGATAAGGGGTTCATTCGACCCAGCATATCTCCTTGGGGAGCTCCAGTTCTATTTGTTAAGAAGAAGGATGGGTCCTCGAGGATGTGTATCGACTACAGGCAGATTAATAAGGTCACAGTGAAGAATAAGTATCCGTTGCCCAGAGTGGAAGATTTGTTTGATCAGCTTCGGGGTGCAGGTGTGTTTTCCAAGATAGATCTTCGGTCTGGGTATTATCAGCTTCGTGTTAAGGATGAGGATGTGGTTAAGACTGCATTTCGGACTCAGTATGGCCACTATGAGTTCCTTGTTATGCCGTTTGGTTTGACTAATGCTCCAGCGGCATTCATGGATTTGATGAATAGAGTGTTTAGGCCATACTTAGACCGATTTGTAGTGGTGTTCATAGATGACATTTTGGTGTATTCCAAGGATAAGACCGAGCATGAAGAGCATCTTCGGTTAGTTTTGCAAGTTTTGAGAGAGCATCGGTTGTTTGCTAAGTTGAGTAAGTGTGATTTTTGGCTTCGGGAAGTGTCGTTTTTGGGCCATATAGTTTCAGCTAAGGGTATCCAAGTGGATCCAGCTAAGATTGAGGCGATAGTAAATTGGAAAGCGCCTAGAAGTGTTTAGGAAGTTAGGAGTTTTCTCGGTCTGGCGGGTTACTACTGTCAGTTTTTGAAATGTTTCTCAGTGATTACTGCTCTGATGACCCGGTTATTGAGGAAAGGAGTTAAGTTCGAATGGTCGGATATGTGTCAAGCCTGCTTTGAGAGGTTGAAGCAGTTGTTAGTTGAAGCTCCTATACTAACTCAACCCACCTCGGGTAAGGAGTTTATTATGTATAGTGACGCTTCAGGTGTTGGTTTGGGATGTGTTCTGATGCAGGAAGGTAAGGTTGTGGCTTATGCTTCTCGACAGTTGAAGCCGCACGAGAGGAATTATCCAACGCATGATCTTGAGTTAGCAACGGTTGTCTTTGTTTTGAAGATTTGGCGTCATTATCTCTACGGGGAGAAATGTCGGATCTTTACGGACCACAAGAGCTTGAAGTACTTCCTGACTCAGAAGGAACTGAATATGAGGCAATGTCGTTGGCCTGAGCTGTTTAAGGATTACGATTGCATTGTGGATTACCATCCGGGTAAGGCCAATGTAGTTGCAGATGCTTTGAGTAGGAAGTCAATTTCTGCCTTGTTTTTGAGACGGTTCAGATGGAGGTTTGGTTCGGATGGGGCTTTGACAGCTCAGTTGAAGGTCAAACCTACTTTGAGACAGCGGCTAGTTGATGCTCAGAAGGTTGATAAGAAGCTTCAGCGGATTGTGCAAGAAGTCAGTTTGGGCAAGCAGTCAGAGTTTTCGGTTCAGGATGGGGTTCTTCTGTTTAGAAACCGTTTGTGTGTACCGGATAGTGAAGAGTTAAGAAGACAGATTTTGGATGAGGCACATAGTTCAGTTTTCACCATGCATCCTGGCAGTGTGAAGATGTATCGGGATTTGAAGCAGTTCTTTTGGTGGTCTGGTATGAAGAGGGACATAGTGGACTTTGTATCCAAGTGCCTAACTTGTCAACAGGTAAAGACACCGGGTCCTGAGACGGTCCAAGATCAGAATTACCCGATGATGAGAATGATACCAATCTACGGGCAGATGTGTCAAAAATGATATTTCCCTTGTCAAAATCTTTTTTTTATCATAAAAAAAATTATTATTAATTCTAATTCCAAAAATAATATTACTGGAAAGTGTTATTTTGATAAAACTAAAAAATTAAATTAAAAAATTAAATTAGTTATTTAATTGAACTGAATTAATTAATTAATTGAATTTAAAAAAAAATGGGGGGAATTAAACTAGTTTTCTTAATTTAATTGAATAAATTAAGTAATTGATTTAATTAAAAAAAAAGGAATTAGGTGTCAAATTAATTAATTAGTTTAATTAAATAAATAAAAAAAAGATTTTAAAAAAAAATTAATAATAAAAAGAAATTAAATTTCTTTTTTAATTTTGGCCACCTGCCACTTTTATAAAGTGGCCATTTTGGCCACTTTATAAAAGTGGCATGCGTGGTACCACTTTGGGGAAGTGGTACTACGCGTGGTACCACTTTAGGGAAGTGGTACCACGCGACCACTTCCCTAAAGTGGTCGTGTGGTACCGGGGGTACCACGCGCAGTCGCGTGGTAACGAGCGCACCGCGGGCGCATTTTTGTGCGCACTGTCTCCCTCACCACGCGGTGTTTGGTTTCTGCTTTCTTCAGCTATTTTTTCGCCGTTTTGACCGAAAGATTTTTCCATTTTCGTGTAATTTCCGGGAAGACAAATTAAAAGAAAGTTTTGGTCTTTCTCTATTTTGGAACAATGAGGTTAATCAAATGGATTCAATCTTGATTTTTCAAGGGGACGGCAATTTTAATAAAAAAAAAAAACTCTATTGGCTTTTCTCTCTAGGATTTTTCTGCTCTCCAGGAAGCTTTTCTGGTTCTAAAAAATTCTTCTTCAAAATTCTTTAAGTCTTTCTTCTAAAGTTTTAGTTTTTACTACTACAAAATATTTGATCTTGGGTTGATTTGAGCAAGAGAAATTAATTTTCTTGGCTTATTCAACCCACCAAAAATATTTTCTTAAACTAATTTGTTTAAAGCACATATTTTTACACTTGTTTTGAATATTATTCCCATAAAAAATCGACAAGGGGAACGGATTGAGACATCCTATTTCCAATCTAAAAAATTCTGAGGGTAAACACTTGGACCATTTTCACTCATTTATTTTCTCGGCTAATTTATTTATTTTGCTATTAATATCACATCTATTGTATAATACTTTCTTCATACTTTGCCACTGTTAATATTTTTTAGCTGCTTATTTGATTTCCTTATGAGTTTTGGCATAATCTTTGGGGTTTTAACTCAGTTTCCTTCATTTGTTGCCGACATCCCCTCTTTCTTATTATTATTATCTTTATCATTGTGTCCTGTTGCAGTTATTTGACTACTATTATCATCAATATTGTTTATTCCATCACTGGTGACATTTTATTATTATTATTATTATTATTATTATTATTATTATTATTATTATTATTATTATTAGGCTTGCTTGTCTATATCTTAGTTTAATTTCCTGTTGTTCCAATTTCTTTATTGTTGGCGCTAGTCGCTACGATTATTATTATTATTATTATTATTATTATTTGCATTATTGCCCTCCTATTATTATTATTATTACTACTATTATTATCATTATCATATGGTTTTATTATGATTATTATGTCTACTATTCATCCTATTTATTGTTGCATTGTTATTTACTGTTGATAATTTGATTTATTGTTGCATTGCTATCATTGTTATTATTATTATATTTATCATTTGCTTGATTAATTTACTTAAAATATTTACTATTATTATTTTCGACATTATCTTTGTATGAGTTTAATTTGGGTCGGGTAGTGTAAGCGTTCTCACGGCTCCCCGGATGGGTCTCGACACGTGGAATATCGCCTTGCTCGGTGAGATCTTTCTTAATTCCTTCTCTTTATGTGTTACGTGTTTACTTGTAAGTACTTGTTTTATTTTTGTACGCGTGTGATAAAAAGTCCCAAAAATATTTTTACAATTAAATTGGATTCTTCACTAATAAAATTGGGACCAATGTCCCTTGTTTTAGCCCGACAATAAAAATGTCACAATTAAAACGAAGAGTCAACTTTTCTACAAAAATGGGATCACTCATCCCGGTTTTTCAATTTAAGCAATCAAAAATGACTCTTCGAACCCTCTTCAAATTAATACGAAGGAACCAATGTTCCTAAATTTCGAACAAGCGCGAAGGAACCAACGTTCCTCAAATAATGTCCCGATTTATGTATGTTCTTTTATTTTAATCTTAAGTGAGTGTTTTAAATTCAAGTTCATTTCTTTTTTGGGCCCTTGTAATTAATTTTGGGGCAACTTTATTTATCTTTTGGAGATTGTATTCCGTCCCACTTACATCTTTGATCTCTTTTTATTGGGGTTGTATTCTGCCCCTATTTTTATTATAATTGCGTGCTTGCGTGTTTACCGCTTTCATTTATTGCTTTCTTTATTTACTTTATTTATCGCTTTCGTTTACTTCCTTTACGTGCTTGAAATGCGCTTTTTATTTTAATGCATCGCTCGTATGAGATGAGAGATATAATTTTAAGAATTTAAAAACCCATTTATAATTAACCAAAGCATAAATAAGAGGGAAGTTCCGGACACCATATCTCTGGTTTAGACCAATAGAGGTGAGAAACTTTTTCCCAATTTCTTGCAAATTGGGTGGCAACTCCAAATACCTCAAAGGTGCCTTTAGGCGTCAATAGGCTAGGTTATTCTCCCCAATGTTCTATTGGGAGGGATACACCGATGATGTCTCATGGCGCCCATGATCAAAAGACGCGAACCTTCATACCTCGAATCCTAAAGCGGATTCAAAGGAGGGCCCTTGCTCGGTTTCCGGGTTCGGCGCGCGTCACATTGAACACCAAGTACCTTCGGGATTGCTTACGCCTTTGTCCGTTCCTAAGTGGAAATGGGATGACATCGCTATGGATTGCCATTGACTCAGAGGAAGCATGATTCTGCGTGGGTTGTTGTGGATCGACTCACAAAGTCCGCTCACTTTTTACCGGTTAGGATGGATTATCCGATGAATAGATTGGCCAGTATTTATGTGGATGAGATAGTTCGGTTGCATGGAGTTCCTTTGTCCATAGTTTCAGATAGGGACCCAAGGTTCACATCTAAGTTCTGGAAAGAATTGCAACGAGCTTTGGGTACCAAGCTGAAGTTCAGTACAGCATTTCATCCTCAGACAGATGGTCAGTCCGAGCGTGTGATTCAGATCTTAGAGGATATGATGAGGGCTTATGTTTTGGATTTTTCGGGTAGTTGGGACAAGTATGTATCATTGATGGAGTTTGCCTACAACAACAGTTTTCAGTCTAGCATCGGTATGTAACCGTATGAGGCTCTGTATGGACGTCAGTGTAGGACTCCTGTTTATTGGACAGAGTTATCCGAGAGGTCAGTGATTGGGCCAGATCTGGTTAAAGATACAGAGGAAAAGATCAGAGTTGTGCAGTGGAATTTGAAAGTGGCCAAGGATCGACAAAAGTCTTATGCCAATCTGAAGAGAAAAGATGTGCAGTTTGAAGTTGGGGATAAGGTTTTTCTTAAAGTGTCACCTTGGAGAAAAGTGCTTAGGTTTGGAAAGAAAGGAAAGCTTAGTCCTCGCTTTATTGGTCCGTATGAGGTGTTGGCAAGAGTTGGTCCAGTGGCTTACAGGTTAGCTTTGCTGATGAAATTATCGAGCTTCATGATGTGTTTAACGTTTCGATGCTCCGTCGGTATAGATCGGATCCTTCCCATGTGTTGTCGGTTCAAGAAGTTCAAGTGCAGTCGGACTTTTCTTTTGATGAGGAACCTAGAGCTATCCTAGCTTGGGAAGTAAGACAGTTGAGGAATAAGCAGATTCCTTTGGTCAAGGTTTTGTGGAATCACCATGGGGTTAAGGAAGCAACTTGGGAACCGGAGGAGTCGATGAGATTGCAGTATCCGCAGTTATTCAGTTCAGGTGAGAATTTCGTGGACGAAATTCTTGTTAGTAGGGGAGAGTTGTCACACCCCGTTTGCCCCCTAGTTGAATGAGCCATATATGTGTTTGTGTGCAATTGCATGAGTTTTGTATAATAAGGACATTTTGGTAATTTTGCATGTTTTAAGAATTTTGCTAGCATGTGGGTGCATGCATGGTGTTATGGTGTGGATTAGTTGGGTCAGAATTATGTGTGCATGAGTGCACCATAGTAGGATATGCACTAGTGGGTTATTGTAATATGTGGACATGCATATGTTTGTAGGGTGTGTTTTGCGAGAATCTTGTGTGTGTTGCTCACACATATGTAGGATGCATTATTAGGGTGTCTCATTGTGTGCATGTGATGCACTTAGTTAGGGTGTGAGTGAGTAATCTCCTCCACTAGATGATTGACATGTGTAAAGTGGGAAAGAGAAAAAGATGAAAAAGGAAAAATCAGATTTTTGTAAACCCATTCCCGTTTTTCCTTCTTCTCCTTCTTCTTCTTCCTCCTTTGCACTCTATTAAGTGCCCTAGCTTATATTCAAGCCTCTAGAGGTGGAAATTGATCATTTCATAGCATTTTAAAGGTAAATCTACTGCATTTATTCTCATTTTCTTCAATTGATTCTTCACTTTCTTCTCTTTTTCCTATTTTTGGGTTTGGGTTTGAAGTTGGATTTTGTGTTGTGTGTTGTGTTGTTTTGTTGCTTAGTTGAGCCTCCTCGTGAACCGAAGGGTAAGGAGAAGGTTGGGCCAAGTGGAATTAAGCAATAGGAGCAAAGGATTTTTGAAGGTTTGGGAATTTCTTCCTTTTGCATGTGAATAGGTTCATGCATGTGTTTTGATGGTTTCATGGAATTAGGTTATTAGATGTCCCTTATTTTGATGTATATGCTATGGGTCTTTGTTTTGGAATGTGGAATTTGTAAGATTATGAGTTAATTATAATGATTTTGGAATTGAGGTGATTTGATGCATAATTGGGTTTTTGATTGATTCTTGAAATTGAAAGTTTAAATCATTGGATTGTATGAAGTTTGTTGTTAATAAATGTTGTATTATGGTTGTTGATGTTAACGGATGGCTGGGTTTGAGGTAAGAGGCTCTTGATTGAATTGTATGTGAGATTGGGTGATTTTGGAGGAGGAAAAATCTGCAGAATTCTGCAGATTTTCGAAATCCCGATGCTGTCGCGATCGCGACAGAGAGCGGTGTTGGGAGCTTCGCTGTGGCGAGCACGCGATGCCGTCGCGAGCCTGCGATAGCCGAAGTGTTGTGCACCCTCTATCGCGAGCGCGACAACTGTCGCGATCGTGACAGAGTGCGTTGCTGGGCAAGTGCTATCGTGAGCACGCGATTCGTCGCGAGCCCGCGATAGCACCAATTGTCCTCTGTCGCGATCGCGACATCCCCGTAAAGTACTGTCCGTATACTCGTTATCCACTCCCTCGGGTCAGCAGGTGCTTTGTATGAATTGTTATATGGGAAAAACATATGTTATATCTTTGTGGATTTAGTAGTGAAAAGTATAATCTGTTATGAGGATATGATTATTACTGTGAACTTTCTGATGAATGGCTTTATGTATGTGAGCATGAATTTATGCTATTGTTATGCCATGATTAATGTATGTACATGAGGTAAGCATGTGATTCGCCTTGACGACCGTTGTAAATGGTTGTCTTTATGCTATATGTTTGTTTCCCCACTAAGCGTTTATCGCTTAGCACGGTGTGTTTACCCGTGCAGGTGCGGAAGGAGTTTGTCTTGGTAGTGTCGCCGCCATCGAAGCCAACACAGCAGGGTCTTAGTGTAGGGCTTCATTTTTGTATTTTGAGGATTCTTTTGTATAGAACTCTCTTATTTTAGTTTTATAATAGCTTTCGCTTATGTACATGTATCTTGGGTTTTGTAATTATCTTTTATATCTCTCAGTTGATCAGAACAGTAATGTAATGCTTTCGTTATATTAATGCATGATAAGCTTAATTTTATGAATGGTAGTGTAAAGTTTTAAATTACCCTGTATTTCGTTATGTAAGTTTATGTATGAATGTATGTGTATTCTATATCTGTGTGGTGGCACCTTTACTCATACGACATCCCACTCCTTATCGGATGGGATCGCCCAAGTATGGATAAGGGGTGTTACATCAAACCCAACCTCAAGTCACATAACCATCTTTAAGCATTCAAACAACATGTAATTTTCCAGAATTTTATTAACATATAAAATCATAAATGCACAAATTATTCCCCAAACAAATCATGCATAAACTCATATCAACACTCAAATTTCGTGAAATCACAAACAACTACACATTCAAGATCCAAGAAGAATTAGGGCAGAGATAAATTATGTAACACCCCCTACGTCCCCGTTGGATGGACGCCGGAGAGCGCTATCGACGCTCACTCACATACATGCACACATACACTATGCGGAAGCATACATTCATACATAATCATACATGCATAAATATGGGATAATTAAAAACTTACCCTGTCGGCAAAAACTGGTCATGCATTAACTCATACACACGCAGGCACTAAGCAGAAGCATAGGCACATGCCTAACCCCATTCACTCATTCAATCAGCGGAAGTATAAGGCGAACGATACAACTGAGGAACAACTTTAAAGATAAATATAATAACATTTACATAGCTCAAATGTTACATCCAGATCCTTACATATAATTACAAATACATAAGACTACAGAAATACAAAAGCCAAAATACAAAAGCTGAACAAAATACAAAACTTCTAACTCCTATGTGGCCCACCTTGCAGATGCGCAACTCAACAGAACCAAACCTGCCACCTGCACTGGAAAAGAACCCGTGCTAAGCGATAACGCTTAGTGGGGAGAACACACAAGAATATGGACGGCCATTCACAATGGTCGCCAAGGCATAACACATTCACAATGGCAAATGCGGACATTCATAACACATATATGATCGTGCTTGCATAGTAAAGGCGTTCAGTCAAAAAATTTACATCCATGCCTTTATACTTATGTCGAAAACAAGCCAAAGCAGATATAATACCATACATGATACAAGTATTATCATGCAGAACTCCATACAATCTCACATGCATATACTTACCGAGGTATCAAGTATCAGTACCTTACCGTGCATAGTCACATGAGATATACACATTGAAGTTGTCATATTCAAGTACCTATACCTTAACTGAAAACCCATTCGCATATTATACGATTTCCATGCAATAACGCACCCAACTATCATGCCAAGAACACTAGCTATCGAAACATACTTTTGTTATGCCATAGTACACACACATGCTGGCCGAAATCAAAGTTAAGACGTCAAAACACCACACTTCCACTGCACAACTTTATCGCATAAAATATCATGCCATAAAATGTAGACACAAGCCAACATGCCGAAGATACTACAATAGTTGAAACCAAAGGAACATATAGCAAAATATTACATTCAGAGCATACACTAGTTCACATGATACCATACTAGTTAACGGCACAAAATCACATTCATATACATACTAAATAACCATATCAGTCCGTAAATTTAAGCTCACATTCATATACATACTAAATAACCATATCAGTCAGTAAATTTAAGCTCACATTCATATACATACAAAATAACCATATCAGTCCGTAAATTTAAGCTCACATTCATATACATACTAAATAACCATATCAGTCCGTAAATTTAAGCTCACATTCATATACATATTAATTGATATGCTTATAACATAACTAGTCAGATTCACATTCTCATAAGCATAACATAATTAAATATATTCATGGCATTTGAAAGATTATGGTCACAGTCATGCACGTTTTAATTCCAGTACTTATATCCATAACTGATGGAATACGAATACATTCACAGTATGATATACATATATATATATATGCAGATAAATATGTTGAATTCACCTGTTTAAGTCACATTCAACCCATTCAGAGGTTCATAATCACATTCGAGTACATAACTGATTCACATGTCCAGAATTATGCTCATTCGAATATCACATTCTCATGTTCATATAAGACAAAACAAACAGAATACCTGCTGACTCAAAATAGTGGATAACGAGTGTACACATGGCGGTACCTTACGGGTACGAATCGACATATGGCGGTACCTTACGGGTACGAATCAAAAAGTAACATCATTTTTCACATTCAAAAACATTTTCTGAGGGGACCTTAAACAAGATCCAAACACATTAAAGGTTCGCGAGGAACCACACAGGGGACTTGATCAGGGTCCAAACGTCCAGAGGGCTGCAGCTAAAGAACTCTATTAGGCATGCCTAACTATCCACTAGACTGACTCTCGCAGGTCATACATAAGCAAAAGCATCTTTCAAGTCACATGACATAGTTCATCATGCACCATACTGAGTATGATAGGCATATAAATAAGTTTACACTATCCACGTGCATCATCTAAATCTTGTATCGATTCACAATATATATATATATATATATATATATATATATATATATATATATATATATATATATATATATATATATATATATATATATATATATATATATATATATATATATATATATATATATATATATATGCCATCATGCGTAATCCAGAGTCTAATAAATAAATACTTATGTTCATAATATCAATCATACCTCATACAATTCATATTATGAAGCATGCAATATAATTCAATCAACACACTTTAGCACTATTCAACATTCTAAAACATATCAGAATTAAGTGTGGGTCCATATTATGCTAATGATTAACGACGCATAATCTTAATCATGGAATGATGCAATATATACTTAGGCATAGCATGTTATTCTTAAAGAAGGATCTGATTAAAGATATGCATAACATATTTCACATTTTAATATAACATGTTCGGGACTAAATAATCATGAGTTTGGTATTCATAATTCCTTCGCATTTGAAATACGATATGCAATTCAAATCACAACAATTAACATATCTAAATCAAAACCATACAGTTTAAATACCACAATCACTTAACAGGATCACTATAATCCAAAACTCATTCCAAAAATACCACATATAACTTATCGTGGATAACATATTATTAATCAGAAATAAATTAGGATAACCATTCACATAAGCAAGGTAATATAGCACACAGTAGAGGAAAAAGCCATAAAAATATTTGAAAGTCATTTTATAAGAAAACTGGTCACGTGGGGGAAAAGCGCAAAACAGAAAAGCCGAAAAGGGAGTCCTGAGCAACCATCAAAAACTCAAATTTACATAACTCAAAAAAATGACAGTAACTCGTTCCCATCACATTGCCTTCCATCAACTCCAAATTCAAAAGCATAATTTGAATCAAATCAAACTCATAGTAATTTTACAATATGCAACACATAACCAATTCAATTATCAACCAAATAAATCAACATTTTGCAACATACACAAAGCATCAAAATACAGAGACTCCCAAACCTCTTTGAAGCACATCTCAGCTATTCTCCTCAACCTTGAACCTTCCCTTTTCCTTTATCTTTTTTCTTATCACCAATTACTTGCACAAACAAAACCCACAAATCTCTTAATCCAGCCCTAACTCAACAAAACCAGAAGAAGAAAAAGAGAGAGAACCCAAAAATGCAGGAAACCCTAAAACCCCAACTTACCTCTTCAAAGCAGCTTCTAAGTCTTCCAATTCTACTTCAACTCATACACAAATCTAGGGGATGAAGAGCAAGAAGAGAGAAGAAAAAAGAAGGAGAACGGGAAGAGGGGGAGAAGAGGGCAAAACGTGATCTGCCTGCTCCTCTCATTCTTTTCCTTTTTCTTCTTTTCTCACTAATTGCACAAATCCACAAGCCACATGGCAGCCTTCTGTTGGTCCAAATAAAATATCTTTGACTTCCATACACCAATGCACCATACACATACTTACACCACATAGTTACTTAAGTATATATTTTAATGCCTTGGTACAATACTCACACTTTACTAGATACTACCTCTACTAACATATTAGATTAATTGATGCATCAAATTCCTTAATTTTTCAATATTCTCATGCACCAATTACCGATTTACCCTTGAAATCCTGACTTATATGCCAAATCCGACCAGGCCCGATTTGGGGTGTGACAACTCTTCCCTCCTAAAAGAATTTCATCCCTAAAATTCACTTACACCGGAAGAATTCCCAACACCACACTACAAGTCTTCAATAAACTCTTGCACTTCACTTTCGAACTAATCACTTGCTTACACTTATCGCCATCGCTATACTCTTAAATCACTTTCTTATATTCAACTCAAACACGTTCACCAAAATAATCCTTACTCAACTGCACATCAGAAATCAAAGCACAAACATTTCACACATAAACCATTTAACTTTCACCGATAGCTACTCAAATCCTTTAATACTTCAAAGGTGTTCGTCATACATGCTGTCCTTTTAACAATACTTCTGTTAAACTCCAAAATCTTTTTACATTCACTTATAGAAGATTCTGAAATATTCCATGTACACCTTGTCAGCTTTCTCACAATCAAAACGCATATGCAAATGCTTCTCATGTATGGTCAAAGAGATGATAATGCAATGAGATTGTGATGGCTTATGTATGCAGAGTGATGCAGAAGAAATGCAAATGATGTTATAATGATGCACTTTGTCCCATCCCCATGATTCAATATGCTTTTTATTCAAATACTTTTTCTTGAGATAGCTGACAAGTGTACAGAGAATCACCAAAACCTGACAGAATCCAAACACCCTTCTTTCTCAAAATGCCAAAACAAACTTTACTCGAACATATTGAAACAAACTTACCAGAAGGCTCTGCCACTTCCCTACAGTGTGCGACAAATCCCGCTGGCACACGGGTAACTCTAAGTAGTTCCTCTACGTCCTTTCTAGCTTGTCGGGCTAGATTCTCAATTGTCTTTTTAGGACAAACGTCAATCTGGCATCCCATACTGCCGCATATGAAAGAAGCTCAAGCCGTCAGCTGACCCAAATCCCGATGTCGCTTCTGACAGTGCGGGCATGTCGCCGGTACCCACTTCTTCTTACACTTGTCACAGTTTTGCTTCTGACCATGTTGACACATTGAAGGTTCTCGAATCCTTTTTCCCATTGACACTTCTCTATCCGATACCTTTCTCTTCTAAGGTACATTCCGAATAAAATCTTGAGAAGCTCGGGGAGCAGTCAACCTATCTAAAATCCGAATTAACCCTTGCACTAATGTCCTATCATCAGAAACATGAACAGAATCTCCAACTGAAGGATACTCGAAAACACTCCAATCAGCTCTAACTGGGTTCACACTTTCCGTTATCTCTCCCACATTCTCACTAGGATCAGACTCCATCTTAACACAACACAAGACACGACACATTTGCATTAGGCCACGACACAAAACCAACTCGCATACACAGACTCAACATTCAAATAAGCAAAGGCAACCAGAACTGCCAAATCGGTGTTGGAAGGACGTCGGAGAGCGCTACCAACGCTCACTCACATACATGCACACATACACCATGCGAAAGCATACATTCATACATAATCATACATGCGTAAATATGGGATAATTAAAAACTTACCTTGTCGGCAAAAACTGGTCATGCATTAACTCATACACACGCAGGCACTAAGCAGAAGCATAGGCACATGCCTAACCCCATTCACTCATTCAATCAGCAAAAGTATAAGGCGAACGATACAACTGAGGAACAACTTTAAAGATAAATATAATAACATTTACATAGCTCAAATGTTACATCCAGATCCTTACATATAATTACAAATACATAAGACTACAGAAATACAAAAGCCAAAATACAGAAGCTGAACAAAATACAAAACTTCTAACTCCTATGTGGCCCACCTTGCAGATGCGCAACTCAACAGAACCAAACCTACCACCTGCACGGGAAAAGAACCCGTGCTAAGCGATAACGCTTAGTGGGGAGAACACATAAGAATGTGGACGGCCATTCACAATGGTCGCCAAGGCATAACACATTCACAATGGCAAATGCGGACATTCATAACACATATATGATCGTGCTTGCATAGTAAACGCATTCAGTCAAAAAATTTACATCCATGCCTTTATACTTATGTCGAAAATAAGCCAAAGCAGATATAATACCATACACGATACAAGTATTATCATGCAGAACTACATACAATCTCACATGCATATACTTACCGAGGTATCAAGTATCAGTACCTTACCGTGCATAGTCACATGAGATATACACATTGAAGTTGTCATATTCAAGTACCGATACCTTAACTGAAAACCCATTCGCATATTATACGATTTCCATGCAATAATGCACCCAACTATCATGCCAAGAACACTAGCTATCGAAACATACTTTTGTTATGCCATAGTACACACACATACTGGCCGAAATCCAAGGGAAAACGTCAAAACACCACACTTCCACTGCACAACTTTATCGCATAAAATATCATGCCATAAAACGTAAACACAAGACAACATGAATATGATTAAGGTTAATAGCAAACTAGTGTAGTAATGATGTATAATTGTATGAATTATATACCTTAATCTATATGACCATGTGAATATGAACAAGTATACATAATTATGAGTTGAGATTAGGTTATACATATATGATGGTTATCAAATGAAATGAGTTTGCTTAATGTGATTATGAAATATGTGATGTGTATAATGAGGTTGGATTATATATGAGATAAATATGAACATGATTGAAAGGAATGAGATGTGTAAGAGGATGACTTAATATTTGTAATGAATACATATATATATGTTTTCTATGAATTAAATGATAAAGTGTGACATACCTTGAATTTCATTCTGTCGGATTGGCTTGGTATGTCACAGTCACAACCAAATGGCTGCTACCGTGAGGTACCCCTATTTTGCACAATGAGTTTTATAACTTAAATAAATGTTATATACATATATAATCAATAATCCAACCATGTCTAACATCATCTAATGAGGATTATTATATGTTTAATGCTATGGATTAACGTGATGAATAAGTCTGATTAATGATTGTGAATTTGTTAATAAGCTATATGCTAGACAATTCTATCTTATGAACTAATGTTATAGCACGATATGGCTAATGAATATGGGCTTGCTCTACATGATATGAGTATGTGTAAGTGAATTTTTGCAAGAACATATAAGTATGATGGCATGGCAAGTGAATATGAGTATGAGCACTAAAATTGAGATGTTCTAAGGATGAATTTAATACAAATATATTTGTGTGTATATATATATATATATATATATATATATATATATATATATACATATATATATATATATATATATATATATATATATATATATATATATATATATATATATATGTATGTATGTATGTGTGTGTGAATATGTTAACCATGATGATGAATTGTGAAGTGAGCCATAGTGCAATGTTGAATCCATTGAAATGCATTGATGATAATATTTTATGATAATGTGTATAATAACCAGACTAATATTTAAGGCTGGGAGTCAAGTAGTGGATATATAGGCATGCCTATAGGGTCTAAGTGCTGTAGCCAAATGCGTCCGATTTCTCTGGAATCATCAGTGCGATTTGAATCCTTATTGGATTCCCAAATGCGAAAATATTGATTTTTATTGGTGCCTTCGGGTGCTAATGCGAAAATGATGTGTCTACGGATACAAATGTGATTACTATACCTAAGGGTACAAATACGATACTCGTTATCTGCATCATTGAATTGCAGGCAAGGTTAATGATAATATTTAGCATTTTAAAAGAATGTTAAATTATTGGAAATGTTAATGTGATGCGTTAAAGTTTGACTTGTGATACAGCCATACGAACATGATTCATTAGTAAGGCTATGTGTATATCAAGTTGTGCGATATGCTATGTTTATATTAAGTTAATCCCAAATTGTATGCATGTTCAGATATATATATGAAAGAGGTACTCTTGTGTGCATGGTAAAATACCGTCATCTATTTCTAAGAATGATGAGAACAAAGTATAGAATGAATGTTATGTTGTAAATATAGCAATGTAAATCTATGCATATGCAAGTGCTAATGGTTATTTTGTTGTATATATATGAATTTATATATATGATACAAGTAAAGATAATACTTATAGAATCGAAATGAATGAATGAAGAAATACCATAATAAGCAAATGAATATATGTGTGAATTCATGATATAAGGTAAGGAACTATGAATGACTTTGATGATATTGATAATTACTTATTATGTAGTCATTGATGGTTAATCTAAAATTATATGTGTGACGATATATGATCACTTAGATGTGATAGATGATATATTATATGTATGTGATAATGTAAGGCCTGTTCAAGATTTGATGTAATGGCTGTTATGTATGATTATGTTATTATATGTTGTATTTTGTTCCCCACTAATCATTATCGCTTAGCATGGATGCTTTATCCATGTAGTTTTCTGAAGATAGAGCTTTTGGAAGACAGTCCTGCATTGCCAATGGCCAACACACTAGGGTCCGCTATGTAACACCCCCATCGCCGTCCCCGTTGGAAGGACGCCGACGGACGCGCTACCCGACGCTCACTCATACAGATATGCACATGCACAACACGGAAGTATACTTTAATACATAACATACATACGAAAGTACGGGTGAATTAAAAACTTACCTTACCTGAGGCACAGACTGAACATGCAATAACTCACGCACACGCAGGCGCTAAGCAGAAGCATACACAGAAGCATACATATAACCATTCAACGGAAGCATAATAGAAATAATAAAACAAAGGAATAACTAAACATAAAAACATACTAACTATTACATTCCCAAAAGAAAACTCAAGAACGAAACATAATTAATTACATATGCAATACTACAGAATTATAAAAGCTGAAATACAGAAGCTAAACAAAATACAGAACTTCTAACTCCTACGTGGCCGACCTTGCAGAAGCGCGACTCGAACAGAACCAAACCTGCCACCTGCACGGAAAGGAAATCCGTGCTAAGCGATAAACGCTTAGTGGGGAGAACAGACCAGAATATGGACGGCCATTCATAATGGTCGCCGAGGCATAACACAATCAAATGACAAAAGCGGATATTCATAACACATATGATCATGCTGGCATAGTAAAGGCATTCATTCGATAACTCACAATCAAACCATATACTCATGTCCAGGATAGACCAATCCAGACATAATACAATACACGTTACAAGCATCATCATGCTGAACTACATACTATATCACCTGCATAAACCTACATGGGTAGCAAATATCAACATCTTACCGTGCGGAGTCACATAAGCTTTACACATGCAATTGACATAACTAATTACTCATGCATGAACTGACAACCAAACCATCATGTTAAGAATGCTAGCTAACCAACATACTTAGACATGCTAAACACACACACTAGTCAAAATCCAAAGCATCATATTACCGCTAACTGTAACTCTCATATATTAAGTATCATGCAAAAACACTCTGATAGCGGAGACTGAAGGCATAACCACATAGCCTTACATTCATATCATCATCATGCGGAAAGTACAGTAATCATCACATACTTACCATCACAACCGATCTTATTCACATGCCTATACACAATAAAATTATACAAGAGTCACATACATAAATACGTTAGTCGAATCTCATTCAAGGCATTCGGAAACTTATAACAAATCACATGATAAGTACGTATAATCATGTTAACTATAAAATCATGCCGACATAATACAAACATACATTATGAAGCCCATAATCACATTCATATACATATAAACTGATTTCTGAAATCCTTATCATAAACAATCGGATATCACATTCTGATAGCTATTTCGAAGCAGCATAAAACAAACCATCAAAGCACCTGCTGACTCACAATAGTGGATAACGAGTGTACTGATTAGTACCTTACGGGTACAAGTCGGCCAAAGGGTACCTTACGGGTACGAATCGAAAACCATTTATTTTGTCACAAAAGAATTTTACTGATGGGGGATCTTAACTTGATCCAAATACATTAAAAAGGATCACGAGGATCCGTACTGATGGGGGGGGGTTCACGAGGAACCAGTCGGGGGACCTGATCAGGGTCCAAACGTTCAAAGGGCTGCAGCTAACTGATCTCTATTAGGCATGCCTAACTATCCACTAGACTGACTCTCGCAGGTCATACATAAAACAATTCACGCTTCGAATCGCATAACGCATAAATATATAAATATCATGCATAAACCAGAGTACAATAGACATATAAATATGCTCATAAAGTTGGTCATATCTCATACAATTCCCATTGCAAAACATAATACAGTCAATATACTTTAACACTAAACAATGTTCTAAAGCATGTCAAGAATCAGGTATAGAAACACTATCTTGCTAATGATTATCAATACAAAATCCTAATCATCCGTTAGGTGAAGATAACTAAGTATAAATCATGCATAGTCCAACTTACATTTGAACATAACACATTGAGTTCCCAGGCTAAAGCATAATCATGCATTCAGACATTAACCATATTATTCAAATAAATATAGCATAGCATAATATCAATCATACCTCATTCAAGTCATATTCTGAAGCATGCAATAGGTCAATCAATCGCATTTTATCACTACTCAATTTACTAGATCATATCAAGAACACATGTGGAATCATATTATGCCAATGAATAAAAACTCATGGAATAATACGAAATACTCTTAAGTATGGCAGATTATTCTAAGAGAAGAATCCAATCAAGGATATGCATGCTACAACTAAAATAGGCTAATCATTCAGATAAGATAGCACCCAGTAGAGGAAAAAGCCATAAAAGCATTCGAAAGTCATATTATAACAAAACTGGTCATGGGGAAACAAATCAAAACAGTAAAGGTCGTACAAGGTCATACAAGAGCATATAAAAGTATGGCATGAGTAATACAGTAGAAGAAGTCCATACAGAATAAATAGGAAATTCATTTTGGTCGACATTGGGCTAAATCGAAAATAGGGGCTGAAGAGGGGTCGGTCCCGAGTCATGTCACGTCTCGTGACTGATCTCAAGGAAGGTCACGAGTCGTGACCTAGTGTCACGCCTCGTGACCTATAAGAGAGTCACGGGACGTGACTCTATGTCACACCTGGCCTTTCAGAAGAGTCACGAGTCGTGACTCTATGTCACGCCTCGTGACATGCCTCTAAGGGAGTCATGGGATGTGACTCTAAGTCACGTCTCCTCACAAGAGTCACGGGACGTGACTCTATGTCACGAGACGTGACTTGCCCCTCACAAGGCAGTCACGCTTCGCGACTGAGGGTCACGCCTCACGACTTCGTCCAGCCTGTCGAGAAGTCACGCGTTGTGACTGGGAGGCAGAGTCACGTGGCGTGACTGAGAGTCACGCCTCGTGACTTGTCTCTCTCAGGGAAATCACGACACACTGGAAATGGAAAATTATACAGAAACGCGATTTCCCATTTCCAGCTTACCCAGAATTCAAAGAACTCGATACAATCATTTTCAATCTGATTCAAAACACATCCAAACTCATCTTACCTTACTGTTGATCTTCCAAACATCATAAACAAGATAATTGCAATTAATTCCACAATCAAACAATCAAAATCATGCATAAACCCATTCAAGAATATAAACCCTAAAAGTTACAGTAGGTTCAAAACACAAACTCAGAACTTCCAAATCAATACTTGCCATGCATTACTAACACATCTACTCACTTAATCATGCATGTACACATTCTAAAACACACCAAATTCAAGAAATTAGACCATGCAAACACATTATAAGTCTAGTGAGAAATAGGGCAGAGACATTCAACTGAGATTGAAGAACAGAGAAGTTCAAACATTGCATGCATTCAAAACAATCTCCCAAACCTGGAAATGACGATCCAAAAAATCACACTTTTAGCTTCAAGATCAGTCCTCAATCCTTTCCTTGCCTTTACTTTGCTTCTTCTTAACATCAAACACTTGCACAAAGAAGAATCCACAGTTACTCTTCAAACCCTAACTCAACCAAAAACCATGAGAAGAAGAACAACAACAGCACGCAGGAAACAGAAATTCCAACTCACCTCTTAAAGCAAAACACACTTCCAACCCAAACACAACTCCAAGCCAGAGCCAAAGAGAAAGAAAGGAAAAGCAGAAAAAGTAGAAGAGAAGAAGAAGAAGGAGCGTGAGAGGAGGGGACGAACGGGAATACAATCTGTGTTCCCTCTCTCTTCCTCTTTCCTTTCTTCATTTTCTTCTTTCAATGCCCACCTAACAAGCCACTTGGCAACATCTAATTGGACCACAAAATCCACTCAAACTATTCCAAATCCATTAATGCTCTTTAGTCCTTAGACAAATAACACTTCACTCACTTACACAATTCTTTCCTTATAAACTTAATTATCTTTTCAATTAGGTCCTTAACACTCCAACTTTCTCAAGCACAAATTACTAAAATACCCTTCCGATCTCGACTTAGCATGCACAATCCGACCAGGGCTATTTTGGGGTGTGACACGCTGTGTAGTATGAATCTTTTAAAATTTGTAATATGTATAATGTAACTATCAGATTTGACTTATAGAGAAGTGATGTAACAACTAAATATTGTATGTGAGAATGAGAAAATAATATGTATATTTATATGAGTTTTGAAAAGTATTTCCGCTACATGTGAAGAAATTTATTAATTCTGAACTTTGTATGGAATACTAATTTATGCGCATGTGTTTCTGTTGTGACACTCCATAGTCACCGTAGTAAAGCTCTACAGGTGGTTAGGGGGTGTTACACCTACAATGAGTTAAAGTAGGTTTGTGTTTTAGGAATGCACCGGGGTACAATAAGGGACCAACTGGCATAGTTCTAAGGCTCTTATGAATGTAATCCAATTCTTTGAAAGGAGATTAAATTTCTTAACCCTAAAACCATTTATATTAGATTAGCCAAAGGTACTTTGGGAGCAAAATCTCATGATGTCCCCAGTGGAGTCGCCACTGTGATGCACAATGAACCCTGCTCAGCATCCGAGTCGCTCTCGAAGGTCCACTTTTAGGACTCGAGACCGGATGGAGGTTCTTTAGCACTTGTGAAAGCTGGTCGCTTCGCAATGGATAGGGAATTCACCCCCATTCCATTGCTGGCAATCAACCTATGAGGGTGCCTATTGGGTATTATAAGGCAGGTATCATGGAGTCGCCACCCAACAAAATATGGGGAAAAGAATTATAACCTTATGAGGCCAAAACCAGAGAGAGTTCGGGACCTCACTCTTATTTATTCCTTCGGTTATTTTTATATAACTGAGTTTTTAGAGTTAATTATTTTATCTCCCTTCTCACACGATCATGCAATAAATTAAGGCGCATCTCAAGCATCTTTGGAAAGTAGTAAAGAAAGCAATAAATAAACTACAAGTGAAAAATATGGGACAAAACAATCCCCTAAAATAATAAAAGCATAAATAAATAAAGGAATAAAATTGCCCCAAAAATTAATTACAAGGGCTCAGAATAAATAAATACACAAGGAAAAGTGAAATAAAATACATCATACATAAATCGGGACATTTGTTAGATTTTAAGAACATTAGTTCCTTTACATACAATTAAAAATTGGACAATTATATTTAGGCATTTATTGAGAAAATCGGGATGAGTGATCCCATTTTATGAAAATTAATTCTCCTTTTGAAAGTGATATTTTATTTGATAAAATTAGGACACTGGTCCTATTTCATTAATAAAATCCTAATTTTATTATTGTACAAATGTGAGTTCCTATAGGATGAACGCATTTAAAATACTATTTTGCTTACAAACCTACAAAACAATAAAATAAGGGAAAGACAAAAATTAAATGCAAACCAAACTTGAAGGCTCCTAATCCTTGATTCTCCAGTTCACCAGGGAAATTACTCAAAGCAACATAAGTAAGTTTGGTAGACAGCAAAAACGAGAATAAGAAATAATGTTAGCAAATTAAACATAATATGGAATAAAATCAAATAAAGCAAATATGATAAATAATACAATAACAAAAATAAAGCAATTAAATTAAGTATATACAGTAAACAATTCTAATTGAGAAAAGCATTTACCACAAAAAAATAATATTTGATAAAAACTAAAAATAACAGAGTGAATTAATGACCAAAAACAAAATCAAATGGAAAGTAAAGTTATTACAAAATATTCTATAGAGTTAAATTACATTGCATGCATCATGTAAATAAATTAGTTAAATTAATTTAAGTTTCATGTTAATTACAACAGACAACAACAAATATTTGAACATTAACTCAAGTAATTACAGTAATCTACAATTGTGAAAACAAATGAACGACAGAGAATAACGGAAAAGAAAAAGGAATGGCTTTAGCTCGGAAATTTACCCTTAGAGGTTTGATGTTTGCAGCAAAGAGAAGAAAGGTGGATTTCCTGTCGATGGCTTGAAGAAAAGAATTAAGAAAGTTGAAGTTAAAAACTTTTATTATTTGAAAATAGATTATGAGAACTGAAACTTAAAAACCAAGAATTAATTTTCCTTGGCACCATAATTAGTCTTCGAATTTCCCAAAAAATTAAGAAAATATTTCCTCTCTTGTTGAATTTTTTCAGTAGCCGTTCAAATGCTCCTCCCCGGTTTCTAGTTTGATATTTTATATATATATGATCCCAAAAATTAGGTTTTTTAGGAGTTTTTCCAGTCTCATTAAAACTCTAAATTATACTTTAAAAATAAGTTTTATCCTTTTAAAAAAAGGAAAAAGAGTTGGAATTTTATTTTAATTGAAACTGTGAAAACCAGTGAAGAAAACAGACATGCAAGGGGTAGAAAACGAGTGAGGCGCACCCCTCGCGCTGGAGGGCATGCCTCGCGTGCACGAGGTGCGGCCTAGCATGAGACGGGGGCTTCAAGTCGTGCCTTACGTGTGGCCTTGCGGAGGGCCGCACGTCGGAGGTGTAGCCTCGCGGGAGGCCGCACCTCGCGTGCTGCCTTTGTGGGAGGCAGCGCACAACGTGCAGCCTCCATGCAGGAGGGTGTACGCTGCGCGTGAGGCCTCGCGTGCACTACGGCTCACCGCGCGCCGCCTGCAGGAGCCGCTTTGCTCGCGCCCCGCAACCCGCAATGGCAGGCCAGTGAAAACTCTAAAATATAAAATTTTATTTAAAAAGAAGGTTTCAACAAGGAAATCATCGCTTCTAATCTTTTTGCCTAGGAGTAAGCATCATTTTCATCACTGGATAACCTTGGTCTGGGCTGCCTCAGGACCCGGTGTCTACACATTATTTGATTAATTATCTATTAATACTATTTTACATTTAATTTCCTTATTACTATGACTAACAATACTATTATTACACCAGTACCTGAATCACTCACATTGTTAATTTATCATCATCTCAGTAATTATCATTTCACTATTAACTTTCAACATTTAATGACAGTTTTACTTTCTTTCACGTCTTTAGTTTCGTTACTAACATTCTTAGGCGACCCCACTAATAAATTCTACATAGACAATATTATGAAAATATTAATTATCAAATTTTATACTTTGGATAATTAATCCAATCTATAACAGTTATTTCAGTTCTATAACAATGTCTTTTACATATTTTTATTACACACTCTTAATTTATTGTGACTTTATTATGAAATTCACAGTATTCAGTTAAGTTTACTTGACACATTATTATTTATCTTAATTACATTATCTTTCTTCAATTTAATATTACAGATTTGGAATACACATCTTGATTATTTTTAATCAGTTATAATAATCCTTTACTGGTCTAAAAACATTCTTATTCTTTTATTAATGCTAATATTACTCATCTATTTTCCTATATTAATCCTGTTGCCATTTCCATGATATTAGCATTAACAGTAATATTTCCATTAATATTAACATAATTATCATTATTTTCTCTAATGTCAATTAATTATACAATTAACATTCAAATTACCTGTCAATTATCTTTAAAATCCCTCATTTACCTCGATATTGACAAATTCATAATTAGGTTCCTAGACTTCCATTAATTTACAGTTTTACTCCTTTACTTTTCATTTATTTACAATGGTGCCATTAGTTAACTTATAATTATCCTTATTTTATTATCTAGCATACACTAATATTCTTAATGTCAATTAAATCATTCATTTAAGGACATATACATTTATAGCACAAATCAAATTACATATTTGCAATTAGGTCCCTTAACAATAGTATAATTATAATTAGGTCCCTTAACTATACTATAATTACAATTAGGTCCTCATACTATAGCATATTTACATCTAGGTCCTTTAACTATGCCATATTTACAATTAGGTCCTTTAACTATTGTTAAATTACGATTTTGCGCCTAACTTTCCCTTATTTATAATTATGCCACCAAATTAAATTATCAATTAATTAATTCATTATATAACAAGCAAATTACCATTAAATCACATAATTAAGGTCATTTACACATTTAGTACACATAACAGACCATAATTAACATTTTGTCCTTAAACGTGGCAAAATTACAACTTAATCCTTAAACTTTATCAAAATTATAAAAATGCCATTATTTCATTCTTTTTATCTTTTTAATTATCATTTAACATGCAAATTACGTTTTAGTCATTAAACTACCATTTTCATACAAAATTATGCTTTAGTCCCTAAAAAAGTGACCAATCTCCATATTTAGCCATTTAATTACATTTTTACCCTTATTAATATTTATTAACATATATATAGACAAAATTACCATTTTACCCTCAAAGCTTTTCATTACTTACGATTATACCTTTTTTCACACAAATATCATTTCTATCACATATTAACCATTTAAAAGCTCATATTTGCCATTTTACCCTTAACCCTATCTTTATTCTTCATCCTTATCCTTATCACTTTAATCATTACCATATCGTATTTTTATCACATAATTACATGCATATATTATCTTTATCACATAATCACATACATATCTTATCTTTATCACATAATCACATGCATATCTTATCTCTATCACATAATCATTTCTTTTTATGGTCAAATTTACCATTATGTCCTCAAAAATTTTTATTTATTCGAATTAAGTCCATTTTTCATGAAAGTATCATTTTAATCATAGATCAACCTCAAATATCATTTTAATCACAGATCAACCATATCAAGCTCATTTTTGCCATTTGCCCATGTATAAAACTGGTAGAAATCTATGACCAAGATAAACGGAACGTAAACCCGATAGGTTCAATATAAAATAGAGGGACCCGTAGGACCACTCTTATAGATTCAATACAGAATAGAGGGACCCCATGGGACCACCCCTATGATACAAACAATAGAAATACAGATCAATACTATATTAAGACTGAACATTATACAGAATAGGACCATCATTAGCCTATAAGAAGTGAGATATCATGCTCACACCCGCGGTCTTATATCCCTATGGCTAGCCATCATATCCTGAACTAGACTTGACTACCAGACTACTACATAGGGCATCAAAATTCCACTTTTCACATTTTTAAGTTACCAGTCATACTTTTCATGGAATTTTATCATTCTATTCCATTCCTTTTCATACAATTCAATCATCATACATGTGATTATCATCATCATACCATCACATGCCATAATTCTCATGTTATCATCATGGTACACATGTAAACATGCATGCACATCATTCGGCCAATATGTTAACTTTTCACCATTAATTCTTTTCTTCTACTTTAACATATCTTTATGTCATTTACATGTTGAATAACATAGCCATGCCATTAATTTCTATTAAAACACATCAAAATCATTCCATTACACATGGTAACCATTCGGCCATACATGCATACTATACATTATGACATGCTCTAATACAAACCATTAGGTAGATCACATATCAAACAACATACCATGAAATCACTTCAAAATACATAAAAAAACATGCCTTTTCGTGTGTTAACCATTCAGCCTGATGTATACATCATGCATCATGAAACTTTTTCAAGCTCTATCACATACCACCATCTAAATCACATGCTAAACATCATGTATACATCAGAAGCACGCCATAAACATCATCAAAACACATCAAAATCATGTGATATACCATTCGGCTTAAGTAAGGATCCATCATGCTAACTTTTTTCTCATTTTAAACATTCATATCATCATTTTTAACACCCCTAAGCATGAATATCAAGTTATTTTCAATTAAACATGCATATTTCTCACACTTTATGTTTAAACATAACCTAAAATCATACTTTTAACATGGAAAAAGGATGATATTGTATCCACTAACATTATTTTCTTGTTCTCCACATCACAAGCATGCTTTCCATGCCTTTACTCCAAGAAACAACACTATCTCCTTTGAAATCCTTAAGTGGTTGAATTTCCTCAACTTGACACATAAACTTTTCCACCTATTTTCTTCCACTTCTAGCACTCCAAATGAACTTTAATCAACACCATCATATTCTAAAGAGGTTTAACTTTGTTTAGGAGGCTTAGATGTGAGGAGAGATTGAAAGAAAAATGAAGAAAATGGAGGAAGAATGGTGAAACATCACTTTTTTCAAATGGAGGAGGAGGCAGGCCAGTTTCTCTAGGGTTTCTCTAGAGAAATCTGGTGTTTCAACCTTTATATAGCCTCATTTAATGGGCCAATCCATGGCCCAACCAATTTGGGCCAACCCAAAAGCCGATTTGGGTTAATAAGCCCATTTTTCAACTCAAAATTATTTTTATTACTTTCGAAGCTCAATTTCTCCCAAAATAAATTTCATAATTATTAAAATATATAATTTAGCCTCTACATAAAATTTTAGCTCAATCGAAGATCGTTTTCTGATCCGATAATTTCTTACCAGTCTGATAACTTAATTTTCTGTCTCACCATATTTTCATTGCCATTTGATTCTCTATAATACTTCGAGCAAGTCCATGCTTTCATATAAGTTTTTTGAGCTCCACAACTCCTTTTAGAGTCTGATCAAACTTTGGTCAAACTAGCCAAATCAAAGTCAATTGGTCCAATCGGTCTGGTCCGGTTCACTAGTTGAATCGGTTCGGTTCACCTTTCATCCTTAACTTCCATTTTACTCTTAATATCTCATTTGACCTTTGTTCCACCTTAATTAGGGTCCATCTTCGGTTCGGTTCAATTAAACCGGTCCGATTCACTCAATTTTCAATGTCGTCATAAAATTACTTTTTCATGACCAAACTATTTTACACACTATTCTGAGTCTATTTATACCTTCAGATAACTTTTTGGAGGTCATTTACTATTTTTAAAGTCTCAGTCAAATCTAGTTACTATTTGAATTGAACTAGAGGCTTTTCTTCAATTTAACTTTCGGGGACCTATTTGACCTCATTTTTACTCCAAATTATATCAGAAGACTTCTTATAACTTGTACTTTCCAATGGTTCAATAAAATATATTTCACTTCTAGGTTCTCAGGAAGTCACCTATCAGGGGCTTACCTAACCCGAGCACGTTTAACCTTTTTTCTTTTATATCTTTTAGGACTCAAATACTAATATTTTAACCTGAAATTCATACTACATACTCCACAAATTTCACTGATTACTACTAACCCAGTATTCGGGCCATTATAGTGTGAATATGGTTAATTATAGGAGGTCACTATAGAGAATTATTAAAAATCTTTAATATGCATTATTGCTATTAACTACTCTAAATTACTGATTAGTTGATCAATAAAATATTGATTATGCTTCTATGTGAATAACTTTTCTTAACTTAACTACTAACCTATTTTAATTGAGATGTGAAATTATAAAATGACTTACATAAATTGTTATAAATTATTGTATTTGAGTGTCACTATTGTACATTATAAATTTATAGTTAGAACTGCGTGGTTCTGCTTCCCAACCTTTGGGATACATTGGAAGCTTGAAATATCCATTTCAAGCCTGAACCAAATCTGGAAAGATTAATATATGTTAAGAGCTCAAAAAAGTTTTATGAATGAACTAATTGAGTATATATATCTTCCCTTGTAAACCATGAGATTATTTATAGGTGTGAATTAGAATGCATTTTGAAATGAGTATTTCTAGAATTCTGAACTGACATATAAAATGAATATGGATGTTTTAAAAGGAGCTAATAGCAGAGTAGGGTTAAGCAATGTGAGTGAACGGTGTGGTGTTTAAATAATAGTAATGAGATGGTTTATATGTGAATGTACTAAATAAAGATAGATTTCGGATGTGTAAGTAATGTAAGCACATTGACTAGTATTTTATATATATATATATATATATATATATATATATATATATATACATATATATATATATATATATATATTATGATTAATATATGCAAGATAAATATACTTAATGATTCGCATATGTTTTCATAAAAGAATTATGATGTGAACTTATGATATCTTTTACCTTCTGTACTTTATATATATGTTGCTTACGCATGTGTTTTGCATTAACGCCCACTGTCAGTGTAACCGCCACATATCACCCTGGGAGAATGTATGTTAAATTGTATGATTTGGGTTATGCCATGTGATGAGATTCAAAAATTTGGAATTTGCATGTGTGTTAAATCGGGACATAATTGCATAAATAATTTGATTAAAGTGACTAATATGTTTAGGTTAAATTGATGTTAATTGCTGGACTTACATTGCTTAAGTGATGGATTAGTGGGCTTAAGATATAGAGTTGGGCTTTAGGGTTGGATTAGAAGTATAATGCTGTCGGCCAGGTTATTTAGGGTTGAGATATTGGGCCAAGACAAGGATTATTGACATTTAGGCCTTGTAAGGGAGCCCAAGAACAAAAATCTGTTAGTGGCCACCTAAGACCATGCATGGTGGAGTGAGAAAGAGAGTGGTTGGCTGCATGGGGCGGCAACATTCCCCTCTTTTCCCTTTTGTCTCATTTCTGCTCATCTCATTTCTCTCTCACGTTTTCCCTCTTCCATTCTCACTCAATATTCTATGTTTTTCCACAACCTTTCCTACTCTTTCACTCCTTCATTATTGCTTGATTATTGAATCAGAATTCTACTTTGTTAATGGTTTAGAAGGGGGTTGTTAGTGAGAGTTTCATCTTAGAAAGGTAAATAGGTTGGCTACATCAAAATTCTTTTTCTCCTCTCTATTTTAGTATTTTGGTATTTTGGTACTTTGTTATTAGGGTTTAACTGCCTTCATTTTTATGATCATGGTTTGTTGTAGAGGAAGAGCGTAAAAAGGTATAAGGGAAGGCTAAAGTTGGTGAGCCATGTACTAAGTGAATTTGGCAAGGAGCTAAGGAGTAGAGGTTTGAGAACATGTGTTTTTGTATATAATGATTGTGCATGTAATTATGATTACTATGGGAGGATAATAAATTGCTCTATCTTGATACCATGCTTGCATGCTAGGAATCGTAGTTCTAAATCTTTATTGAATGATAAGAATGTTTGAAATAAGGCAACTAATACATGTATGAAGGTTGTTGACGCTTGTTGGAATGAGTTTGAGAATCGAATAAGTGAGCTCATCTATGTGTGGATAAATTGAGGAAAGAATGCTTGAGTCTTTATTGATAAATCTTGTTTATTACTACTCTTATCTAATGTTTATTTTCTAAAGGTGAAAACAAGCATGAGCAAAGTTCATGTATGCATTGAATGGGAAGTATATGTATGTTGAAATGATTTTGGGTTGCAATTGATTTCTAAAGTAGCTAAGTTTTCATGTAAAAACTGGGTTGAATGAGTTACACGGCGATATGGACTGGGCCATGCCCCCATATAATTCTATTCTGCCCTTTCAAAATTGCAAGTGTGAGATTTTACAGGGCGGTAAGGAGTGACCATACTGCCGTGTAAATGTCCTCTGTTTTCGAAGGTATTTTATGTGGCTTTCTACACGGCATTATGACTTGATCATACCCCCGTGTAGGGTGTCTTACACGGCGGTAAGACATTGTTATACCGCCGTGTAAAACACTTATGTTTTGGCAAATTTATGACTTTGATTTTTATCTCTTTTTCCATTACAATTGAACTTATTTTGCCTTAAACCTTATTAAATATCATCTTAGCTATCTATTAATGATTTGCATGGATATAAACTGAAGCTAATTGTAAACTTGTGACTATAAATATACAAGCATGAGGATTATTGTGATGAATTTCTTGAATATATATATATGATCATGCGATATCCTATCTAAGCCTAATAATAGAATTGTGATCTGAATAATAATAAATGCGAACTATGTAATGAAATATAATAGGATAATTCTATATTGTCATAATGCCATAACAAGTATAGTAATCAATTAATAGCTTAGCCTACAAGTCAAGTAATGGATAGATAGGCATGCCTATAGGATCTAGTGCTGCAGGCAAATGTGTCTGATTCCCATGGAAATAAAATTTGATAAGAATCCTTACTAGACTCTTCAATGCGTAACTATATGTGAATGTGAAATGTTCAGTGCCCTCATATACCAATGCGATAATGTGAATTTATTGACTTAAATTAATGTACTCTCGAGTACAAATGTGATACCCGATTATCCGCGTCTTTGATATGCAGGCAAGACTTAAATAACAAAAGAAACTAATCTATGAACATGTTTATATATATGATCATGCTGTGTAGATATATATATATATATATTCCTATATGAGTAGGTATTCATGATGCAATGTTATATGATATTATTAACGACAAGCATGTTTCCTAATCATGCATTGATAAAACATGTCTTATAACTATTAGTAGGTTAAAATTGGTAATAGTGTACTACCTACGATGATGATGCAAGAATGGGATATATGTATCTTGAAAGGTGAATGATGCCATGTACTTTATATTTAAATAATGATTATTAAAGTTCTACGTATGTGTGCATGAATATTGCTATTTTTATGCTTTTGTTCTCCACTAAGCAATTTCACTTAGCACGGGTTTCTATTTGTGTAGGTTCGTTGGTGCAATGATCAGAAGGACGCCCCCGCATTTTGGATTGATCAACACATAGGGCCTTTATTGCTAGCATAGGATTTTGGTAATACTTTTGTCAAGGCATGTAGCTAATGAATTTATAATGGCATGTAATAACTATTATATAACTCATACTTGGATGTATGTAATCAAACTGTATGGTTTCTGTATGCATTATAGATGTCTTCCACTATATGTGAACAAAATTGATTGGTCTAGTATGTTGTATGTAGCTATTTAATATATATGTGTTATTAGAACCTTGCTTGTCATTGAGAGTTATGGCAACCGCTCCCAACCGTTGTAGCTTAGCTACAAAGGTGGATGGGGGTGGGGTGTTACAATTTAGTGGTATCAGAGCATAGGTTTAGTCATTTCTGGGTATAATAGTGATAGGATGCATATAGATGTGTTGATCTAATGCAGGAGTCCTTGTTTATTCCTCAGATCAATGGACCCATCTCAAGATGCTAGAGAAGAGACTATAAAAAGTGTGAATCCCAGAGACATATAAGTGTCAAAATCTGGGCAGTTTGCACCGGTTAGTTTGGGTCGAGAGGTACCCATGTTTCCCTTGGAAACATTGCTCAAAATGTCGCAAGACATGACTAGGGTGCTCGATCGAGTGATAGCACCGAAGGCTCCCTTGGAGTCCCTAAGGAAGCATGGGGCAGAAGAGTTTTTCGGAACTAGTCTCGATGAGTCTGCTAAAGCCGAATATTGGATTGAGAGGATGCAATGGGTTTTGGATGAGATAAAGTGTCCAGCTGACCAAAGGGTTAATTGTGTTGTGTCCTTGCTGAAGGAGATGTCTATGACTGGAGGAAACTTGTAACACCCCCTACCCATACGTAAGCAATCCCATCCGATAAGGAGTGAGTCGTCGTATGAGTAAAGGTGTTACCAAACAGATACAAAGCAAATCATACATTCATTCATAACATGCATACAGAAACATGAGATAATTAAAAACTTTAAAGGAAAAGAAAGTCATAGCTGATCATACATTAATATAATAAACCATTACAATAATGTTCTGATCAACTAACTGAAACAAAACATATTACATCACCCAAAATATAAGTACAAAAGCGGGAGCTGAAACAAAACTGATACAAGAGAGTTCAATACAAAAAGAATCATTACAGATTACAAAACTGAGCCCTACACTAAAACCTTATGTGTTGGCTTGACGGCGGTGACTCTCTCAAAGCAAAACTCCTTCCGTACCTGCACGGGTAAAAACACCGTGCTAAACGATAAACGCTTAGTGGGGAAACACACATAAAATATGAACGGCCATTCACAATGGTCGTCAAGGCATAACACATTCATAATGGCAAAATGCAATAGTTCATAACATAATTCATAAGAACATGCTGACAAATTAAAGCCATACATTCTGTATCTCAAATCCATATCCATTTCCAGATTAGTTGAACATACATTTCACCAATATACTCATACAGATATCACATGTATATAGTCATAAGAGTAGGGCAAACCAATCGAACAACAAAAGAACACCTGCTGACTCTGGGTAGTGGATAACGAGTGTACAGACAGTACTTTACAGGTACGAGCCGATTACAGACAGTACCTTACGTGTATGAATCGAGAAAACCATTTTACTTTTAACTTTTACAAATCATTTTCAAAAGGGACCTTAAACAAGATCCTTACACATAAAGGGTTCGCGAGGAACTAAACGGGGACCAAATCGGGGTCCAAACGAAACAAAGGGCTACAGCTAAAAGACTCTATTAGGCATGCCTAACTATCCACTTACTTGACTCTAGCAGGTTATGCGTGATTCAAACCATATTTCAGAAGATAACATAAAATTCATCTGAAGAATCGCGATATCACTCATATCAAAGCATATAAAAATATAGCATGCATGATACTGCAGTATAAATCCATTCGGAAGAATTACGAAATTCATTGATGAGTTAAAACCAGGAAATTTTAGAAAATAGGCCAAACGGAAGTGACCAACACGGTTGGCCGGTCACGGGTCGTGACTGCCATCACAACTCGTGACTGGCCTCCTTCACAAGCCGGTCACGAGTCATGACTGGGAGTCACGTCTCGTGACTGGCTCTCTTCCATCACTGGTCACGCGACGTGACTTGTCCCTTCTCTCTCGTTGGTCACGAGTCGTGACTGGGTGTCACGTCTCGTGACTGGCTTCTTTGGGCTGGTCACGCGTGACTGTCTCAGGCCGGTCACGAGTTGTGACTGGGAGTCACGCCTCGTGACTGCCTTCCTCTTGGCTGGTCACGAGTTGTGACAGGCAGTCACAACTCATGACTAGCTTCTTTCTGGCAGGTCACGAGTCGTGACTGGAAGTCACGTCTCGTGACTTGCCTCTCTTCTTAGGTAGTCACCCAACAGACACAGCAGAACGGGAAATTTTCTACAGTAACACGATTTTTCAGTTTTCCAGAATTTTCCCAGAACACAGAAATCAACTCCAAACATGAATCAAAATCACACAAATCAGTTCTTACCTTCTAGAAGATCATTCAAGCATCAAAATGACATATAACAACTTAATTCAACACTCATCACAACCAAAATCATACAATACCACATTCAAGAACATAAACCCTAGAATTTTACAGTAAGTTCAACTCAAGCATAATCCACAATCAAAAATCCCAAACCTGAGATTCTAACCTTTAATCACTTAGCTCCACTCGTCCCAGCAACCTCCTTGCCCTTGGGATCACGAGGGGCCTCAGCTAAACACAACAAATAAAAGAACACCCAACAATGCAAACCCTAAGTTAAATCTAAACTCAAGGAAGAAGAAGATGAAACAAATGAGAAAACAAAATGAGAAGAATACAATTACTTACCAGAGAAGATGCAAAGAGATGATTAACTTCACCAATAAAGTCTTGAATCCTCAATACAGTTCTTAGAATGAAGAAAATGAAGAAGAAGAAGGTGAGTGAAGAAGGAAACATGAATCTGCCATTTTCCCTTCTTTCTTCCCTTTTTCTTTTTCTTTTCTTTGCCCTAAGTATGTGTCCATTTCCCATTGGTGAAGCTAACCACTCACACCAAACTAACATGCACTACACACACCTAATACTTTCCCAACTAATGCACACCCTACAATGGTATGAACACACACACAAGCATATCCCAACTTAAAACACCATAAAATGATATGCTTAAGTACACACAACTATTACCCAATTAATTCACACCCTAAAGCCATATATGCACCCACATACTAACAAAACCCAAAAACATGCATTTTTACCAAAATACCCTTATGATATGCCAAATACATGCACATGCGTGTTCACACAGACAGGCTCATTCTACTAGGGGGCAAACGGGGTGTGACAAAACTTGTATTGACGCATCCATTGCTTCCAAACCCTATCACTTGGGAGTTCTTCGAATAGGAGTTTAGAAACAAGTATGTCACTAAGGCATATAAGGAAGCAAATTGGAAGAAGTTCCTTAATCAGAGGCAAAGAGCTATGTCCATGGCTGAATATGAGAAGGAATTCAGTAGGCTGAGCAAGTATGCACCAGAAGGAGTGCTTACGGAAGAGTTCAGATGTCAGCAGTTTGAGGAAGGATTAATTGAGTAAATCAAGGCTTTACTGATTTCTTTGACTACCTCCCATATAGTAACTTACTACCAAATTCTGCAGGCGGCTATGAGAGCCGAAAGATCCTTGGAAGTGCAGAAAGAGAGAATGCAGCGGAGAAATCCTAGTCGGGGTGGTGCACATTCGGGAAAAAGGTCAAGGGAATCTCCTGTAACACCTCATGCAGAATATGTGAATAGCCCCGCTACTAGAGGCAGAAAGCAGGGATCATCTCATGCACCCGATTCGGGTAGGGGTACATCGGGCAATAAAAGTGTAGTGCATGAGTGCCCTCGTTGTGGTAAGAGGCATAGAGGGGAGTGTTAGAAGGTGATTGGCGCCTACTTTTGATGTGGCAATAATGAGCATTACTTTGCTAATTATCCTAAGGCGTATGAGGCGGTTGGTAATCAACAAGAGGCTAGTCATGGTGGGTCGAATTTGCCTCCAACTCATCGAGGTAGAGGTTGAGGTCGCGGTATAGGTTGCACTAGAGGTTATTGCAGGCACTTTTCTGCTTTATGATACAGAAATGTTTGCATTGATTGATATGGGGTCTACTCATTCATATATATGTTCTAAGAAAATTTTGTTATAGCATGCCCATTGCTAGTAGTTTGAGTTATGATATATGTGTAACTAGTCTGTTGGGAAGTGTTGCTAAGGTGAACATAATGCATAGGGATTGTACATTAGTGGTTTAAGGATGTGTATTTATGGTAGATTTGATTGAATTGCGCTTTCGATGATTTCGACTTAATTTTGGGCATGGATTGGTTAAGTAGCCATAATGCCATAGTTGATTGTAAGAAGAAGACTGTTGTGCTTAGTAGTAGTGAGGGACTTAAGGTGACCGTGAAGGGTCGTCATACCAATCCTTTCGTTAATGTGATGCCGGCTATGCAAGCACGCCGATGTTTGAGGAAGGGTTGTGAGGCTCTCTTGGCCTTAGTTTTGGATTCTAGAAGAGATCAAGTCAGAATCCAGGATATTTCGATTGTGAGGGAATATTCTGATGTGTTTCTTGAAGGAGCATGAGCAGCACTTGAGAATGGTGCTTCAGACGTTGAGAGAACACAAATTGTTTGCAAAGCTGAGTAAGTGTGAAGTTTGGTTAGAGGAGGTGTCTTTCTTGGGGCACATTATTTCGGCTGAAGATGTCAAGGTTGACCCTGCTAAGATTGAAGCGGTAGTGAATTGGAGACCTCCTAAGAATGTGTCCGAAGTGTGAAGTTTCTTGGGTTTAGTGGGATACTATCGGCATTTTGTACAAGGGTTTTCAGTAATTGCTTCTCCGCTTACTAAATTGCTGCGTAAGGGAGTTATGTTTGAGTGGTCGAATAAGTGCCAAATCAATTTTGAGCAGTTAAAGAAGATGTTAGTTGAAGCACCAATTCTGATTCGACCCGTTTCGAGTAAGGAATATGCTTTGTATAGCGATGCCTCTAGAGTTGGATTGGGTTGTGTACTGATGTAGGAAGGCAGGGTAGTGGCTTACGCTTCAAGATAGTTGAAGCCCCAGAAGCAAAATTATCCGGCTCACGATTTGGAGTTAGCCGCAGTAGTGTTTCCTTTGAAAATTTGATGGCATTACTTGTACGGCGAAAAGTGTAAGATCTTCACGAACCATAAGAGTCTTAAGTACTTGCTCACTCAAAAAGAGTTGAACTTAAGACAAAGAATTTGATGGATTATGTTGGATTATGTTTCCAAGTGTTTAACGTGCCAGCAAGTGAAGGCGGAACATCAGGTTCCTCATGGTTTGTTAAATCCTATTCTGATTCCACAGTGGAAATGGGATAACATCACCATGGACTTTGTTTTGGGTTTGCTAATGTCATCGAGACAGCATGATTCGATTTGGGTAGTAGTAGATCAATTTTTTAAGTCAGCACATTTTATACCGGTTCAACTTGACTACTCAATGGATCGATTGGTTGATTTGTATGTAAAGGAGATTTTGAGGTTGCATAGTATTCCACTATCCATTATTTCTAATAGAGATCCGAGGTTCACCTCTAAATTTTGGAAGAGTTTGCAATCTGCTTTGGGCACAAAATTGTATTTCAGCACAGCTTTTCACCCCCAGACTGATGGGCAGTCGGAAAGGGTTATTCAAGTGTTGGAGGACTTGCTTCGGGCGTGTGTACTTGATTTCTTGAAGAATTGGGATAGGTACATTCATTTACTTGAATTCGCCTATAATAATGGATATCAAGCAAGTATTGGCATGGCCCCATTTTAAGTTTTGTATGGTAGGAAGTGTCGGACTCCGGTTTGTTGGTTTGAATTATCAGAAATCAAAGTTGTGGGACCAGAGTTGGTGAGGGATACTAAAGAGAAGGCTTCAGTAATTGCTTCTCCGCTTACTAAATTGCTGCGTAAGGGAGTTATGTTTGAGTGGTCGAATAAGTGCCAAATCAATTTTGAGCAGTTAAAGAAGATGTTAGTTGAAGCACCAATTCTGATTCGACCCGTTTCGAGTAAGGAATATGCTTTGTATAGCGCTGCCTCTAGAGTTGGATTGGGTTGTGTACTGATGTAGGAAGGCAGGGTAGTGGCTTACGCTTCAAGATAGTTGAAGCCCTAGAAGCAAAATTATCCGACTCACGATTTGGAGTTAGCCGTAGTAGTGTTTGCTTTAAAAATTTGACGGCATTACTTGTACGGCGAAAAGTGTAAGATCTTCACGAACCATAAGAGTCTTAAGTACTTGCTCACTCAAAAAGAGTTGAACTTAAGACAAAGAATTTGATGGATTATGTTGGATTATGTTTCCAAGTGTTTAACGTGCCAGCAAGTGAAGGCGGAACATCAGGTTCCTCATGGTTTGTTAAATCCTATTCTGATTCCACAGTGGAAATGGGATAACATCACCATGGACTTTTTTTTGGGTTTGCTCATGCCATCGAGACAGCATGATTCGATTTGGGTAGTATTAGATCAATTTTCTAAGTGGGCACATTTTATACCGGTTTGACTTGACCACTCAATGGATCGATTAGCTGATTTGTATGTAAAGGAGATTGTGAGGTTGCCTAGTATTCCACTATCCATTATTTCTAATAGAGATCCGAGGTTCACCTCTAAATTTTGGAAGAGTTTGCAAGCTGCTTTGGGCATAAAATTGAATTTCAGCACAACTTTTCACCCCCAGACTGATGGGCAGTCGGAAAGGGTTATTCAAGTGTTGGAGGACTTGCTTCGGGCGTGTGTACTTGATTTCTTGAAGAATTGGGATAGGTACATTCATTTAGTTTAATTCGCCTATAATAATGGATATCAAGCAAGTATTGGCATGGCCCCATTTTAAGTTTTGTATGGTAGGAAGTGTCGGACTCCGGTTTGTTGGTCTGAATTATCAGAAAGCAGAGTTGTGGGACCAGAGTTGGTGAGGGATACTAAAGAGAAGGCGAGATTGATCCAGCAAAGGCTGAAGGCTGCATGTGACAGGCAAAAGTCATATGCGGGCTTGAAGAGAAAGGACATTGAGTATGTGGTAGGCGACAAAGTGTTTCTGAAAATGTCTCCGTGGAGGAAAGTGTTATGATTTGGCAAGAAGGGAAAGTTAAGTATGAGGTTTATTAGGTCGTATGAGATATTGGAAAGTGTGGGTTCGGTGGCTTACCGACTAGCTTTGCCACCAGCTTTGTCTAAGCTTCACGATGTATTCCATATGTTAATTCTTCGGAAGTATAGTTCGGATGAATCTCACATCATTCCTGTATAAGATGTGCAAGTGCAACCGGACTTCTCTTATAATGAGAAACCCATTGAGATTTTGGCTATGGAGGTAAAGAGGCTACGAAGTAGGGAGGTTCCGTTAGTCAAGGTTCTTTGGCAACATCACGGGATAGAAGAAGCAACGTGAGAACCAGCAATGGCTATGCGAGATCAATACCCTCATCTTTTTAAATTAGGTACGAATTTCGGTGATGAAATTTTTATTAGGTGGGGAGAGTTGTAATAGCCGCATATCACCCTAGGAGAATGTATGTTAAATTGTATGATTTGGGTTATGCCATGTGATGAGATTCAAATATCTGGAATTTGCGTGTGTGTTAAATCGGGACCTAATTGCATAAATAATTTGATTAAAGTGACTAAAATGTTTAGGTTAAATTGTTGTTAATTGCTGGACTTACATTGCTTAAGTGATGGAGTAGTGGGCTTAAGATATAAAGTTGGGCTTTGGGATTGGATTAGAAGTATAATGCTGTGTGCCAGGTTATTTAGGGTTGAGATATTGGGGCAAGACCAGGATTATTGAGATTCAGGCCTTGTAAGGGAGCCCAAGAGCAGAAATCTGTTAGTGGCCACCTTAGACCTTGCATGGTGGAGTGAGAAAGAGAATGGTTGGCTGCATGGTGCGGCAACCATTCCCCTATTTTCCCTTTTGTCTCATTTCTGCTCATCTCATTTCTCTCTCACATTTTCGCTCTTCCATTTTCTCTTAATATTTTGTGTTTTTCCTCAACCGTTCCTACTCTTTCACTTTGCTTGATTATTGAATCAAAATTCTGCTTTGTTAATGGGTTAGAAGGGGGTTGTTAGTGAGAGTTTCATCTTAGAAAGGTAAGTGGGTTGGCTACCTCAAAATTCTTTTTCTCCTCTCTATTTTAGTATTTTGGTACTTTGGTATTGGGGTTTAACTACCTGCATTTTTATGATCATGGTCTATTGTAGAGGAAGAGCGTAAGAAGATTAAAGGGAAGGCTAAAGTGGGTGAACCAAGTACTAAGTGAATTTGGCTAGGAGCTAAGGAGTAGAGGTTTGAGAACATGTGTTTTTGTATATAATAATTATGCATGTAATTATGATTGCTATGGGAGGATAATAAATTGCTTTATCTTGATGCCATGCTTTCATGCTAGGAATTGTAGTTATAAATCTTGATTGAATGATGAGAAAGTTTAAAATAAGGCAACTAATACATGTATGAAGGTGGTTGAGGCTTGTTGGAATGAGTTTGAGAATGGAATAAGTGAGTTCATCTATGTGTGGATAAATTGAGGAAAGAATGCTTGAGATTTTGTTGAGAAATCTTGTTTATTACTCCTTTTATCTAATGTTTATTTTGTTAAGGTGAAAACAAGTACGAGCAAAGTTCATGTATGCATTGAATGGGAAGTATATGTATGTTGAAATGATTTTGGGTTGCAATTGATTTCTAAAGTAGCTAAGTTTTCATGTCAAAACTGGGTTGAATGAGTTACACGACAGTATGGAATGGGCCATACCCCCGTGTAATTCTATTCTGCCCTTTTAAAATTGCTAGTGTGAGATTTTACATGGCAGTAAGGAGTGACCATACCTCCTTGTAAATGTCCTCTATTTTTGAAGGTGTTTTTGTGTGGCTTTTTACACGGTGCTATGACTTGATCATACCCCCGTATAGGGTGTTTACACGGCGGTAAGACATTGTCATACCATCGTGTAAAACACTTCTGTTTTTGAAAATTGAAGACTTTGATTTTTCTCTTTTTCAGTTCCAATTGAACTTATTTTGCCTTAAACCTTATTAAATATCATCTTAGCTATCTATTGATGATTTGCATGGATATGAATTGAAGCTAATTGTAAACTTGTGACTATGGATATACAAGCATGAGGATTATAGTGATGAATTTCTTGTATATATATATATGCTCATGCGATATCCTATCTAAGCCTAATGATAGAATTGTGATGTGAATAACAATGAATGCGAACTATGTAATGAAACATAATGGAAGATTCTATAATGTCATAATGCCATAACAAATATAATAATCAATTAATTCCTTAGCCTACAAGTCAAGTACTGGATAGATAGGCATGCCTATAGGGTCTAGTGCTGCAGCCAAATGCGTCTGATTCCCATGGAATCAAAAAGTGATAAGAATCCTTACTTGATTCTTCAATGCGTAACTATATGTGAATGTGAAATGTTCGGTGCCCTCGTGTACCAATGCGATAATGTGAATTTATTGACTTAAATTAATGTACTCTCGAGTACAAATGCGATACCCGATTATCCACGTCTTTGATATACAGACAAAACTTAAATAACAATAGAAACTAATGTATGAACATGTTTATATATATGATCATGCTGTGTAGATATATATATATATATATATATATATATATATATTCCTATATGAGTAGGTATTCATGACGCAATGTTATATAATATTATTAACGACAAGCATGTTTCCTAATCATGCATTGACAAAACATGTGTTATAACTATTAGTAGGTTAAAATTGGTAATAGTGTACTACCTATGATGATGATGCAAGCCTGGCATATGTGTATCTTGAAAGGTGAATGATGCCATGTACTTTATGTTTAAACAATGATTGTTAATGTTCTATGCATGTGTGATTGATTATTGCTATTGCTATGCTTTTGTTCTCCACTAAGAAATTTCCCTTAGCATGGGTTTCTATCCTTGTAGGTTCGTCGGTGTAGTGATCAGAAGGATGCCCCCACATTTTTGATTAATCAACACATAGGGCCTTTATTGCTAGCATAGGATTTTGGTAATACTTTTGTCAAGGCATATAACTAATAAATTTATTATGGCATGTAATAACTATTATATAACTCAGACTTGGATGTATGTAATCGGACTGTATGGTTTATGTATGCGTTATAGATGTCTTCCACTGTATGTGAACAAAATTGATTGGTCTAGCATGTTGTATGTGGTTATTTAATATATATGTGTTATTAGAAGCTTGCTTGTCGTCGAGAGTTATGACAACCACTCCCAACCGCTATAGCTTAGCTACAAAGGTGGATGGGGGTGGGGTGTTACAGTGAGTGGCCATTCATTTTTGGTTTTCCCCACTAAGCCTTGCGCTTAGTATGGGTTTTTGTGCGTGTAGGTTAACAAGATATTAGTATCGTCCGGCCTTTCACAGTGGTTTTGGCCTACGAGTCTGTAGGTTTTGCTATATGATGTTACTGTTAATATTACTAATGTAATTAAGTATTGTTTTATAATAAGTGATGAGTTGTTATGTGATCAAGTTAAAGTGTTATGCAGGAGATGTATGTGTATGTGTAAGCACCGTGTCCCGAGGCAATCCAGATCAGAGATTACTCGATGAAAAAATTGATGTCTGATTCTGAATGAGCGGATGAGATTCGGAGACTTTGGTACTCTAGATTCACGAGAAATATGGATTTTTATTTGCAGTAATGAGAAAAAGAAAATTCGGAGTTTTTGGGCTTGAAAAGAAGATTTTTTCCATCGGCAGCCAGCCCGTCGGTCATGGGTCGCCCGTCGCTCGCTGGGGAGTCCCGTCTCTCGCCACGAGGGACGAGCCGCCTGTGAGATGAGCAACAGACATGTGTCCTCGCACCGACGCCCGTCCGTGGGTTTCCAGCGCCCGTCGGTAGAATCCTGTTTCAAATAGGAAAAGAGATTTGGCCGACGCCCGTCGGTGGACTTCCGGCGCCCATCGGATTGAATCCTATTTCCTAAAGGAAAAAGGATTCAACAGACACCCGTCGGTGGACTCCCGATGCTCGTCGGTCGTAGGGTTTTGAGAAAAAATAATATAAAAAGGATTTTTTGAACCATTTTGGAGGTTGGACGAATTTAGCTACTTTTTACCCTAAAAATCCATTTCTTATTATTGATTCTAGCCTTTTCATCTCATTAAAATTTCTTCATTTTTATTTTATTTTGATTTGGTGAATCTAATTAATTCAAGGGAGCTAAAATCGATTAGTTTCCCATCAATATTTATAGATTCCAACATTTGAACATTTTTGTGATTATCAAGAAAGAAAAACAAAAATTTATTTTCTTGATTTTTGCTCATTTCTCGTGAAGCGTGCGGGATTCGAACCATCCAAAAATCCATCCTAAAAGGTAAAATCCGGGGTAAATATTCTGGACATACATTATGTTTAATTTATTTTAAATATTTGCATTTAATTTTGGTTTTTGTGTTGGGAAAAATCATTTTGTTATGAAATTGCGAAAAGTTTTGTTTTTACTATTTTTTGAAGAACAGAGGTGACCGACGGGCAATAAGGTCACCGACGCCCGTCTCTCGGCTGAGCGACGGCACGTAAACGGTGCACTTATTACCCACCGGTCACCCCAGGGATGCCCATTGGCTAATCATTTATGGTTGTCCCTGGGTTCTGTCTCTAGTTTTCAAAGTTGTTTTATTACTTTTATTATTTATTTTCTTTTTATTATTTGTTTTTTTATTTTATTTTCAAAATCTTTTCTTTTCTGTTTTTTAAAATATCAGTAGTTTTTATTTATTTTTGGATTTTAATCTTCATTTACATTTATTCTTGCTTAGTTTATAAGTATTAATATTATTGATTATTTTGTGAGATTGTAATATTTGGTCCTTAGGATGGTTTGAGCTTGAGAGGAGGTTGTCATGCACAACATGGAAGGCTCCAATTGGTTTAATCCTTTATCCCTTTGCCATTTATTTATTTAATTATGCGTTCATTTTTTATTTATCTTTATGTTTATGTAAATAGTTTTATTTCGCGTTAAATAAAAATGGACAAATGTTTTATATTAATTAATTTGGTGATTTTTGCAAATAAAGGAACAAAGTCCTATTTTAGCCAATGAAAATGACACATAAAAATCGTTTTCATAATAAATGCATGCGAGGACCAAAGTCCTCAAAATAAATGAATTCCCCGTTTTATGTATGTATCGCACTTTTTATAAATGGGAGTTGTATTCCGCTCCTAGTATTATTGTAATTTATTTTGGAATGTTTATTTTTATTTTTGTTTTTTTTTATTTATTTATTAACGCTTTCGACGTGAATAATTGCGCCTTTAATTAAATTGCATCGTGTGGAGAGAGAGTGAGCTAATAAGCTCAAAATTTAATTGTAAAATTAATTAAGGTTGAAATAGATGAGAAGTCCCAAACCCATGTCTGGTCTTTGGGCTCAACGAGCCGAGAGGTCTATCCGATCACTCATTGGAACGAGACCTCCAAGACACCTCTTGTGTTAAACAACTTAATAAATCCTAGGCTCCATAGGGTTAGAGGGTCATTCCCAATGTTCTATTGGGGTGATTGCCTCCAAGACCCCTTTGGCTTGCCAAAAATGGAAATATGCGCCGTCTAAGGCTCACTGAGGCGAGACGAACTTTCCCAGTGTTCTATTGGGTGGTGACTCCATGAAACCTCCTTGTTGCACAAAATGGACACACTTATAAATTCGTTGCAAGTTATCAACAGACCCTCATTTTGCCCGATCGCCCTAAGGCGGGCGGTCAAAAGGGGCGCCACGGGGTCCGGCGTGCGTCACAGTGGCGACTCCACTGGGGACTGGTTTGAGACATTGATTTGAAAATACATTGATTAAAATTTACAATTAAGTTTTAGTTTATAAATTCGCTTTCTCTCAAATTTGCATTACATCCCATTAGAGCCTTAGATTACGCTAGATTAGTCCCTTCTAAACCTCGGTGCATTCCCAAAGCACAACCCTACGTTCACTCAATGTAGGAAAGTGTTCAGTTTAATCACCAGCCCAAGCCTCATACCATTTGGTATATAAAATGGAGACCCAATCGGTCGTTACGCTCGCGATGAGCTAGACCCGTTGGCAGGGACCATGCTTAGGTAGACCTAAAGTAACACCACCCCTTACCAAAGCTCATGTAATGGCCATAGATACTTCCCTTAGGTGATATGAACCGTAATACCGTGCCTGCTGTATGGATCCTTATGCATTGGGTGAGTCCAAATGTCTTATTTGGTTACCTAACCAATGGCTTTCATGCCCCGGTAGGGCGATGTCGATGTATTTGGATTACTTAAATATGTAACGATCATTATCCATGCGCTTGTACATTAGTATAGGAGTGTTATGTTGTCGGTTTTTCACTGCGCACCATGCGAGTCCATCGGGTTCCCTATTGACCCATGGGCTAATCCTGCCTAGGAAAGAGACTATGACCGCGTGTGTGGGAGTAATAAGGGTGGAAGGACCTATCTGCTTGCATGTGATTTATGGGTATTGCATATCACGATCATGCATTTCATTGCATTCATGCATCATTCTAACTCCTTGTCTCTGCGGCCATCATAGATCTGCCCAGGTGGATGAGAGGACCTGCGGGACGATGGATCCGAAATCTTGTGTCTGAGCTGCCAGAAAGGGAGAATTTCTCGGAGACTCATTCAGAGACTAGCTGCGCTATTTCAGAGATGGCTAAATCACTGAGAGGGAATGATGGCACCAGGGCTTTGATTGTAGAAGAGGTTGGCAAAAGGTTTGAGGAGTTTGAGGGCCAAATGATGAACATGATGGCTGCAATGGCACAGCGCACTGCTCCGCAGAACCCGCTTCCACCTCCCATGAGACAGAATGAACGAGGGGAGGATAGAGAAGAGAGGCAAGAAGATATCCTACCACCGCCGGTAGATTTAAGGTAAGTAGCATCGAGGGTTCAGAGAAGAAGACCGGTTCAGAGGTTAGAGGATGACCGTGGAGATGAAGATTATGAGGATAGCATTAGGTCAAAAAGGGGAAAAGCACCCCAGTCAGAGGAAACCATTTGGAAGAAAATGGAGGAGAAATTTGAGGCGATGGCCCGAATGTTAAGTATGGGTCAAGGAATGAATCCTGAAGATAAGGAGCTGGTAGGGGAGGATCCGATCCCATATAATTTCAAAATGCTACACGTTCCCAAGTTCGATGGCACCTCCGACCCAACTTCCCATGTGAAGCAATATTCATTGATTATGAAGGGGACCACCTTGACGAAGAGACAGAAGGTGGAGTACTTTTGTTTAAGTCTGACTGGCCCGGCAATAGATTGGTATCATGGCCTTGACCGTAAAACCCAAGAAGACTGGGATTTGCTGATGGAGGAGTTTTTGAGGCAGTATGATTGTAACACGAGGATGGAAGTGACTCTCAAAGATCTAGAATTGTTGCAATAGAAGGCTGGCAAATCTTTTCATGAGTACTTAACCCGCTGGAGGAACAGAGTGATGGAAATGAGAAAGAAACTGGAGACTCAGGATCAGATTAGATTATTCATTAAGAATGCAAGCCGGTATCTGAGAGAAGGGTTGAAGATGAAAGGATTACGAGACTGGGAGTCATTAAAGGATACAGCCATCGAAGCAGAGGGAGAGTACCTGGCCTGAAAAGAAAATAATGATAACTATGTCGAGAAGGGGAGCATTAGTCAGGGGGCAAGTAAGCCAGTAGGTCCCGGCGGTAGCGCAAGAAGGACAGTTGAGGTATCCGCTACTGACACAACCACGAGACGTTTTTCAAACTTAGGGAGGTCCTTATCGTGGGTTTTGAAAAGTCTAATAAAGGAGGGGAAGTTACAACCATTACCTCCTAGACCTGCCAGGAATCAGGGGATGCCGGGCCACAATGATAATGAGTATTGTGCTTACCATCAACACACGGGTCATTTGATAGATGATTGCAAAGCTTTGAGGCACACAATTCAAGACTTAATAGATTCAAAGCAGATTACGAATCCCGAGAAGAGGGAAGGCCAGAAGAAAGCTGGGTATAACAAGGTGCCCCCGCCTGTGTTCATGATTGGGTCTAGTTTACCTGAAGGGTTTGTCTTGAAGGAGTTATACGGCGATGATGTAAACACTGCTGTCACGAGCCTCCATGAGGTGAGTGAAAAAGGGATGCCCGCTGCAATGATCGATTGCTGGTCCACTAGTGAAAGTGGAAGTGATAATGATGATTAATGTGTTGAGTTTCCTGACCCGTGGGGTTCAGAGGAGGAGGAAGCGGAAGAGCAAAGAGGAAAAATGAAGGTAGGAGCGGTGACCCGCAGCGAGAGAGTAGCGCCGGAAGTAGCAAAGCCTCAGGAGCCAGTGGCAGGTTAGAAAGAGAACGAAAAGGAGTCGGAAGGAGATCAAATAGTGAAATAGCTGCAGAAGACACCGGCTCAAATTTCCATTTAGTATCTACTGAGGCAATCCCCCTCCCATAAGCAGAGATTGGTAGAAGCGTTATGCGAGACGACTATGGCTACAATAATTTCGCCCACTGAGCTGCTAGAAGTGGTGAAAGGAGGAGCTGGGGAGAATGTGGTGTTCACAAATGCCGATCTACCGGCAGAAGGCCGTAACCACAATCACCCTTTGTTCATTCGTGCTCAGATCAATCAAAAGCACACTTCTTGTGTGATGGTGGATGATGGGTCATCAATCAACGTGTTCCCACAAGTAGCCATGGTAGCCTTTGGAGTGACGGAAGACATGTTAGCCAAGTCGGATTTGATGATCGTAGCTTATGATAACTCTCGCCGACATGCTTCAAGGACTTTCAAGACGGTGGTCAAGATGGGGCCAGTGGAGACTGAGCTGGAATTTGTAGTCCTACCTATTTCGGCTAATTTTTCGGCATTGTTGGGGAGACCGTGGTTCCACAAGTTAGGAGGTGTTCCCTCTGCACTTCACCAGATGGTCAAGATACCACATGAAGGGCAAGTGGTGACCATCAAGGCTGCGAGAGAGAACCAGGTGTCAATACTCGAGATAGCGAGGTAGCCTTTCAGTGGGTTCCATGTGGCTATGATTAATGAAGAAGAGACAATACGAGGAAGCCCTCAAGTGCTAGCTATAATGAAAAAGATGTCGTTTCTTCCGGGTGCTAGATTGGGTAAGAGTTCCCAAGGGATGCCAGAGGTCATCGCCACAAAAGACCAAAAAGATAGAAAGGGCCTGGGTTACAAAGGAGAAGTACAGAGGAAAGTGAAGCCAGCAAAGGAGATTCCCCACATTTGGGAAAGTTTTGTGCTAGTATCAACAATTTGTGCTTATACCGGGGAAGCCGAGCCTCAGTGGGTCGACGGAAGAATTGTGCCGGGATTTGAGGTATTCAGCGATGTTTATGATTGGGACGTCGGGGTGATCAAGCCAGTTGAAGACTTTTGGGATGAGGAGGTCTTGACCAATAGAGCTGTCTGGGACAGAGAAGAGCCCGAGGAAGTTGTGATGGTGGTCGCTCATGTCAAGGGGAAGGCGAAGATAGAAGAAGCTGTTCCAAAGGTGGATAAAGAGCCTCCAATCAACTAGGATGATGCAGGACCATCAGCAGTGACAGACCCGACGGGAGAAGAGGAAGAAACCGGTTTAGATTGTCTTTTCATTCCCGAACTTTTTGATGATGTAAATGACAATTTTAATTTTATTAATGAAATTAATGATTTTGCTTACTTGTACGATGTTTCTGATAATTTCAATAAGCATGATCATGATCATATTCCATCCATATTTGATATTTATTCTTCTGATGCTACTCCATTTAATCTTGGAACCTGGGAAAACCCGAAAGAAATCTTGATAGCATCAAATGTAACTCCTCAGGAAAGAGAAAAAAATTGAGAGAATACTAAAAAAATATGAATAAGTCTTTGCCTGGATCTACGAGGACATGCCAGGAATCGATCGGGACATCGCAGAACACGCTATTCCGACATATCTAGATCACAAACCTGTGAAACAGAAGCTGAGAAGGCTTAGGCCGAAATGGGCAAATAAGGTAAAAGAAGAGATTCGACAACAGGTTGAAGCTATGTTTTTGGTTGAGGTGCAGTATACCATGTGGCTAGCCAATGCAGTCCCTGTGGCTAAAAAGAATGGAAAAGTGAGGGTATGTGTGGACTATCGGGATCTGAACAAGGCCTGTCCGAAGGATGATTTCCCGCTACCCCATATAGATGTGCTGATAAATAGTGCCGCTATTTATGCAATGTATAGCTTCGTCGACGGGTATGCGGGCTATAATCAAATTCTCAAAAGGATAATTGACATGATCAAGACGACTTTCATCACAGAATGAGGGACATATGCCTACAGAGTAATGCCTTTTGGTCTAAAGAATGCAGGAGCTACCTATCAGAGGATGGCAACAAAGATCCTAAGTGATTTGATTCATAAGGAAGTGGAAGTATATGTTGATGATATGATGATCAAATCAGACACTAGACAAGGCCATTTTGAAGCATTGGAGAAGTTCTTCCAAAGGATAAGCAAGTATAACCTTCGATTGAATCTTAAGATGTGCATCTTTGGGGTCACATCAGGAAAGTTGTTGGGACACATGGTTAGCCAGAGGGGAATTGAGATTGACCCAGACAAAGTTAAAGCTATCAAAGAAATGCCAGTGCCGCAAAAAGAAAAGGATGTGAGAAGTTTCCTGGGTAAGTTACAGTATGTTAGCCGGTTCATCGCAAAGCTCACCTCAATATGCGAGCCAATCTTCATGTCATGGCCGGATTTGTACCCTAAGAGAATTAACCTAATTTGGCATGTGTGTGAGTGGATTGAATGTGTAGGATTGGACTTAAATGAAAGAAAGCAGTATAGTTAAGGGGTTAAATGGTAATTATGAATGTTTGTGCTAAGCATGAGTTTAAGGCTGATTAACTAGTTAATGGAGGGTTAATTAGGAATAAAATAAGGTAAGAAATTGGTAAGTGGAGGCAGGTTTTCTGAAGTGGATTCCGTGTGGCTTTGTAAGGTTTTGCCACCTCCTTCTTTGCATGCATTTGCTTAGTGAAGTGAGAGGTGAGTGTGTGTTGGCCTCATTCTTCATTTTCTGCATTTGGCTTTGGCTTTCTTCTTGTTTCCGTGAGTAAGGATGAGAGTGGTTTAAGTGGATGTGTGCATGTAGCTAATTGGAACAAGAATTAAGTGTTAAGACCTTAAGGTAAGTGGTTTTGTGTGCATATTCTCATCTTCTACTCTTCTTCTTGGTTTTGATTTAGTTTGGAATGAGGATTGATGGATTGTGCTCAATTCTGGAATTGGAACTGGTTTTGCTAGCTGAAGAAGTGAAGAGAGATAAGGGAAAGGCTGTAATCAGCGAACCGAGCGTCCGTCGTAATTAGGAGCTAAGGCGACGAGGTTTGGGAACAAACCCTAATTGTATGAATATGTGATTAGTGTTGGTTAAATAGGGTTTTGAACTGAATTGCATGATATGTGAAATTGAAGGTTGAGCATGAATTATGTGATGCTAAATTGTATGATTATAGTAGCAATATGATTGTGATAAAGTTCTTGAAAGTGATTATGATTTGTACTATTATTGAATGCCAAACAAGAAGGGAAAATCAGGTATGTGTTATTGATTGTGTGGTTGTTGTATTTGGGTTGATTGCCAAACAGATAAGAATGAGATTTGAGGTCTAGGCGTAAAAGGAGAAGTGGACTGAAAAAGCACAGCCGTGCTAGTGATAAACACAGCTGTGTTTTGGTATTTTTGCATAGGTCACGGTAACAATGAAATTGGTTGTGACCGTGACATATGCTGAGTTCAATTCTGCCTAGAGGAATTTGGTATGTCACGGTGACAATGGAATCCAATGTGACTGTGACCTACCTAGGAAGGCATTCTATTTTGCAAATGAGAATATGTCACGGTGACAATGAGATTCATTGTGACCGTGACATACCCTCAGGTTGCATTCTGCCGAGAGTTGGGAACACATCACGGTGACAATGAAATTGGTTGTGACCGTGACATGTCCCCAATTTGCATTCTGTTTTGGACTTCAATATGTCACGGTGACAATGAAATCCATTGTGACCGTGACCCACCCTGTTTTGGCAATATAATCCTAATGTGTTTGGTCATTCAAATGGCATGGCTTTAAGCTGAAATGAAGGACAGCATGAGTAAGTAATGTATATGTGTTAAGTGATCTACAAATGCATACAACTATGATGACTTCTGAATGTGATAAGTTATGTGAATATTAAATGTGAAGACTGAATTTGAAAGCATATTGAATATGCAAATGAAATGTATGGCTGTGTGCTAATACAAATGTGTAAAGTGAAAAGTGAACTGAATAACGTGTTTAACAACTTAAGCCTGCGAGTCAAGTAGTGGATAGTTAGGCATGCCTATAGGGTCAAGTGCTGCAGCCCCATGCGTTAAATGTGTCTGATTCCATGGGAATCACAATGCGAATATCCTTACGGGATTGTGTTATATGTGGAATGATGAAAGGTACCAGAAGGTACTAATGTGATAAGAAGCACCAGAAGGTGCTAATGTGAAAAAGTAGTCTCGATGAGATTACTGGTATATGAGAGATACCGATGCGATACCCGTTATCCGCGTCATTGAATTGCAGGCAAAGTGGCAGAAAGGCTAATTGGTTAATCAGCTAAAAGTTAATTAAATATAAACAGAAGTGATTGTGATACAAGAAAGTATGGAAATGTGAATAAGTAATTGATGCCTTATGATTGAATATAGTAATGGTTGATCTGGCATGTTATGTATGATGATTCTGATGTGTGATAATTATATGCTATATGTATGAGTTCCCCACTAAGCGTTATCGCTTAGCATGGATTTACTCTAATCCGTGCAGGTACGGACGAGAGGTGACTGAAGGACGTCCCCCGCATTTTTGTACGGTCAACAATAGGAAGTATATAGTGTAGGTTTGGGGGCTTGTTATTTGGGACTTTTGTATAAGTTTTATATGGTTAATATGTATTTTGAATATGTAAAGGCATGTAATAATGTAGTAATCACGGATGTAACCTCCCACATGTATGTGTGTCATGTGAATAGCTAAGGCGTGTGACTAATAGTAGTGGGCATGTGATGCATGAATTAAAATAGTGTGTGATGAAATTTTATTATTCAGTTTCCGCATGTGTTCTGGGTGTGTGTGCGACCTTCTCTAACTAAGATTAGCTGAGCTAGTTTGTCGTTAGGGAATGGGCATCACACTTCAAGCTCCTTAGGAAGAACCAACCTGTAGTATGGAATGAGGATTGTCAGAAGGCCTTTGATACTATCAAAGAATACCTGTTAAACCCACCTGTGCTAAGGCCACCGCGACCAAATAAACCTTTGATCCTGTATTTAGCAATAGAAAACAGCTCTGTAGGTGCCATGATGGCTCAAGAGGACGAGTTTGGGGTAGAATTTGCCATTTACTACCTTAGTAAGAAGTTCTTAGAGTATGAGATCAAGTATGCTGAGGTGGAGAAGATCTATCTTGCTGTTATCTGGGGTTCTAAGAAATTAAGACACTATTTCCACTCTTACAAGGTGCAAGCCGTGGCAAAGCAGAATCCTTTAAGGTACTTACAGGAAGCACCGTCTCTGTTAGGAAAAATGGGCAGATGGTTGTTGCTGCTACAAGAATTCGATATTGAGTATATTACTAGGAAGACTATCAAGGGGCGGGCAGTAGCTGTGTTTTTGGCCGATCATCCCATCCAGGGCGATTCACTTGAATTCAATTTTCCCAATGAAAATATAGCAGCAATCTCTGTTCAAGGTTGGCAACTACACTTCGATGGGGCTGTTAACAATAAGGGAGCAGGAGTAAGAGTTATTTTGACAACCCCGGATGACGAGAAACTCCCGTTAGCCACAAAGTTGTGGTACAGAGCCACTAACAACGAAGTTGAGTATGAGGCATGCACTTTCAGATTAGAAGCTTTAATTGCCTTAGGGGCAATGGATGTGGAAGTGTTTGGAGATTCATCCTTAGTAATCAACCAGATTCGGGGAGATTGGGCTATCAAAGAAGAACGATTAGTACCGTATATTGAATATATGAGGGAGCTAAGCAGTCGGTTTGAGCCTTGTATGTTCCATTTCGTACAGAGAGATGAAAATTGATTGGCTGACGCACTTGCAACTTTAGTGTCACTGTGGGACAATCTGGAAGGAGTAATTATGAAGCCAGTTCTAATCTCTAGTTCTGGGAGACCTAGCTTTGAGATCAAGCCAATAATGGAAATAGTGGTAGCGGATGAAAAGCCGTGGCATTTCGATATCATGAACTACTTGGAAAGCGTGACATTTCCGGAAGAAGCTACTGAAAAAGACCAAAGAATGATTCGCAAGTTGTCTACTCAGTTCATATGTATAAACGGGGCGTTGTATAAGAGACAGGCCGACGGCATTCAGTTGAGTTGCCTGGATGAAAAGGAGGCCCGAAAGGTGATAGAAGAAACTCATGCAGGTGTGGGTGGAGCTCATATGAATGGGTTGACGCTGGCCAAGAAAATCATGAGGCAAGGGTTTTACTGGCTCACCATGAATAATGATTATTTAAAGTACATAAAGCAGTGTCAGCTGTGCCAACAATATGCAGATTTGAGACACCTGCCTGTGTCAGAACTACATAGCTTAACGTCGCCTTGGCCATTCGCAGCCTGGGGAATGGATATTATTGGGGAGATCCATCCTACAACATCCAATGAGTATAGATACATTATAGTCGCCATCGACTACTTCACCAAATGGGTAAAGGCGGCGTCTTTTAAGAAGATTGATGCACGGGATATGGCAAAGTTCATTGAGAAGAATTTGATTTGCAGATATGGCCTTCTGCATCATGTAGTGTCTGATAACAGGGTCCAATTTGTGGGAGAAACAAGGAAACTACTCGAGAAGTATGGGATTGAGCATCACACGTCTTCTCCATACCGACCGCAGGCTAACGGAGCAGTAGAGGCCGCTAATAAGAACATCAAAAAGATTTTAGCCAAAATGGTCCAAACTTACAAAGATTGGGCAGAGAAGTTACCCTTTGCGCTTTGGTGCTACAGGACAACGGTTAGGACATCTACGGGTGCTACGCTGTACTCTTTGGTATATGGGACAGAAGCAGTGCTGCCGGTTGAGGTAGAGCTCAAATCATTAAGGGTAGTCATAGAGGCCCAGATTCCTAAAGCTGAATGGGCACAGCAAAGGCTACAACATCTGAACCTGCTGGACGAGAGCAGATTGAGAGCCTACTACCACAACCAGGTCTATCAGAAAAGACTCGTCCGGTCCTTTGGAAAGAAGGTTAAGAAGCATCCATTGAAGGAGGGAGACTTGGTGTTTAAGCAAATGAGACCTGGGGCATCAGATATCCGAGGGAAGTTCAGACCTACCTGGGAAGGGCCGTTCATCCACAAGAAACTACTGTCAAAAGGAGCTGCAATCCTGTCGGATAGCGATGGCAACGAATTTAAGGAACCGGTCAACATATACAGACTCAAAAGATTCCACGGCTAAAGACTATAATATAAAAAGAAGAGAATAAAATGCCCCACGGGTCGAAAACCAAAAAATGGCGGCCTTGCTAAAATTGGCCGCCTCGACAGGGTGAAAACCGAAAAAAGGCATCTTGTGTAAAAGTTAGAGGCATGAGAGAAAATGTCCAATCGAGAAAACCCGAGAGGGCCGATTAGTAACAGGAGTTGATGCTATCAAAATTTGGTTTCATGAATTAATATGGTTTACACAGTCAAGTTAATGTCAAATACTGATCATGTATGTTGAAATTCTATGGAAATGTACACAATTTGGCGAAATAAAATAGGAATTATTCTTTTCATTTTCATCATTTTATAGTTCTGCTTTGAAAAGAAACATAATACCCAAAAGGGTGTACAATTTAAACTGAACTAGGTCCTACCGCTACTCTCACCGGCTAGACGCTTAAGTCCTCATGTCCTATTGTCAGACGCTGGACTGAGGACCCATCTCTTGTACTCACTGGTGGAGGCCACGGAATGAGTTCTGAAATGAGGTATGATGGTCTTCACTGGAAGTTGGCTCCACAGTTCATGATAGCGAGAAGCAAATGAAGTAGAAAAAGCTCCTCCCCGAAAGGATAGTGGGACTCTTACCATGTCCTAGGTCATCCCGAGTTGATGAGCACATCGGGCTGTAATGTAGAACGTGGCTTGACGAAGCCCGCATAGGGGAATGTACCCCGACGATCCATTAATGGCTGCATGAGACAGAGAAAGCCAAGCAGGCATGAAGTTGATGTCATCATTTGATATTTCACCAAATCTAGCAATGCCTTTGTCAGGAGTTACAAGTGAATACAGTCGTTGACGCGGGAGGAAGTGTCTCGATGAATATTGTGCAATGACTCGGGGAGGTGGTTCTGACAGTATCTTCAGCTTCGCCTGCATCCATATCTAAAAAAAAAAAAAAACAGCCGCTGGAGTAAGTTGGGTTACTTCAAGCAAAAATTAGGCACAGGGTCGTGTGAAAATCCGAAAGGACGCACTTCCCACTAAGAAAAGCTAGTGCGAAAATACACAAGGGACGCACTACCTTTTAAAATAATGACATACCTGGAGTAATAAGGGGCTCCCAGTGAATGAAGTGGTAGAGCCGAAGCGAACAGAATCCAAGCCCATAATGGTTTCAGCCAGAATAAGGGGAAAGGGAGATAACCCGCAATGAAAGTCATCTAGAACCCCGAACAGGCGAGGATCACCAACCAAGTCTCCTGAAGTTACGGTCAAGAGGCTCATCATGCAGAATAAGAAGACAATGCTTACTAGATATGTAGAGACATCAGAAAATCTATCCAACGCCTCGATCAGTGGCTCCAAGGAAAATGTGGGACCCTGTGGGACCAATCGAGCAGCCTCGGTAGGAGCCATACCCAGAGATAGGGCGATATCCTGAGTCTGAATCAGACCACAGCGGGGGATGCAAGGCAGAGCATTAGGAGGATACCATGCTCCGGTGATGGCAGCGAACTCCTCGGGCAGAGGGCACAATTCTCGATAAGTGAACTTGAAAACCTGAAAGCGTGGATTCTAGAAATGGGTTGCAGCTAAGAGAAGGTTGTGGTCTATCTTGGCTCTGCGTAAATATTTTAGCCTAAACAGGGTAGTGAGGATGTTTTTGTCCCAAGTGCGAGTGTCTTCCAAGATACGGTACATCCTTTGGAAAAGGGGAGAAGTCATGCTTTGAGAGTCAAAGATTGAAGGTAGCAAAGGGTTAAAATAAGCGAGGGGGCACGAAGTCCAAGAAAAATGGTAAAATTTGTAGTGAAGCTCCACAGACAGCCTGCCCGTGACTCAGTACAGGTGGCCTACCCGTCGGTCGTTGTCCACCTGGCAGATGCATGCGTTATCACTGGTCATCATCACGCGCATTTATTACGCATTTAATGGGGGCATGCGGAATGACAGACGGTCAACCCATCGGTCGCTCCTGGAGACGCCTAGCCCGTCGGTCATGAAAACTATATATACATTGACAGACCGACGGGCATACAGTTTTCCACCTCTTGTCTTTTCGTTTTCTTCTTTCAACCGTCCCTCATTGCGGTTTTTTGCTTATTTTCTCCATTTTTTCACATCTTTTCACATTTTTATTTATATTTTTACGTTCCTCGCATTACCGGGTACCTGTCGAAGTATATTTTCTGCTTTTTCATCGAGTTTCACTTTTCTGCAAACTACAAGTTAGTAATTAATTCTTCTTTCTTTTTTTTATCTTGAGTAAGTAAAGTTTAATTTTCTTATTTTATTTATTATTGAGTGTTGTTGTTAGTGTAAATAATTTACCTTAATATTTAGCATTAGATACTGTTTAAATGATTAATTTTAATATCGCTTTGGTATATGTTTTTCTTTTACTTGGATTGTTGATTAGCCTTGCATGAGTATTCTTATTGCCTTGAATTTTAATGCCTTCATGCTCTTTAATAAAGCATGCTTCCATATAAAATGATATTTAATTACAATATTATGGCATATCTAGAAATAAGATATTCTTATGCATGTGTTAACTATGAAGTCAATAAATGTTATGCCGCTGTTGGGGCCCAAGGCCTGTGGTTCTCTTTTCTTGCCTTTCTTATGCAGGAGGTTGGGCATATCCTTGCCGGGATGCTGCCCAATTTTTTTTTTATTTTGTTTTATTTCTTTTTAGTCCAGACCATCCTTGCCTTGGTGATGCCCGAATTATCTCATCTCTGAAATCAGGCCCATTAGCTGTCATTATATTGAATTAATTGCATAATTTTTCTCTTGCAAGATGCCGCCTCAAAAACGTTTTTCGCAGGGACAGCCCGAGCCATAGGCCCTGGATTGGATGAGCCCTGATGACAGATAGAGGTATAGGGCACTGGCTCAGGTGGAGTTCCGAGCCAGTCGCTTCATTTCTAGGCCATTCCTGGAGGCCTTAGGGATGGCAGGTGAGGTCGATGCACTTTTTGCTGGTGCAGGATGGACTGATTTTCTGACATCGGCCTTCCCAGCGCATCCAGAGGTAGTGCAGTAGGTCCTAGCCACAATACGCTACGGAGGGTTCCAGAGGTCAGATACAGAGCCCGTGGTGGTGCAGTTTTGGTTTGATGGTCATCATTTCAGTGTCACACGCCAGCGATTTGCAGAGGCCATGGGACTCCCATGGGGTGGTGTGATGGTGCCTCAGCAAGCGGTGAGACGTGACCGTTGGGTGACCATAGCCCTACCTGGAGTGTTGTATGATCATGATATAGCGGAGAGTACCGTGCTTATTTCACAAGCACTCCAGTACCTACATAGAGTGCTCTCCAGCTCATACCTTGGACGGGCTGGTAACCCACAGTCGCTCAATGCTGTAGAGATTTGGAGCCTATGGGCCATTGTAGCAGGCCAACGTCTTAATGTTAGCCATGAGATTTTGGCTAACATGGTGAGGGTTTCCAGGGGGATAGCCCCGGTGGTGATTATTGGAGGAGTCATCACCAGACTATTGTTGGGATTGGGAGTTGGCCCAGACAGGCTTGGGGATGCCTTAGATGAGGGCATATATGTAGATGCACTGGCCGCCATACAGATGGGGATGGTACTATAGGTACCGGGACAGGCCGAGGCGATACGGCTCCTTACCATTCATGAGACCCGGCATGCTTTTGCTCTCCCTTTGCTAGCACCAGCACAGGAGCAGCCACAGAAGCAGTAGCCCCCACATCCATAGTATCCAGAGGGTCAGCCTCCCCAGCATCAGGACTACCAGGAGGGGCCACCACCACAACCACAGCCAGAGGAGGAGGAGCCTAGGACCCCCTCAGACGTCGAGGTGGAGTTCACCATGGATAACCTGTTTGGCACTCCTTTAGCACCGAGGGCGCGGAGCCCCACTCCTCCTCTAGCTTCGAGGGTATAGCGAACCACTCTCCGACCATCAGGGAGGTTCCACCCTTACACTAGAGGGGACCCGGGGGCATCTACCTCCATAGCTCCACCACCAGAGCAGACTCCCGAGCTTGTTCCACCTCAGCCATCGCAGCCTGACATCTCCGAGTTCATAGTCTCGATGTTTGCATCTTTTGAGTGCAGGCAGGAGGAAAGGGACAGGATCCTCCACGAGCAGTTCAGGGAGAGGGATAGGCTCACACAGGAGAGCCTAGACCAGCAGTAGACCACCATCCAGGAGCAGGCGAGGCTCATTGAGCAGATGGGCCAGGAGCAGGCTAGGCTCATCGATCATATGGTCCAGGAGCAGGCCAGGCTCATAGAGCGCGTGGGGCATAAACAGGCCCAGCTTATAGAGCACATAACACAGGAGCAGGAGAGGCCTAGAGAGTAGCTGAGACAGGAGTTGAGGACGTCTTAGGACGAGGCAGCTCAGAGGATCGATGTAGCTCTTCAGATGATAGATGAGTCACTCGACTCTCTCAGGTTCAGAGTCCAGGGTTGGAGGGGGTCATTCCTCCCCTTGCCTAGTCTATTCGACAGTTTCGGGAGCATACAGAGCAGAGGCTAGATCGTATGGGGACCACTTCTCTTGAGCAGACCCCCCAGTTGAGCAGGGCCTTCAAGGAGCTAGGGGGATGATCACAAACACCTTGTACTTCATGACGGTGTGTGCGCAGCCCTTCCTGGATGGATACGCTCGGGTACAATTTTAGCAGTAGAGTTCTAAGAGACCATAGCCTCGATCTGTGCTGGTGGCAGTTCCTCCTAGGTTCCAGCCCATGGTTAGAGTATGGGACTCTCAGCAGCCAGACCCAGCAGGTCCTTCTAGCTAGCCTTCCACTTCTAGGGCCGGACCTTCTTCCTCTCAGCCTCAGCCTCAGCCTCAGCCAATACATCTGTCAGATGATAATTATGACCCCGAGGAGGAGCTCACAGATTATCCGCCATTATAGTCATTCAGGGAGTTTGGATGACAATTTTTTTTTTGTATTTTGTTTATCAATATCACAGTTGTATATGCATTGTACAAAATTGAGTTTTAGTGAAAAACATTTACTATCAGATTTACATGTTTTTATCTATTTTTATCGTTATTTGTGCTTTACTTACATTAAAGATAACTGAGTACTTTCTCTTTATTTACATTAAAGCTCAATGACCATATAATTATAAAAATAATGATGCACAGAAAATGACAATAAACAATAAATGGTAATACAAAATCATTTATGAGCCTATTAAATAGGGATAACTCACATAGGAATTAACAAAAACTCTTTGCAACACAGGAACATTGCTTAACATCGGCCCAAGGATGGACATCAATCACATTGAAGGATGGATAGACCAAGCATTACGTTCTTCAAAATCATACTCAACCAGACACTCACCTTGCAGATCGGATGGGGATTAGCAAAGAAATGCCAACAAGCAGAAACTGTGGTCAGAGAGTACCGCACCTCAAAACCCTTGGTATAGTCAGAGAGTACTACAGGCCTTATAGATCGGATGGGGATTAGCAAGGAATTTCCAACAACACCGAGATTGTAGTCAGAGAGTGCTGCATCTCACAGTTCACGTGGTAGTCAGAGAGTGCTACGCACCTTGCAGATCGGATAGGGATTAGCAGGGGAACTTCACAAATCGAAGTTACAGTTAGAGAACACTGCTCTTCACACAAAGATTGTAGTCAGAGAGTGCTGCATCTCACAGTTCACGTGGTAGTCAGAGAGTGCTACGCACCTTGCAGATCCGATGGGGGTTAGCAGGTGAACTTCACAAATTTAAGTTGCAGTTAGAGAACACTGCTCTTCACACCGAGATTGTAGTAAGAGAGTGCTACATCTCACAGTTCACGCGGTAGTTAGAGAGTGCTACGCACCTTGTAGATAGGATGGGGGTTAGCAGGGGAACTTCACCAATTGAAGTTGCAGTTAGAGAACACTGCTCTTCACACTGAGATTGTAGTTAGAGAGTGCTACATCCCATAGTTCATGCGGTAGTCAGAGAGTGCTATGCACCTTGCAGATCGGATGGGGGTTAGCAGGGGAACTTCACAAATCGAAGTTGTAGTTAGAGAACACTGCTCTTCACACCGAGATTGTAGTCAGAGAGTGCTGCATCTCACAGTTCATGCGGTAGTCAGAGAGTGCTACGCACCTTGCAGATCGGATGGGGGTTAGCAGGGGAACTTCACAAGTTGAAGTTATAGTTAGAGAACACTACTCTTCACACCGAGATTGTAGTCAGAGGGTGGTACATCTCACAGTTCATGCGGTAGTCAGAGAGTGCTATGCACCTTGCAGATCGGATGGGGGTTAGCAGGGGAACTTCACAATCGGAGTTGCAGTTAGAGAACACTGCTCTTCACATTGAGGTGGTAGTCAAAGAGCACTACACCTCACACGGTGCAGGCCGAGACGAGGCTAGCGGTACAGACCAGCCACCGTGCAGATCGAGACGAGGTTAGCGAGGTGCCAGCGATAGAACAGATCGCAAATCGAGTTTGTAGTCAGAGAGTACTACGTCTCCCCAAAACTGCGCGAGCCGAGACGAGGCCAGCAGAAGCAAGTGAGGCTGCAGTTAGAGAACACTGCTCTTCACAATGAGGTCGTAGCTAGAGAACGCTATATCTCACCAACACCTTACAGGTTGAGACGAGACTAGTAGGGGCACCTGTATCAAATTCACTCTCCGCTGAGCAGACTGAGACTAAGTCTACCAGGCAAGGAACGCGAAAGTTAAGAATTGCTTCAGGTATGCTATTCTTCCTTTTGTTTTCCTTCCTCCTCTGAATTTTGGCTCATCTAAGCACTTGTGCGCTAGTTTGCCCAAAATTGGGGGCAACTGTAAGCACCATGTCCCGAGGCAGTCCAGATCAGAGATTACCCGATGAAAAAATTGATGCCCGATTCCGAATGAGCGGATGAGATTTAAAAACTTTGGTCCTCTAGATTCACGATAAATATGGATTTTTATTTGCAGTAATGAGAAAAAGAAAATTGGGAGTTTTTAGGCTTGAAAAGAAGATTTTTTCCATCGGCGTCCAGCCCATCGGTCATGGGTCACCCGTCGCTTGCTCGGGAGTCCCGTCTCTCGCCATGAGGGATGGGTCATCGGTGAGATGAGCGACGGACACGTGTCCTCGTACAGACGCCCGTCTGTAGGTTTCTAGCGCCCGTCGGTAGAATCCTATTTCCAACAGAAAAAGGGATTTAGCCGGCGCCCATCGGTGGACTTCCGACGCCCATCGGATTGAATCCTGTTTTCTGAAGGAAAAAGGATTCAACAGACGCCCGTCGGTGGACTCCCGACGCCCGTCGATCGTAGTGTTTTGATAAAAAAATAATATAAAAAGGGTTTTTTGAACCATTTTGGGGGTTGGACGAATTTAGCTACTTTTTACCCTAAAAATCCATTTCTGATTATTAATTCTAGCCTTTTCATCTCATTAAAATTTCTTCACTTTTATTTTATTTTGATTTGGTGAATCTAATTAATTCAAGGGAGCTAAAATCGATTAGTTTCCCATCAATATTTATAGATTCCAACATTTGAACATTTTTGTGATTATCAAGAAAGAAAAACCAAAATTTCTTTTCTTATTTTTTTCTCATTTCTCGTGAAGCATGCGGGATTCAAACCATCCGAAAATCCATCCTAAAAGGTAAAATTCGAGGGTAAATATTCTGGACATACATTCTGTTTAATTTATTTTAAATATTTGCATTTATTTTCGGTTTTTGTGTTGGGAAAAATCATTTTGTTGAGAAATTATGAAAAGTTTTGTTTTTACTGTTTTTTGAAGAACAGAGGTGACCGACAGGCAATAAGGTCACCGACGCCCGTCTCTCGACTGAGCGACGGCACATAAACGGTGCACTTTTTACCTGCCGGTCATTCTAGGGACGCCCGTCGGCCAATCATTTATAGCTGTCCCTCTGTCTCTAGTTTTCAAAGCTGTTTTATTTCTTTTATTATTTATTTTCTTTTTATTATTTGTTTTTTTTTTCAAAATCTTTTCTTTTCTATTTTTTAAAATATCAGTAGTTTTTATTTATTTTTGGATTTTAATCTTCATTTACATTTATTCTTGCTTTGTTTATAAGTATTAATATTATTGATTATTTTGGGAGATTGTAATATTTGGTCCTCGGGATGGTTTGAGCTTGAGAGGAGGTTGTCATGCACAACATGGAAGGCTCCAATTGGTTTAATCCTTTATCCGTTTGCCATTTATTTATTTAATTACGCATTTATTTTTTATTTATGTTTATGTTTATGTAAATTGTTTTATTTTGCGTTAAATAAAAATTGACAAATGTTTTATATTAATTAATTTGGTGATTTTTGCAAATAAAGGACCAAAGTCCTATTTTAGCCAATGAAAATGTCACATAAAAATCGTTTTCATAATAAATGCATGCGAGGACCAAAGTCCTTAAAATAAATGAATTCCCCGTTTTATGTATGTATCGCACTTTTTATAAATGGGAGTTGTATTCCGCTCCTAGTATTATTGTAATTTATTTTGGAATGTTTATTTTTATTTTTGTTTTTGTTTTATTTATTTATTAACTCTTTTGACGTGAATAATTGCGCCTTTAATTAAATTGCATCGTGTGGAGAGAGAGTGAACTAATAAGCTCAAAATTTAATTGTAAAATTAATCAAGGTAGAAATAGATGAGAAGTCCTGAACCCATCCCTGGTCTTTGGTCTCAACAAGGCGAGAGGTCTATCCGATCACTCATTGGAACGAGACCTCCAAGACACGTCTTGTGTCAAACGACTTAATAAATCCTAGGCTCCATAGGGTTGGAGGCTCATTCCCAATGTTCTATTGGGGTGATTCCCTCCAAGACCCCTTTGGCTTGCCTAAAATGGAAATATGCGTCGTCTTAAGCTCATTGAGGCGAGACGAACTTTTCCAATGTTGTATTGGGTGGCGACTCCATAAAACCTCCTTATTGCCCAAAATATATGCACTTGTACATTCGTTGCAAGTTGTCAACGGACCCTTATTTTGTCCGATCGCCCTAAGGCGGGCGGTCAAAAAGGGCGCCATAGGGTCCGGCGTGCATCACAGTATGCGATAAGTGTCGAACATTGATTTAAAGTAAAGAAATTTTATTATTCTGTTCTTCTTATTATTTTGCTGTGTCTCCATTTGGTAGCATCCTCCACTCATCGTTGCACACTGTCTATATTATCATACGGTGTGCTACACATGGGTAGGGATGTTAAAAAGAAACTGCTCCTGAATGTGGGATAGTGGCAAGTTAATCAAAAACTACTCCCTTGAAAAAGGGATGTAAAAGGGGATCCGTTAAAGGGTTTTAGCAAAAAAAGGAAGATTTTTTAGGGAGAGAAAAAAATTATTTTCTTGAATTCAAATGCTAATTTTTAATCAAAAAGGAAGATTCAGTTGACTGAGGAAGAGAAATCAATTTTTTTATTCTTGGAAAACTCTTATTTTTCACTGATTTTTACTGGAAAAATCATAGGAAAACATAATTCTTTATAAAGAGAAAGTTTTCTCCTTTTTGGAATTTGCTTTGGAATTGGTTGTGAAAATTAGGAATTTGCTTTGGAATTGGTTGTGAAAATTAAGGAGAACGTGAAGCATTGTTGTTCTCAAATATCATACTCAATCTAAGGGTGATATTTCTGGGCTCAATCTATCATTTCATTGTCATTTTGAAAGTTCATAATCTCTTGCCTAATTTGATTTGAAATATGTGTTTCTTTATGATCTTCTATGTTCATTAGCTTTAAAAAATGATTCTGATGTAGTTATTAGTTGATTTATGCATGATTTGTGGTTTTAGTATAAAAAATAGTTTGAAAAGTGAAGTTTTATGGAGTTTCCTGCTTTCTGGGCATGACAGATAGAAAAAAGAGATGAGCAATGAGACAGAACGAAAATGTTCCATCCCATCACTTGTGCTTCTTCTGCCCATATGTTCTGTACTTTAGCCCGTCCGTGGCCCTTTTTGGTTAACTTTTGATTTTTCTAATATAGTTTGTTTCATTCTTTTACACCTTGCATTTATATGTATTCATGTTTTCCATTTTGTTTTTGTTATTCAAGTATTTGATTCATCTTATTTAGTATGCTAATTTATCTATTTCCTTTGTTTCATACTTGGTTAGGGTATTCATTTGTGTGTTCTTTGCATATAGATGGAGATTTGGTGATTAGGATGCTTTTGCGTATGAAGAATAGTAAAATCTCCTTACACTTCTTTAGTCTATTTACATTACTCTATTTTGGATATTCTGTGTAATAAATGTTTTGTACGTTGAAACAAAAATTCATAAAAACATTTCTACGGATAAAATGGAATTTTCTTAATAAAATAGGACCAATGTGCTAATTTTCCATCCAATAAAATGTCACTTAAATGGAGAGCTGCCTTTAATCAAGATGGGATCATTCATCCCGGTTTTCTTAATAACATTAAAAGAACTCATCAATTTTTGTAAATATGAATGTGGGAACCAATGTTCACACCTTAAATGAACTCTTCGTTTGATGTATGATCTATTTTATTTTATGGGGGATTGTATTTTGTCCAGTTCATTTGTAAATTAATTTATCATTTTATTTATGTGCTTTATTTATCGCTTTCCTTGGATGCTTGAAATGCGCTTTAATTTAATTTCATAACCGTATGAGAAGAGAGATAAGAATTTAACTTAAAAACTCATTTATAAACCTTAACTAAGAAATAAGTCAGAGTGATATCCCAAACTCTCTTTGGTCTTTGGCTTCATACAATTAGACAAACTTTCCCTGTAATATCCAAAAAATGGCCTAGTTGAAATTACATATATAATTGCACATTTAAGGGTAATTTGGTCATTGTGTAAGTGATTTGGGGATTAAGGACCAAAGAAAAGAAAGAAAGTCAAAGAACTTGTGTAAGGGGTCCAATGAGAGAGGGACAAGTGGACCATAGGATTGTTGACATGTGGATGGTTTGTGAGAGCATTAAATGAGATTTGAAAGAAAGAGAGAGAAAAAGGCAGGAAGTATTTGCTTCTCGTGGAAGCCATCTCTTCCTCCTCCATCTTGCTCTTTTCTTTCTCTCACTCTCTCATTTCTCATGTTTTCTGCTCTCTACTCCTTCCAGTGTTGTTCTTCAAGATTTGATCTAGGGTTTTGAGATCAAGAGTTGTCCAAGTGGTAAGTAGCTGGAATTTTATATGAGGTTGCTTCAACTTCTTCTTCCTCTTCTTCTTCACGGGTTTGATTGGGTTTAAAGTTTGGTTTGCATAGGTTAATTGGGTTTTGTTTTGGTTGGATTTTAAACAAGAATCTGAAGAGAGAAGAAAGAGTAAAGGAAAGAAAGAGATTGGATCTTGAAGATAGTGGATAGAGCTCCATTTCCAGGTTTGGGAGCTTTATGTGAATATGTTTGTTTGGGAGTTTGTTTATGGTTTGAGAGTGTTTTTGCTCTTCTATGTTTGGATCAATTATTGAGTATGATTATACTGGAATTTGTATGTTTTGATACATGTAAATGTATGTGTTTGATAGATTTGTGAAAATGATTTGAGATGATAGACTTATAATTCCTTGCATGTCAATTTTGAGTAAAAGTACATGAATATGAGATGAATTTCTGGGTTTTTGATGAACAATTGAAATCTCTGTATATGTTATTTTGATGTGTATAATTATTGTGTAATGCGAGTTATTTTTGTTATAAGCATGTTTTGAGAGCACTGGTGGTAAGTTTTACATGATTTTGGCATGAGAAATGGCTTTGGGTCAGTTTGGAGTTGATTTTTCTGAGCATGAGACTTCTGCGTTTTGGCTGGGAATGGGAAAAACGATTCTGTCACGAGCACGACAGAATCGTTCCTTCCGTTTTCGTGTTAGAGGTGTTTGATGATTTACACGAGACGTGATATTCTTCATGAGTCATAAAGCTTTTCACGGGTCGTGAAGCTCTTCACGGTCGTGAAGATTGGCTAGCGTGATCGGCAAGGGTGTTTGGCATTTTTGCACGACACGTGAAATTCTTCACGAGTCCTGAGGATTAGCTTTGCTCGCCTCTTTGTCAAGTGATTCCTTGTCACGAGTCGTGCATAAGGACACAACTCGTGACATTGAATGCTTGGCCAGAGCACGAGTCGTGAATCCATGCATGACTCGTGCTGACCCTCTCTTTCTCGGCTACTGCGAAGAGCGTGACAGTAAGCCCTCTCCTGCTCTGTTTTGAAAATGAATTTCACATTTCTTTACGTGGGTTTTACTACATGGTACATGATTTGGCTTATGCATGTGTATTATTATTATGGGGTGATTTAATTATAAGTTATATGTACATGATTAATAATATTGTATGCGATTTAAATGTCCATAATAAAGCCTGTATATAATTTATATGTGTCCGAAAAGGATTGGTGTATAAGTATACATGAATTATGTGGTTATACTTGAATTATATTCTTTTATGTGATGATGATGATGCTATAGTATAGATGAGTCGTTATTTTGATCCTGATCAGTCATAGTAGTGGATAGATAAGCGCTTATCAAGGGTTAGAGTGTGAGTGTAGCTGCTATGTTATGACATGCGGGCCCCGTTTGGGTCTTTGATTCGGCCCCGTTTGGGTCATATAAGATGTTTTAGACCCATGTCTCTATATGCTTAGATACTGTGTGCAATCAGTATCAACGATATAAGATGTTTGAGACCCATGTCTCTATATGCTTGGATACTTTGTCCTATCAGTATCATTAGTACTCGTATCCACTAGTTATTGAGCAATCAAGCTATTACATGAGATTTGTATATGCGGCTATTAGATATGACTATGATATGTGTTGCAGTGCCCCAATACCCCTTGGGAGGATATTGGAGTCGCTACGCACACATACATATACAAATAGTCATGCAAAAGCGAAATAGAAAACATACAAACACACACATCGGAATACCTTTTAAACACAAGCTATAGAGCATGCCTTAACAATAAATCTCTTATAGCCATTTACATTGCAAAATATAGCTCTTTATACGTTACAAAACATTCTCTTTACATAAGCCTTTACATATCATCTACAAAAGAAACAACCTTCACTTTATCATTTACATGTCATATACAAAAATTGCTTTACATATACAGAAGCTGAAAATTTACAAGGCTATACAAAAGTTCTATATCATGTATACAAAACTATGCAACAAATACAAAAGGACTTCAACTTATACTCCTAGTGGCCATGACCTTGCAGATGTGCAACCCTCTGAACCTGTAAACCTACGTGGGAAACACCCATGCTAAGCGAAATCGCTTAGTGGGGATATCACACAAAATAAAGACTTCTTACGAAGTCACAAGAATCACTTTATCAACATTTAACTCAATTACAACAAGCATGCCAAGCATATAGATTCCCAAAACAATGAAGTAAACTTCTAACATACATACATGGCATCATGTATAAGTTCTTATAACCTATTTCATGCTCATGTCCCTCAAAACATAACTATAACTTATACATTTATCATGTATCATTTTTTGAATGCATTCTAATCTATGCGTATATACATATGCTCATGTTCATGTACATGTAGATGGAATAAATTATAGCTAATCTTTCATACACATTTAGCATGTAAAATACCATATTTCCTCTAACTCATGCATCCTAATATCTTTTCGTGTACATGTCATATACCATATCATATTTTCACATCTCCTATACAATCATACACACATCTAGACATTTAGGCATACTTATAACATATTATATACAACTAATAACTTCTCATATACATGTACTAACTCATTTAAAATTTCCAGTGTACGATAATTACATACTTCTTTAACAATTTACTTTAGCTCTCTAGCATATATGACATCTCATGTACTTATAAATAACATCTCATGTACAACTAACAACATCTCTTGTACATTTACATATAATAGGTATCCCAATGTCATAGCAAAAGTGGATACGGGTACATATAGATACCAAGTAATGGTACCAAATGATATAGAGACTGTAGTCTCAAGTCATCTAGAGACCGGAGTCTCATAACATCTAGATAATTTAAAAGTATCAACATCTAGACATCCGTCGATGCCAAACATATAGAAACCCGTCAGTGCCAAACATCTCGACACCATTTGTGCCAACATCTAGCTGCTATAAAACATCTAACCCTTTATAGGCATGCCTATCTATCCACTTATATAAACATCTTAGGCTTATAACTATTATTCATAACAAAGCATATACACATTCTCATATACATTTACTTTAACCTTTACAATACACACATGTAACTTATAGCATATATCAACTAGAACATTTATGCACTCTCTTCATTTCTTACTACTAATGCATACATGTTATCCTAAACTCATTCACATACAACACTTTATATATATATACTATTGTATACTAACTTATACATGTTATTACATATTAACACATACGTGTTTATACGCATTCGCATACATGGTTCATCATACTTGAGATACCCACAGCTCACACACATATTTGTCATTCCATTTGCTATCCTTCACATAATTATATATATTGTTACTTTATTAGTTAAATTACCAATCTTAATCAAACCCATAAGTTTTTCCCAATGATAACTACTTTTATAATCATTTAATAACCCTAATCATGCTTAATAAGTTGAGGGGAAAGATAGGGGATTGATCCATGCCAACCATGGGCTCAAAATTAAGAAGAAAAGGCTTCATGTGAGTTGTTTTATCGCGAGGTCGCGACCTGTGTCTCGCTCACGGCAGTAGCTCCCCTCAGGTGACTTACGAGACTTGTTTTCACTCCAAAGTTGTATCGCCTAAATGACCCTCTAGAGCTCATTTTTGGACAAAGTGTCCTTGTTAAAAATGGTTCCCTAGGATGTCTAGTTTCTAATGGATCATGTTTCAGGTCATTTGGACGCCTAAATTTAGAGATATGCATTAAAAACTATAGACTATTCAAATCAACCCAGCTAAATAGAAACACATCCGTTTATTGTAATTTTTTGGCCTCTTAGAGACAGAATTATTTTATGGTCTCTCTTAAATTTTTAAAAATACGGAAGTCATGGGTCAAATGGCGCAACAAACACTCAAATTGGAGTTGTCAAACTCCAGTTATAATCAAACCAATGCACAGAGGTATGGTAGGAAATAAACAGGATTTTCGCTAAACAAAGGTTCATCTCGCTCTTTGTTTTGCACATGCTAGTTTTTAATTCTCACCACATAGCATCCATAAAACTTCAATCACATTTCATCACATAGCACATAATCATGCTCAATATCTCAAATCTCACATTCATGCATCATTTACACATCAAAGGCAAACTAGTCAACATACATGTTCAAGTAAAGTCAACATACAACACATATATATCCCAAACCTCAAAAGTAGGTTGGTGGACACTCTCTCACTATCCAGAGCTTCTCCTTGCCTTTAGCTCTTCTCTTGTCCAAATCTTATATAATCAATCAAACATAAACTCTTAATCCATTTATCAAACCAATCAAAATCCAAAACATAAATGAAGAAGAAGGGGATATACACAACTAGAAACTCTTACTTACCAACTCAACTCACTTCTTCAAACCAATCCAATTCAAAGCTTCAGAATTCAATTAGAAAGAAATGAAGCTTCATATGATAAGATGAAGAAGAAACACAGAAATAGGGAAAAGAAGAATGGCCGGTTCACTCTCCCACTTCTACCTCTTAACCCAATATATGTTACATGGAGAGGAATGGTTGGCAAGAGGTGGATTCCACACGTGGAATCCACTCACCTCTTCCACCAAATTCCCACCTCAATCTTTGGTGATTCTCCATTTAATCTCTCACTTATATTATGTGCTTTAATTACAACTTTCCCACTTTCAATTATACCCTTGCATACTTAATCTCATACAATTCCACTCACATTTGTACCCTATTATGCAATTGACACTACAATCCAACTAGGGTACACTTTGGGGTATTACAATTCTCCCATCCTTAAGAAATTTCATCCTCGAAATTTCCCACGCTACTGAACATAAGGCCATACTATTCTTACTAACAACTTCATTCGAATTCGATTCCATTTATACTCTATACAGGGTAACATCTACATTAGGCCACAATTCTAGAGAAACTCACATACATCTAATCAATACTCTAACATCTTATTGTCCAGAAACATCTAACCTATGCTCTGATACCACAACTTGTAGAGCCCCAATACCCCTTGGGAGGATATTGGAGTCGCTATGCACTCATACACATACAAACAGTCATGCGGAAGCGAAATAGAAAACATACAAACACACTCATCGGAATACCTTTTAAACACAAGCTATAGAACATGCCTTAACAACAAATCTCTTTTAGCCATTTACATTGCAAAATATAGCTATTCTTTATACATTACAAAACATTAACTTTACATAAGCCTTTACATATCATCTACAAAAGAAACAACCTTCACTTTATCATTTACATGTCATATACTAAAATTGCTTTACATATAAAGAAGCTGAACATTTACAAGGCTATACAAAAGTTCTATATCATGTATACAAAACTATGCCACAAATACAAAAAGACTTCAACTTATACTCCTAGTGGCCATGACCTTGCAGATGTGCAACCCTTTGAACCTGTAAACCTACATGGGAAAACACCCGTGCTAAGCGAAATCGCTTAGTGGGGATATCGCACATAATAAATACTTCTTACGAAGTCACAAGCATCACTTTATCAACATTTAACTCATTTACAACAATCATGCCAAGCATATAGATTCGTAAAACAATGAAGTAAACTTCTAACATACATACATTGCATCATGTATAAGTTCTTATAACCTATTTCATGCTCATGTCCCTCTAAACATAACTATAACTTATACATTTATCATGTATCATTTTTTGAATGCATTCTAATCTATGCGTATATACATATGCTCATGTTCATGTACATGTAGATGGAATAAATTATACCTAATCTTTCATACACATTTAGCATGTAAAATACCATATTTCCTCTAACTCATGTATCCCAATATCTTTTCATGCACATGTCATATACCATATCGTATCTTCACATCTCCTATACAATCATACACACATCTAGACATTTAGGCATACTTATAACATATTATATAAAAATAATAACTTCTCATATACATGTACTAACTCATTTAACATTTTCGGTATATGATAATCATCTACTTCTTTAACCATTTACTATAACTCTCTAGCATATATGACATCTCATGTACTTATAAATAACATCTCACGTACAACTAACAACATCTCTTGTACATTTACATATAATAGGTAGCCCAATGTCAGAGCATAAGTGGATACGGTTACATATAGATACCAAGTAATGGTACCAAATCATATAGAGACCGGAGTCTCATAACATCTAGATACTTTAAAAGTATCAACATCTAGACATCCGTCGATGCGAAACATATAGACACCCGTCGGTGCCAAACATCTAGACACCATTGGTCCCAACATCTAGCAGCTGCAAAACATCTAACCCTTTATAGGCATGCCTATCTATCCACTTATATGAACATCTTAGGCTAATAACTATTATTCATAACAAAGCATATACAAATTCTCATATTCATTTACTTTAACCTTTACTATACACACATGTAACTTATATCATATATCAACTAAAACATTCATGCACTCTCTTCATATCTTACTACTTATGCATACATGTCATCCTAAACTCATTCACATACAACACTTAATATATATACTATTGCATACTAACTTATACATGTTATTACATATTAACACATACGTGTTTATATGCATTCACATACATGGTTCATCATACTTGAGATACCCATAGCTCACACACATATTTGTAATTCCATTTGCTATCCTTCACATAATTATATATATTGTTACTTTATTAGTTAAATTACCAATCTTAATCATACCCATAAGTTTTTCCCAATGATAACTACTTTTATAATCATTTAATAACCCTAATCATGCATAATAAGTTGAGGGAAAAGATAGGGGATTGATCCATGCCAACCATGGGCTTAAAATTAAGAAGAAAAGGCTTTATGTGTGTTGTTCTATCGCGAGGTCGCGACAGTAGCTCCCCTCAGGTGACATACAAAACTTGTTTTCACTCCAAAGTTGTATCGCCTAAACGACCCTCCAGAGCTCATTTTTGGACAAAGTCCTCTTAAAAATGGTTCCCTATGATGTATAGTTTCTAATGGAACATGTTTCTGGTCATTTGGACTCCCAACTTTAGAGAAATGCCATTTCTAGGCCTCTTAGAGAAAGAATTAATTTATGGTCTCTCTTAGACTTTTAAAGATACGGAAGTTATGGTTCAAATGGAGCAATAAACACTCAAATTAGAATTGCAAAACTCCAGTTATAATCAAAAAAATACACAGAGGTCTGGTAGGACATAAACAGGATTTTCCCTAAACTAAGGTTCATCTTGCTCTTTGTTTTGCACATGCTAGTTTTTCATTCTCACCACATAGCATCTATAACACTTCAATTATATTTCATCACATAGCACATAATCAAGCTCAATATCTCAAATCTCACATTCCTGCATCATTTACACATCAATGGCAAACTAATCAACGTACATGTTCAAGTAAAGTCAACATATAACACTTATATATCCCAAACCTCAAAACTAGGTTGCTGGACACTCTCTCACTATCTAGAGCTTCCCCTTGCCTTTAGCTCTTCTTTTGTCCAAATCATGCACAATCAATCAAACACAAACTCTTAATCAATTTATCAAACCAAACAAAATCCAAAACAGAAATGAAGAAGAAGGAGATATACACAACTAGCAACTCTTACTTACAACCTTAACTCACTTCTTCAAATCAATCCAATTCAAAGCTTCAGAATTCAAATAGAAACAAATGAAGCTTAATGATAAGATGAAGAAGAAACATAGAAATAGGGAAAAGAAGAATGGCCGGTTCACTCTCCCACTTCTGCCTCTTAACCCAATATATGTTGCGTGGAGGGGAATGGTTGGCAAGAGGTGGAATCCACTCACCTCTTCCACCAAATAATCACCTCAATCCTTGGTGATTCTCCATTTAATCCCTCACTTATATTATGTCCTTTAATTACAACTTTTCCACTTTCAATTATACCCTTGCATACTTCATCTCATACAATTCCACCCACATTTGTACCCTATTATGCAATTGACACTACAATCCAACTAGGGGACACTTTAGGGTATTACATGTGTTATCAATGATATGGAAATGGATATATGTTACATGTATATGTACATGCGATATGACAAGATATGATGCAATACATGCAGTTAGATATGAATGGCTAAATGTTTATATTGTAAAGATGTGTGAATACTTGATATACATATAATGAATTAAGTAATGTTTACATGGATGCATGTGTATAATTAGATGGCATATTGTGCAAGTAAGATTTTCCTTATACGTTTTGTTGCTTTGATTGTCACAAGTTGTTATAGCAATTATTTTTGTATATGCATGTCTATATATGTTTTGTTCCTCCCGACTAAGCATTATCGCTTAGCATGGGTTATTTTCCCGTGTAGGTGGTGGGTTTGAGTTCGGAGTCAGGCATCTGCAGGTCGGCCACTAGAAGTCTATAGATGGAGTTCCTTTTTTGTCTTTCGCTATATTTTTGTATTGATATAATTTTTGTATATGGATTTTTGGTTTTGGGCAAATGTAATTTTTTATAAAGGAACGTTTATGTATTTACTTTGAAAAAGTTTACAAATCTCTTTTGTAATATTGTACTGCTTTTTGATATTTTTAGATTTTTTAAATCTCCTTTTTATCTTAAACGTTTTTTTTTTTGCTGTCGTTATATGTTTGATTAATTACGTTTGCTTGCATGGCATTCCGGTATCCTTCCGATGGGGGTATCGGGGTGTTACAGTTTGTGGTATCAGAGCTCCGGTTTAGTCAGTTCTGGTCTATGTTATGCTTGAGTATAGAGTACTTGCATGAGAGTCTGTCTAGAGTCATGGCTTAATGCAAATGTTGTCTTGTGTAGTGTCTAGATGGAGTCTGATTCGAGTGAAAATGTGGGTGAGACAACGGGTAGTGTGATTGCAGTTAGAGTTGATCAGCTTGTTCGACAGCGTCAGCGAGATAATGGTCCCGATATAGGGTATGAGAATTCAGAAATTGTGCAAGGGTTGATTTAGATTTTGGACAGATTGACTGCTCCTCAAGTTTATAAGGAGTTTGTCAAGAAAAGAGGACAAAATAGAAAAGCATCGGGTATAGAAATAAAAGTAGACAAGAAAGCACGAGAGACACCAAAATGTCAACATTATCAGAGGAAACACTGGTGCAAGTGTCACAAGATCACAGATGCGTGCTTCATGTGCGGTAGCATGGAGCACCAAATTGGTAATTGCCCCGACCGGAAGGGGAATAAGAGTCAACAAGAGAGTGAAGCTGGTACAGGTAAATCTAATGTAGCAAGAAGTGGCAGAGATAGTGACAGAGCTATACAAATGCCATTGGAATTGGTCGAAAAGTCGGATGCTTCAAGTGCTCTGGCCAGAATCTTTGAAGTGATTAGAGAAGATATAGAGGAGCTCATGGGTCCCTCCAGTAAGTTGTGATTCTTTAAGTTTCGTTCAAGTTATTGATTTGGTAGTTTGGGATGTTAATGGTTAGCGGGAAAATTTTGAGGATGAAATTTCTTAAGGGGGAGAGAATTGTAACATCCCAAAAAAGGCCTAGTTAGAATTACATGTTTAATTGGACATTTAAGGGTAATTTGGTCATTGTGTAAGTGATATGGGGATTAATTAAGGACAAAAGAAAAGAAAGAAAGTCAAAGAAGTTATGTAAGGGGTCCAATGAGAGAGGGACAAGTGGACCATAGGATTGTTGACATGTGGATGGTTGGTGAGCGCATTAAATGAGATTTGAAAGAAAGGGAGAGAGAAAAAGGCAAGAAGTATTGGCTTCCCGTGGAAGCCATCTCTTCCTCCTCCTTCTTGCCCTTTTCATTCTCTCACTCTCTCATTTCTCAAGTTTTCTGCTCTCTACTCCTTCTTGTGTTGTTCTTCAACATTTGAGCTAGGATTTTGAGATCAAGAGTTGTCCAAGAGGTAAGTAGCTGGAATTTTATATGAGGTTGCTTCATCTTCTTCTTCCTCTTCTTCTTCACGGGTTTGATTGGGTTTAAAGTTTGGTTTGCATGGGTTAATTGGGTTTTGTTTTGGTTGGATTTTATGCAAGAATCTGAAGAGAGAAGAAAGAGTAAAGGAAAGGAAAAGATTGGATCTTGAAGATAGTGGATAGAGCTCCATTTATAGGTTTGGGAGCTTTATGTGAATATGTTTGTTTGGGAGTTTGTTTATGGTTTGAGAGTGTTTTTGCCCTTCTCAATTTGGATCAATTATTGAGTATGATTATACAGGAATTTGAATGTTTTGATACATGTAAATGTATGTGTTTGATAGATTTGTGAAAATGATTTGAGATGATAGACTTATAATGCCTTGCATGTTAATTTTGAGTAAAATTACATGAATATGAGATGAATTTATGGGTTTTTGATGAACAATTGAAGTCTCTATATATGTTATTTTGATGTGTATAATTATTGTGTAATGCAAGTTGTTGTTGTTATAAGCATGTTTTGAGAGCACTGGAGGTAAGTTTTACATGATTTTGGCATGAGAAATGGCTTTGGGTCAGTTTGGAGTTGATTTTGATGAGCATGAGACTTCTGCGTTTTGGTTAGGAATGGGAAAAACGATTTTGTCGCAAGCGCGATAGAATCATTCCTTCTGTTCTCGCATTAGTGGTGTTTGATGATTTGCACGAGACGTGACATTCTTCACGAGTTGTGAAGCTCTTCACGGTTCGTGAAATTCTTCACGAGTCGTGAAGATTGGCTAGCGTGATCGGTGAGGGTGTTTGCCATTTTTGCATGACACGTGAAATTCTTCATGAGTCGTGAAGTTCTTTATGAGTCGTGAAGATTAGCTTTGCTCGCCTCTTTGTAAAGTGATTCCCTGTCACAAGTCGTGCACAAGGACACGACTCATGACATTGAATGCTTGGCCGGAGCACGAGTCATGAAGCCATGCACCACTTATCCTGGCCCTCTCTTTCTCGGCTACTGTCAAGAGCGCGATAGTGAGCCCTCTCCTGCTCTGTTTTGAAAATGAATTTCACATTTCTTTACGTGGGTTTTTCTACATGGTATATGATTTGGCTTATGCATGTGTATTATTATTATGGGGTGATTTAATTATGAGTTATATGTACATGATTAATAATATTGTATGCGATTTAAATGTCCATGATAAAGCCTATATATGATTTATATGTCTCCGAAAAGGATTGGTGTATAAGTATACATGAATTATATGGTTATACTTGAATTATATTCTGTTATGCGATGACGATGATGCTATAGTATAGATGAGTCGTTATTTTGAGCCTGATCAGTCATAGTAGTGGATAGATAAGCGCTTATTAAGGGTTAGAGTGTGAGTGCAGCTGCTGTGTTCTGACATGCAGGCCCCGTTTGGGTCTTTGATTCGGCCCCGTTTGGGTCATATAAGATGTTTGAGACCCATGTCTCCATATGCTTGGATATTGTGTCCAATCAGTATCAACGATATAAGATGTTCGAGACCCATGTCTCGATATTCTTGAATATTATGCCCTATCAGTATCATTAGTATTCGTATCCACTAGTTAGTGAGTAATCAGGCTATTACATGAGATTTGTATATGCAGCTATTATATATGACTATGATATGTGTTAACAATGATATAAAAATGGATATATGTTACATATTTATGTACATGCGATATGACAAGATATGATGCGATACATGCAGTTAGATATGAATGGCTAAATGTTTTTATTGTAAAGATGTGTGAATACTTGATATACGTATAATGAATTAAGTAATGTTTACATGTATGCATGGGTATAATTAGATGGCGTATTATGCAAGTAAAATATTCCTTAGACGTTTTATTGCTTTGATATGTCACAAGTTGTTATAGCAACTATTTTTGTATATGCATGTCTATATATGTTTTGCTCCTCCCACTAAGCGTTATTGCTTAACACGGGTTGTTTTCGCATGTAGGTGGCAGGTTTGAGTTTGGAGTTAGGCATCTGCAGGTCGGCCACTAGAAGTCTATAGTTGGAGTTCCTTTTTTGTCTTCCGCTATATTTTTGTATTGATATAAGTTTTGTATATGGATTTTTGGTTTTGGGAAAATGTAATCTTTTATAAAGGAAAGTTTATGTATTAACTTTGAAAAAGTTTACAAATCTCTTCTGTAATATTGTACCATTTTCTGATATTATTAGATGTTTTAATTCTCCTTTTTATCTTAAACGTTTTTTTTTCGCTGTCGTTATATGTTTGATTAATTGCATCTGCTTGCGTGGTATTTTGGTATCCTTCCAACGGGGGTATCGGGGTGTTACATTCCCTGTAACACCCTTAGATCAAAGTATTATACGTACAGAGTTCAACTACATCAGATGACACAACAATGCTAAGATAACAAAATACACCAAGCTAAACAAGTCGGTAAATTTTTTTTCCATCCATAATATACATATATCAACAACCATAACAATATAACATTCCAATTACAGGTCCATTAAGACACTTTATTTAAATAGATTATATACAATAAACAAGACTTACATATTCTCAACTTCATCTACCACTATCATATACATGCCATGACTATAATTCCATTCTTGTCATCTTTGACTATCCTCAAACACTACTAGAATCTCGGCCACTTCTTATTCTCTATCTTCCAAACTTGCATGCATACACAATTCTACGCGTTGAGCATTAAAGCCTAGTGGTGGATACATATCCCAAACTTTCCAACCTATATACACATGCATACATCTACACGAGTCTATCTCTTGGATTAAAATGTATTAACATTATTTCTTTAAAACTTTTACTTATTTTATGTCTTAGTTAATAATTTACTAAATCTTTTATTTAATTTGGTTAACATTATATTCATAACTATTTCCATTTCTATACTTTAATATTCTAGTTCTAGTTATCTAATAATTTATGGATTTCACTAATTACTTTAACATTTACTTTAGCACCGTAACACCTCTAATTTATAATACTATCTTCTTAACTTCCCTTAAACTACTAATACTTTATTTTCTATTCATTAGTCATTGCTAAACTTTTACCATTGTTACATGTATTACTATTCTTTAACTTAAGTAATTCTCTCAACATTTACTTCATTAATTGCCTAAGTGTTATCTTTGTTGATTGACCTATAACTCTCTAAGTTACTATTCACTTAATTAATTTTTGGTAGTACAACGGCTATATACATTGCCTAACCACCTGCAAAGCAGGCAATGCCACAGCCATTCATGGGCACAAAAATTTAATAATACATAAATTTAATCAATTATTTATCTAATAACACATAATAACGTTCATTCAAACCTTAACATACGAGTTATTATTAAATTAAACATTTTTATTACTGTTTTATAATTATCTTTATTATTCCTTAATAACATTTTTTTCTGTACTTCTTTTATTATTAGCATTACAATGTTAATAGTTAACATTTTTTTAGTAATATTATTAACTTTTCATAACCCTTTCATTTACTTATTAATATTATTATTTCCATTTTCTATATCCAAAAAGATATATCTGTTACTTATACTTCTTTCTCTAATAATATTTTTGTATTACTATAAATATCATTAACGTTAATATTTTATTACTATTCATTTTATCATTTAATATTACTCTAATAAACTTATCTATTTCATGCTTTAAAAGTATTAAATTTCATATTTTACATCTATATAGTTAAGTCCTTATTAACATTAGTTATACCTATAATGGCCCAAACTAGTTATTTTCATAAATAGTTATTTTCGGGCCATGAATGATGACACGAAGATGAATAGTACCACTCAAGGTTGAAAAATAATTTATTGGATTATTAGAAAGTACAAGTTATATGTAGTCCAATGATTTGATTTGGAGTGAAAATGACATTAAATAGGTCACTATAAGTCAAAAATAAGAGAAAGCCTCGAATTCGATTTACATAGTAAATGAGGTTTCACCAAAACATTAAAAATAGCAAATGATCTCCAAAATGTGTGGGAAGTTCCAGATTTATTATGAATAATATGTAGAATTATTTGACAATGAAAAAGTAATTTTACGGTGACACTAAAAAGGGATGAACTGGACCGATTCAATTGCACGAGACCAAAAATGGACCTTGATTGAGATGAAACTAAGGTCAAATAAGCTATTAAGAGTAAAAATAAGATCAAGGATGAAAAGTGAACCAGACCGGTCGGACGAGTTGAATGTGGTTTGACTAGTTTGACGAAAGTTTAACCGGACTATAAATAGAGTTATGGAGCTCAGAAAAATTATCTAAAAGTATGGATTTGCTATAAATCATATGGAGAATCATATAGTATTGAAAAATAAATTTTACAGTAAGATAAAAAATTGGATTCTCGGACTTGCAAGAAATATTTGGATAGGGAAATAGTCTCTGATTGAGCTGAAATTTTATGTGGAGACTAAATTATATATTTTAAGAATTATGGAATTGATTTTGGGAGAAATTGAATTTGGGAAGTGATAAACATAATTTTGGATTGAAAAATGGGCTTAGTAACCTAATGGGCCTTTGGGTTGGCCCATTTAGAGGGGTTATAAATAGATGGAGAAATGCAAAAAAACCTAGAAACCTCTCCATCTTTCTCCCTTTCTTTCCATGGATGAATGGCCTTATCTATTTTCTTCCATGAATTTCTTTTCTCTCTCATCTACTCCACCAAAATCAAACCTTCTCAAGCAAAGTTCAGCCTCTCTTTTCAATGGTAGAGGTTTCTAAAGTTCATTTGAAGTAATTTGGGTTTCTATAATTTGATTTTATTGTTTTTATAGATAGATTTAAGGTTATAGATTATGATTATGTGATTAGATTGAATTATAGAACAAAGAAAATGAAGTTTTCATATGGGTATAGGTTCGGCCATAATGGGTTTTCAAAGATGACAAAGTGATTCAAAGGTGAAAGATGAAGGAAATGAGGATCTAAGAGTGGAGATCATCAATCTAAGGTTAGTGGATGCAATATCCTCTTTTTTTCCATTAAGAATGCATGATTTTAGATTATGTTGAAATTAAAGTATGTGAAATATGCATGTGTAATTAAACTAAACCTTACAATTAGGATTAGAAAGATTAAATATGACTATTGGAAAGCTTAAAATGAAAAGATAAAATTTTGGTGAAGATTTCAAGTGAGGCCGAATGTATACCTAAGGATAAGTATGGTATACTTTGTTATTTATGGTATATAAATGGTATATTTGTTATATTAGACATGAGATCTAGCTAAACTAATGATTAAAGTAAAGAAAAATAAATGTAATGCATGAATATTGACATGACCAAATGGTATACTTAAGGTTATATATGAGTATTTTGTGATACAACGTCGTTTAAAGATATATCTAGATTAATTAACATGTAATCTTCTTAAATAAGTGAGTAATGGAAGAAAAATAATTATAGGTGAAAAATTAAGTTATGGCCGAATGGGTATATTGATGGTCTTAAGATATATTTGGTGAACTTGGTGATGAAAATGCTTTAAAATGAATGTATAAATGAAATGGAGTGTAAAATAATTTATTTAGAATTTTTTAAGTTTAACGGAATATTTTATATGTTGGATACACATTATGTCTAAAGTGAATATTATGGATTATGATGTGTTAAAGTAAAGAAATAACATATTTTCATGTTAAAATTGAATAAGAAGTGTATTAGAATGGAATTGATGGAAAAGAATAAAGTGAAAATGGTTATGATATGTTTGTATGAATTTAATGGCATAATTGATGATATAAATGATAAATGAATTAATTAGAAGTAAATATGTAGTGTAATGTATTATTAAAATGAGAAATGTGTGTATGGATTAACTAGTGCCATAATGACTATTATTGTGGAATTTATTTAATTATTATCAAGTGGAAAAATGAATTACATGATGAACATATATTGCCCTTTGTGTTATGGTAGTGAATCTAGCTCAGGATATAGTTTGCTAGCCATAGGTGTAACGGCCAATCCTGCCTGCACACACAGATTCGCTGTGGCAATCGAGAACATTGTCACAACTCACATTGCATGCATATCACATTCAAATTCTCAACATACAAAATCCTGTGCTAATAAATTTCATTTGTATGCAACGAAAGACATTCAGAACACATACTTTGATATTATATTACATACCATGATCCATAGATACAGTATAATTCTTGCATGCCAAACTATTAATTACATATACATAATACAAAATAACAAAAACTACACTAAGCAAAAGTCCTAGTATGTTGATCAACTGAGATGCAGGACCGTCCTTCAAATCACTTCGCCTCTGAACCTACACGGATTGAAAACCCAAGATAAGCGATAATGCTTAGTGGGGAAACAACAAACAATGTATGCATATATATATATGTATATATATATATATAATATCAAAGCATTCATTAAATAAAGTCAAGTACATGCTTTATGTTTATACTCCACTTTATGCATGCCACATAATCATATTATTAACATCCTCTTGATATTCATGTAGCATAATGAGAAAGTCATATTCATTTTGTCACATTGTCAATTAACAGTATAACATATCTCATTCACGTTCACATTATTATATCACATAATAATCACATCGCTCAACATTATATAATCATTCATTAATTTGCCTTGCCTACAATTCAAAGAAGCGGATAAAAGGTATCGTATTAGTACTCGAAAGTACAGTAATCACTTTTGTATCTGAAGATACACACTTTCGCATCAGTACCCTTAGGTAAAACATGATTAATAAGATATAATATATAATTAAACACTTTAAGAATCAAAATAGGATTAAATATGCATTGGGATTCTAGAGGAATCAAATACTTCGGCTGCAGCACTTAGACCCTATAGGCATGCCTATTTATCCACTTCTTGACTTGCAGGATAAATTATAAATCCGACTATTATCCGTGTTATCATAGAATATAACATCTTATATTCTCAGTAAGCCACATAACATCATTGCATATATATATATATATTCACATGGTATAACACATTAGCAACTTTCATATGCATAAGCATTCATTACTCAAACATGTTCATTCAATCAAAATAGTTCAATTAGAAAACCTTTACAATAAACAGAAGTGTCGCACTCGCAACAGACTCAAGTGATCCCTTCTGTCGCACTCACGACACAAGTTGCGACCACGACAGAACAAAAAACTCGATTCTATTGCCCTCATGGCAATACTCGCGCTTGCCATAGAACATAGGCCAACATTTATTCCTTGTTGGAGCTCTCTATCGTGCTAGCAACCCCTATTATGCTCAAGACAGAGCCTAAACTTTGGGGTTCAAAGCTCCACTACACACACCTCTTGCTCATGCACTTAGCCACCATCTCACATATGACCTCCAAAACCCATCCTAACATTGTTGTCTGCCTCTATGGCCTTCTAACCATTTGTTTATCTACAAGTTAAGTTCACAATGACACAATTCCCATTATTATTGGTCTTATACTTGGAGAGTTATGGCCAATGGAACAATACATGCTCAAAAAGCCCTCCTACTGTATTTAACTAACATAAGTACACATTTTGAAGACTATTGGGTCCCCAATTCATTGTTGTTATTTCTAACATTTAAAAGCACATCTCTTAGAAACCTAGTCCCTTTTATCTCATTCAATTTAGAGTTATAAAATAGAAGTTATAGCTCATACAAAGCCATTAGGAACAATTACCCACTAGATCTAGTTTTACCATTTCAAGCTAGTGAAGCGTGAATCCAACTCAATTGGCAATTTCCTAAACTCTAACTCATATAGCACTACCCCATGTGCACACACCCCTCCCCCCCAACATGTTTACTTCACATTAGACAATAATTACACAATTTACATAATAATATCACAAATCACCTAAAAACAGAGCAACAAACCAAAGTCCACATCTTATGGCCATTAACTACTTCATTAACTCATCATTTCCATTCAATTCATAACAGCATATAATCACACATTTTCTATTCATTTTAAACACATAGCATAATCATGCATCACAGAGTTCATGCTATATCAAAATAATACACAAAAGTGGCATTTCCCAAACCTCACTATCCTTTGCTCTAATTGCTCACTTTGCACTCGATTCTCACACCTTTTCTTTACCTTTATCTTTCCTTGGTTCAACCAATACAAACAGTGTCCAATTCCCATAATTGGAACCAAAGATTTATTTCCAGCTTAATAAAAGAAAAGAAGAAGAAGAAAAATAACTCAACTAACTACTTACCTTGATAATACCATAACTCAATACAACTAACCAATCACTTGATCACCCAATAGAAATTATAGAGTCCAAGATTGAAGAGGAGATATGAGAGAAAGAAGAAAAGAAGAAAAAAAAAATTGGAGAACAAGACCAACCAAACACAACACATGCAAAGTGACACATTTTCTCTCTCATCTAAGGTTTATATTAGATGGCAAGTGGTGTGGTGGCATAAGGAGAAGTGGAAACCCAGACTCCACTACCTCCCCCCAAAAATCTGATTTGCCTACTTAATCACCATTATCAATTAATTAATCCAACTTAAGCCCAATCATGTACATTCACCAATTAGCCACTTAAATTTATTTATTAGTTCAATTAAGTCCTCAATTCCATTGCACCTAGGTCCAGAATTTAACAAACTCTAAATTAAACTTACCCAATTATCCCAATTAGACCAATTTGCTACTAGGGTATAAATCGAGCAATTATAATAGGGACACACTTACTGCAGTACCGAGTCATGATGACTCGCATCTGTAGGCCAATAACGGTCTACTATAGTGATATAGTGATAAAGTGTACTATGAAATATAGTGGCAGTGTTCGGGTGGTCTTTCGGGATCACTCTATAGTGTAGTGGACCTATGGGGTCCACATCTCGTGTATCTGGTCTAGAGATTTCTACCGGATTGATACTAGGGGAAAAATGGTAAAAGTGAAATTAAAATGATTAAATTGGAATGAATATGGAAATTAAAGGGAAAAGGAACTTAAGTGAAAAGAAATAGAAGGTTTAAGGGTAAAATGGTAAATTTGTTAGTGAATAAGTTAATAAGAGTATTTAAGAAGAAATATGGAACTAGAAAGTTTAAATTGGAGTTAATATAAAGATTAGAGTGAAAAAGAGACTAAATTAAAAGAAATAAAAAGTGTAGGGTAAAACGGTAATTTGGCATATAATTAGGATAATAAAAGTTATTAAAGAGAAAAGTGTAACTCAATGATTAATAATGTAATTTGATTACATATTAGGGACTAAAATGTAAATTGGCATGAAAATGTTATCGGAAGGAATAAAATGTAAATTTGTATGTCAAAAATAAATTAAAAGTGAAATTAAGAATAACTAGTGGCATAATTGTGATAATAGTAAAAATGGATGGCAAAATCGGAATTTAAGGGAAAAATAAAGATTAAAGTGTAATTTAGTTTGAAAATGATATGGTAAAAACTAAATGATAATTTGTACGTCAAATGACGAAATAAATTTAAGAATAAGACTACTTAGTGGCATTTTTGTAAATATGAGTTAATTAAGGGTAAAATTGTAATTTTATAAAAGTTTAGAGACCTAATTGTAAATTACAATAGTGAGGCCAATTAAAGGATTAAAGTGTAATTAATCATTTATATGGATATTAAATACGTAATTAACAATTAGTGAATAAATAATCAATGAATATGAACTATTGTGCATAAATAATTATTAAGTAAATAATAGGTATAATTTAAAATATATTTATGTGTGTATGTAACTTAATAAAGTTTATATAGTGGCATTACTGTAATTAAGTTAAAAGGCAGGGAACTTTAACGAAATTGACCATAAATGACCGATGTAAGGACTTAAAAGTGAATAATTGATAAGGAAATGAATGAAATTGTTGTAATAATAATAATAATAATAATAATAATAATAATAATAATAATAATAATAATAATAATAACAATAACAATATTAACAACAACAATAACAATTAAGTGAATTATAAGGGTAAATTCATAATTATGGCAACTGTGGAGGACTAAACTGTAAATTATTTATAGTAAGGTTCTTAGAAGGACTTTAGAGAATTTAAAATATAGTACATGGCTATTGAATGGAATTAAAAAGGACCAATGAAATTAATTGTATAGTTTGTCAAATAAAATATAACAAAAGTATTTAATTAATTATAGTGAGCAATAATAAATGTAGAGATAATAGTAATAAATAGTAATGTAATTGTAACGTAGTGATAAAGCAAAAGAGAATAATGGAAACACTGTAATGTTAATCATACAATTGAATGTAATTGAAAGGGGTTTATGTATTAATAATAATAATAACAAGAGTAATATTAATGTAAAATTTACATTAATGTTATTGACAAGGCTATAATTAAAATTTATATCACTGTAAATGTGTATGGAATTGTTCGTTTGAATATTAAGATTGATAATAATGTCGTTAATGATAGTAATAGTTTTGATCGAGAGAAATGAAAGAGTAATGATAGAAATTATAAGTGTCCATATAAGTCAGTAATTTGTAATTTAAGGTTAATAATTTAGGAGTATAGTATAAAGTACAGTTAATTGAAATTAAGTAAGCTATGTAAGATTTGAATAAAATGGAAAATATTAATGCAACTATAAAACGTAAAAGAGTTAGTGTAATTAAAAAAAAAAGTAAAGGAAGCATTGAGGGCATAAAGAAAGTAAAGGTGTTAAATTGGTACTGCAAAGAGTAGTATTAATGACTGTTCTATGAGTGATTAGATGACTAATGATATGCCCAAAAATATATTGTAAATAAGTTATAAGCAAAATGAAGGAAATTAAATATTATAGATATAGATAAAGTAATAACAAGGATTCTTAGTGCAATTGATTGTTAATTGACAGCCTAAGTGTAGTATTACAAATGTTAAGATTATTAGTACACATAATAATGACACTGATAATAAAATTGAAAATATTAAAGCATATTTACTAAAAAGAAAACAAAGGATATAATAATGATAAATTACCAAAGTAAATAATTAATACTCAAAAACTGTGATTAAGGAAATACAATTGTATGTGCATGCCTATAGATATGATCGTGAAAAATTTAGAATATATATCCACCACTAGGCATTTTTAATGCTCAACGTGTAGAGTGTTACTGTGCGCAGGTTATAGTAGAATTTTATGTGGCTGAAGATTTAGTGATGAACGAAAGAAGTGTTCGACAGTAAGGATAAAAAGGATTGGCATGGCATGTATAACATCGCAGTAGACGAGAGCAAAGACGCATGGTATAAGTATATAAATTTGTGTGTTAGTGTAATAGTTATGTTATTGTACATATATGATTGTTATTGCTGAAAAAAATTACTTACTCAATTATCAAGTGCATTGTAGTGTGTGTCAATATAGTATTGTGACATCCGATATCCGTATAATCAACGGCTACAAGGTGTTATAGCAACCATAGGATGGATAACCTCGGGGTAGTCATATAGCTAAAAATGACAGCTATTGCTGGAAAATTTTTATTTGGCAAGAATTGATCTGTAGACTGTAAGGAGTTTAGTGGTAAAATTTGGAGTGAAAATGAGGTCATTTGGGTCTCAGAAAGTCAAGCTGAAGTTTGCCTTTAGTTTGGTTAAATAGTAACCACGGCTGACCAAGCTTTGACTTAATTTTTAAAAATAGTAAATGAGGTTTAAGTGATGTATTGTGGGTTATGTAATGGTTTATAATAATTTTTAGGAATTTTTGACAGTAATAGATTAGTGAATTACGGCAGAACCGAACAATGTTGAATTGGACCGATTTAAGTGAACCGGGCCCGAAACGGACTCCGATTGAGCTAAAATTTTGCAAGGAGGCTATTTCTCATGAAACTATGTTGGGAGTGAAAATAAGTTGAGGAACTTAAAGATACCATGAAACAGTGAAATTTGGCCTAAAAATGAAATTTTTGTTCAAACCGGTTGGACCACTTTGCTTGGACTGCTTCAGTTCAAATTATACCCATAAATACCGCCCCAAGACCGAATTTCTCTAGATAAATCCCTAGAGAAACCGCCTCACTCCTCCTCCCTTTGGCCGAATTCATGTTTCTCCATTCTTCCTCCATTTTCTTCATTTCTCTTCCAATCTCTCCTCACATCTAAGCCTTCTAAACAAATTTAAGCCTCTCTATAATCTTGTGATAGTGATTGGAGTCCATTTGGAGTGCTAGAAGTGGAAGAAAATAAGTGAAAAAGTTTAGGTGTTAAATTGAGGTATGTAAAGTTGATATTTTTAAATTGGTTTAAAAGTTCAAATAGGTATTGTAGGATGTCTGGAGTATATTTATGTAATTATATTGCAAAAAGGAATTAAATTTATGGTGTTTCCTTTGGTGTTTATATTCGGCCACTTAGAGAAATCAAGGAAAGGAAAGTTCTTTAATCATGAGAAATGAAGGAGATGAGGATCTAAGTGTGGAGATCATGAATATAAGGTTAGTGGATACAATATCGTCCTTTATCCATGTTAAAAGTTTGATTTTTGGTTATATTTAAACATAAAGTATGAGAAACATGTATGTTTAATTGAATCAAACCTTATAATCATGCTTAGGAAGGCTAAAAATGATGTTTTGAATGGTTAAAATGGAAAGATTAAACTTTGGTAATGATGTTATACATAGGCCGAATGGTATGTTCACATTTCTCTATGGTATGTTTTGATGTTTATGTCATTTTAGTTATGTATATATAATGTTTGGCCTGAGATCTAATTAATAGGATGGATAAGAGAAAGAAAAATTATAACACCCTTAACACTCTATACTATACATACAATAAATAGATACCACAGTAATCTCATCAATACTAACAATGCAAGACCATGATATAATGCACAGTTCAGTAAAAAAAAAATTCGCATTCAAAAATCCACAATAACAGAGCAATCTATACATAGCACTATTTAAAATTTTCATACATAACCTCTCTATAAATCATAAACCATATAGTCCACTGAAGTCGTATACATGCCATACCTATCCTTTCAGTTCTGCACTCGCTTCTCTTCACGTCTGTCATCGAAAATTCGGCCACTTAAAAAAACTTCTTATCTTTGTAACCTGCACGCAGCAACAATACTATGCGCTGAGCATTGAAATGCCCAGTGGTAAATACATATCCTAAATTTTCCATGACTAAAATAATATGCATGAGCACACAAACCTTTCTATTTATTTAGACTATATGAACATTGCAATCTTTAAATTTACTTAATTTATGTCATATAATAATGTCTTATTCAGTCCTTTATTTCAGTTGCTTATCATTGTATCTTTTGTATCATTCAATAATTATATCATAATATTTCCATTTCAGATTATAGTATTACTTTTGACTGCACGGTTATCCTCGACATTAATACTTTTACATTCAGTCCACTATTTAATATTCAGTCATATTTGGGTACATTATTAGTTACTGAATTATTTCCTAGAACAATTATCGTTCCTTCATTATGCCTCTTGCTCTATTCTATTAATAGTAATATTTTTATGCTTTACGTTACTATTTTTCATTTAATCGTTTTTTTTTTTTACAGCACCATGATTAATTAAAGTTGTAATCAAAATATATTTACATTGTTTCCTATTTAATTTCAATCAGTTATATTTATAATACTTTTAAATTACCAATATTGTCTCTTAATACACTTACTTATCTATATACTTAATATTCCTATTAATAATGATTTCATAATTTATTTCAGTATTACTATGATTACTGATACCATTATTGACAACACATCTTAAATACCCATATTATTAATAGTATTATCATAACAATTAACATTATTCCCTGATTGGCTTTTAACATTTTACTTTCATGTGTACTATATACTAAAGACTTTAAATTTCATTTATTTTATTTCCACATAACTAGCTCATAGTTATACTACTTATTAATTATCTTACACTATCTTTTATTTATTTCTGATATTTCACTTACCTATATATATATATATATATTAACCTAATCATCTTTTAACTAGCATCGCCATTACTCGTTATTACATTTAATATTATTGACTATTGCCACTATTAATAACTTTAACAATTACATACTTATGTCTACACCTTAATTTACATATTGACATAAACTTTAATGTCAGTATTAATACTATCATTATAAATATTCTGATTATAAATTTCTTCATTTATATTCAATAATACAGTTATCATTCATAATACTTATCAAATACATTTTAAATCCTTAAATTTACATTACTATCGTCAGTTTATAATTTAATCCCTAAACTTTTCACTAATTTACAATATTACCTATCATTCCCACTTATTTACGATAATCCCATTAATTCACTTATTATTGCCTTTATTTTATTATCTATCATGCAATTGCCACTTAGTCATTATAAACTAATTATTCTTTTACTATTTACACTTAGGTCCATTAAACATTACTAAAATTACAATTTTGCCCTTGAACAATTATTTTCTTATTCAATTATTTACATGTAATAATCTTTATAATCTTTATTTAAAGGCATTCATGCACTTAGCATAATTAACTCTCCACATAACTAAATTCACATGCATGCCTCATGAATAGAAATAATACATTTAATATCAACTATCCTAATATTTAATTCATTTAATTTCTATACATGCAAAAATATTCTTAATGTTAATTAAATCAATCATTTAAAGAAATAAACATATATAGTGCACATAAAATTACATAATTGCATTTAGGTCCTCAAATTATATCATATTTACGTCTAGGTCCTTTAGTTATTATTAAATTATAATTTTACCCCTAACTTTTTTGTATTTACAAATATGCCACCAAATTAATTTATCAATTTATTTATTTCATTAATTAACAATAAATTTACCATTAAATCACTTAATTAAAGGCATTTACACATTTAACACTCATAAAATTCCATATTCTCCATTTTGTCCCTAAATGTGGTAAAATTACAATTAGGTCCTTAAACTTTACCAAAATTACCATAATGCCATTAATTCATTTTCCTTCACCACTTTACATTACTCAACATGCAAATTACGTTTTTGCCCTCCAATTATTACTTTCATGCCAAATTACATTTTAGCCCTTAAATAGTTACCAATCTTCACATTTAACTAATTAATGACATTTTTATCCTCATTAACCTTTAATAACATACATGTGGACAAAATTTCCATTATGGCCTTAAACTTTTTACATAATTCCAATCATGTCCATTTTTCATACAAGTATCACTTTAATCACAATTTAAACATTTAAACCTAAGTTTTACCAAATTGCCCCCTATACAATACTGGCAAACATTTATGAGCAGGATAAACGAGACGTGAACCCCCAAAGGTTCGAATAACCTAAAGGACCCCGAAAGATCACTTTAGTCTTTAATACATACCAAAGGAATCCCGAGGGACCACCCCTATCTTTAAATACTTTTTAAAATATTTTTAACTTTTAAATATAGAGAGATAGGACTGTTATTAGCCTACAAAAAAGTGAGACGTCATGCTTACACCCGCGGTCTTATGTCTCTATGGCTAGCTAACATATCCTGAACTAGACTTGACTACCAGAGTACTATATAGGGCATCAATAATCCACCTTTCACATCTTTAAGTTACCATTCATGCATTTCATGGAATTTCATCATATTATTCCATTATTTTTCATACGATTCAATCATTATACATGTGATTATTATCCACTACAAGAAAAATGCTCTGTAACGAGGGGAAATCCAGTCGTTAAAAATCTTTAACGACCGAAAAATTCGGTCGGTAAAAGCCCCTTCGTTAAAGGTATAGACGACCGGATATTGAATCCGGTCGTTAATATCTTTAACGACCGGAATGTTTTCGATTGTTGAATAGTGACTTTTAGCGACTAGATTTTCCCTTCGCTAATTATATTCACTTTTAACGAAGGGATTTTCGGTTGTTAAAAACAGCTTTTAGCGATCGGAGTTTCCCTGCGCTAATTATATTCACCTTCAACTAAGGGATTTTTGGTCGTTAAAGATACCTTTTAGCGATCGAATTTTCCCTTCTTTAATTATATTCACTTTCAACGAAAGAATTTTCGATCGTTAAAAATACTTTGTACCGACCGAATTTTTCTTTTGTTAATTATATTCACTTTTTAACCTTTCTTGTCATTAAAAATACTGTTTTACCGATCAGATTTTCCCTTTACTAATTTTATTCGCTTTTAACGAATGAATTTTTTGTCATTGAAAATACTTTTTACCGACAAATTTTTTCTTTCGCTGTATTCACTATCAATGAAAAAATATTTGGTAGTTAAAGATAGTAACGGATTTGACTATTACATGTACACATCATTCACACACATATATATATATCCAAAATTATAATAAATAGTTTTTTCTTAGATTGCAAAATATCATATACAAAATACATCGATATTTTGAAATTGTTTGACATTGTATCATATACAAGTATAAAATATAAAAACATCCCCTATCTATATCATTTTCTATTCACCTTAAAATATAAAAATTTTAGAAGAATGCATAATGAACCTTATATCTTCATTGTCCATTATTTTGAAGACCTGTCGAATTTAAAACATAAATTTATAATTAAGATTCATGCATAAAGGCAATAAAATCAAAAGGCCAAATAATCAACAAATCAAAAATTAAGTGTACCATTTCATAAGAATAAACAATTAAACAAATCAACTCGTGAAAACAGGATTAGTTGGCTACTAGCATTCACTTCAATTTCAAACACAAGGTGTTAACAAAATTCAGTACTCTTGCATTATTCTAAAAATCAAGAAACCAAGATTATTCTAATGACGACGTCAGAATATGAACCTGTAAAATCAATGGAAAATTCAAGAGCGCAGTTGTATCAACCTGTTTAAAGATTTAAAATTCATTTTCTGCCTAGAGGACTTTTTTGAAATGCTAAAAAGTGTCACATTACATCAACAGACAAAAGACAAAATCAAAATAATTGGCTTTTAAAGACATGTACTAGTTGAGTTTTTCAATAATGCTACATACATTGATGAGCACAAATGCACATAATATTATTTGACATATTATTTGATAATAATAAACATAACCATCCATAATTGTACAACACCTGATCACCAGATGGATTTTTAAGGCCAATAACTTCAATGAACCGCAACAAAGCAAGAGTACTGAATTTTGTTTAAAACATATGAACAATCTGAATTTGATAAGATTCAAGAAGTTTACCAACCCAAAATTCAAAATTGAAGAGATCGTGTGATGCAGGGAGATGATATCTTAGACCCTGTGATGCAAAGATGTTAAAAAGAAAATGTAAATGTGTAAAAGTTCAGCCCAAAGAAAAAATTAAGAAAGATCAAAAATCATTCACAACATAAAAGGCTGGCAACTATAAATTCTATTTAATCAGTAAGAATGAACAGAAGTTCAATAAGATGCCAAGAATTTCCTACCTTAAAGCTTGCACATTTTGCCAAGCAGAATGGACATGAAAAGTCTTCTGTTACTGCAAGATAGAAAAGAAGACCATTATAGAGGACAAAGAGAAACTGGCAGATCATGCTGAAAGAAAGTAAAAAATTAATTAACATTTAATGAACATCAGCCAAATATCCACAATCAAGTAACCATCCTGAAGTTAGTAAAGAAACATTAAGCATTTGGGTAATTGTAGATTAAAAGTTTTATGAAAATTTAACATTTTAAAATCATGGTTGAGCTGGATAGACTATAATCTTTATAAAATGATCTCAAAAAATAATTTGCAATATTCATATTCACTCTGCCATATAAGCAAAAAATGGATCTGATGCAAGTTCATTATAATATGCAGTACAGATATTTTCAGCAATTAAAATTTTGCCAATTTTGAACTATGATTAAGAAATTGTTATTGGCAGCCTAATTAGTCTCAATGAACAAACAATAAATAAACTATTTAAAAAAATTAAAAAAGATATACCAATTGAGAATATAAAATTCAATAAAAAGATAGGTCATTTAATTGGTACCCTTCTTTGCAGTCGGTAGCCTCATTCGCAAACTCTCCAAAGTAGAACCTTCCATGTGAGCACAACAAAGATAGTTGATCATTTAAAATGACTGACATTACCTAGATATATCTCAAGAAAAAAGTGGTCCTAGAGTCTATTCATCCACATGATCATTAAATTCTAGTAAAAGGAACCCATCTTTATCCCCACTCTGTCTTTGAGATATGACAGCTGAAGGATTATCTACTGCAACTTTAAACCTGTACATATCTTCCTGCTAGACAGAAACACAGAAATAGTTTCAAATTGAGTATTATGCCGAAAAAGTAAGACCTTTAAAAGTTAAAAATTTTCCCAATATACTTTCAAAAATTCCACACACTTTAAATAGACATAATCAACTGTCTTGACAACAACTTACAGACATGTCTCTTATTAGCACAATGAAAGGAACAAACTCTATAGACAAATTTTGCAAAGAACTTACATGTTTGTCCACTGATATGGATTCTGCGCCACTTGAACTAGATATTTTCTTCATTATTCCTCTTCTTCAAACATCAAATTCGCCAACATCATCTGAAGACAAACATAATATGAACAAATTGGGGATCAATATACCAAACCCCATGCATAATTTAAGAAAAATAACCAACAAAAATTATGAGCAAACCTGAAGAAGATGGGGAGTCAGGAGGCTGAGAAAATTTAGGCCTTCTATTTTTCAAGCGAGAATAAAGGAATCCAGCTAGAGAAAGAGCTAAGGCCACCCCAATTTTCACTATAACTGGCCTAATATCTTTCTTTTCTTTTACCATTGCACTTAGATGTATGCATTCACATAGAACGAGAGAAATATATCATATCATGGGCCTTCATCTTCATCACCCTCCATCTAAAAGACAGAGAAAAGAAACAAAAATAATGTGTCTAATATTAGATTGTGAAACAGAATAAAAAGATAAAATGAGAGAGAAGCAAAAAAAACAAACAAACTGGGACCAAAAATAGGAAGAAGCGCATCAAATATATAAGCAAAATAAGAAAAATTCAATTCCAAATAAAGAAAGAAATATATAACTTTAAAACCTATATAACCAGAATCAAAATGCAAATGATAATATTCATAACTAGACAAAATTTGGAAAATTCAAAATAAGAAACAAAATGATCAATTATACTGCGGAAAGTTCATGGACAAACTAGAAAGATTTAGTTATGCTAATCACTAAAAACAAAAACAAAAAAGCTAGTTTTTTAAGCACAGGTTCAATGTAAGTTCGAAGAAATTATTTGCCATCGTGATAGTGAAAATGATGAAGATCAAAACAAAAAATAAAAAGTTATGCAACAACAGGGAATTATTGCAATCTTAATATCCAAAGAAACTTACGATTTCCTCCCAAATTGTTTGATCCACTCATCATTCTCATACTAAGGTATTTCATAGTTCCCATCAGTCAGATGAATGCTATCTTCAATATCTATCTCAAGCCATTCTCTGGCTTCTGGAGACATAAAATCACTCGATATTATATGGCCTTCAGCACGCATCTTTGCTTCAAGCCTTTAGGGAGGATAATAAGAAAGTTAATTTAATTTATATGTTAATGATTGCATGGACTATAACTGCTGAATACATCTATGATGATAAACAGATAGAGATCATGAACATACTTGGAACCCGGCACAGGTTCTATATCAGGTATATCAACTTCAACAACTCCATGGCCTTCCATGTTAAATAGAATATGGCTCAAAACATATTAAAAGATAATATGGCTCAAAACATATTAAATTTTATTTTCAAAATTTTGCAGTTAGATAGAATATATGAAAATAAGGCCAGTTATATAGAATATATGCAAATAAGTCCAGTCCCTTTGTGGCATAATGAGTACTTACAGTTTGAGGATTTGGATCCAAAATCAAATGCAAAGTTAGGATACAAACCTGTCTTCAATGATGGCGGCGAGTGACGCGTTAGCAGGGCAAGGCAGAGGAGTGGCGACGAGGCGAGGACGACGCGACGCGAGGCAATGCAGCGGCAGCAAGGCGAGGGTGCCGCGACGCGAGGCGATGCAGCGGTGGCTAGGATAGGCAGACGCGACGCGCGACAGGTGCGAGGGGAGGCAGCTCGGCGGCGAGGCAAGTCCGACGCGATGGGAGGCGAGGCGGCAGATACTAGGCGAGGCAGACGCGATGCAGACGCGACCCGCGACGGCTGCGAGGCAGTGCGGCGGCGAGGCAATGCGGCGATCCAGGCACAAGGTGGCACTGTCCACTGTGAGAGACAAGGTGTATTTTGTACGCAAATTGGAAAAGGGGATGGGTGATTTTAACTTTTAGGGTTTTATTTAGCTATGTTTTATTTTTGAGGTAAAGACAAAATCCCGCCAATTATTTTACACCATTAACCACCGAATTTTTATTCTTTCAGCAACCGGACTTAATCATTTCGTTACATAATAATAAAATTTAAGAACTAACAACCGGATTAATTTTTCTTCGTTATTTGTATATTTTAACGACCGGATTTTTATTGTTTTAATGACCGGATTTAATCCCCTTGTTATATAACAATAAAATTTAAGAACTAACGACCAGATTAATTTCCCTTCGTTATTTGTATATTTTAACGACCGAATTTTTATCCCTTCGTTAAATTTTGGTCGTTAAAAGTCAATTTTCTTGTAGTGATCATCATACCATCACATGTAATGAAAGCTCATTATTCCATCATGGTATGTATGTATACATACATGCACACATTCGGCCAACATACTAACTTTTCACCATTAATTCTTTTTATCAACTTTAACATTTATTTAAGTTATTCACATGTTAAATAACATAGTCATATGATTATTTCACATTAAAACACAACAAATCATACCTTTACATACATAGCCCATTCGGCCTTACATGTACATCATACATTATGCAACTTTTTCATGTTCTAACACATGCCATTAGTCGGGTCCCGAGTCGGGTTTAATACATAAAAAAAAAGGGCATTTGACTCCTTGATAATTTCTTCTAAAAAATATATATGTATGTATGTATGGTTAAAAATTAATTATTTAATATTATTAGTTAATTAATTAGTTAATACTATTGGGTAATTAAAATGTATGTAAAATTAAGTATTATTAGTTAATTTATAAATTAGTATTGTAGTATAATTAAAATTAAAAAAAGAAAATAAATATAGGATAATTTAAGTAGATTAGTTAAATTAAATATATAGTGTTTAATTAGTAGTGTTTAATTAATTAATATGCGTGTTTGTGTAAGTTAATTAATTTAAATTAATTAAATTAAGAAAAGTAAAAAGAGGAGGGAATTATTGGAGGGGAGTTAGTGACCTAACCTACCTAAAATGGTGGGAATAAAAAGAGAAAGAAGACCAAGAGAGAGGGGGGCTCGGCTGGGAAAAGAAAAAAAGAGAAAGAAAAAGAAAGAAAAGAGGAGAGAGCAAGAACAGGTCGGCTGAGCAAAGACCAAGAAGAAAGAAAGAAATAGAAAGGAAAAGAGAGCAAGAAAAAGAAAATAAAAGAGAGAGTAAGAGAGATCAAAGGCTAAGAAAAACCAAAATCAAAGGAAAAGAGAAGAAATAAGAGGAGGAGGACCAGCAGCCAACGGGACCAACGGAAAGCACCAGATGCCGGAAAAAGGAAGAAAAAAAGAAGAAAAAGGAGAGGAGGTGGCGGGGGCTCCGCCGGCCAACCACCGCCGCACACGGCGGTACGCGCCCCACCAAAAGAACCAGCACATCCGGATGCTTCCAACGACGGCCGCCGTCCCTCAGTCGGTTGCCGGTAGCGTGGTGCATGAGGGAGAAGAACCGAGACGTTGCGGCGCATTTTCCAGCGACGGCGGACCTCCGATCGGCGCGTAACCAGCTCCGGTGAGCTCCTCGGGCGCCGATCTACCTTCCGGCATGAGTGGTGTCAGCCACAGCCGCTCTGGCAAGCCTCTGGTGACCGGTAAACTTCCTTCCTCCCTTTTTATTTATTTTATATATTATTATTATTATTTGTTATTATTATTATTATTATTATTATTATTATTATTATTATTATTAATTGTTAATATTATGGTTATTATGATATTATTATTATTTTTGTTTATTTGTTAATATTTGTGTTATTTATTTTATATTGTGCTAATATTATTATTATTGTGATATCATTTATGTTATTTTAGTAATTGTTTATATTATTATTGTTATTGCTTGTTTATTATTATTGTTATGTTAATATTAATATTATTAATCATTTTTAATATTATTTTATGTTTGATGTATTTTATAAATATTATTGTTATTGGTATTTTATTATTATTATTATTATGATTGTGTAATTATTATTATTATAATTTGGTGAAGGTGATCATTATTATATTGTATTATTGCTATTATTATTATTATCCATTTACATTATTAATACTATCATCTTATGTTTAATTCATGTTATAATTGTTAATATTAGCACATTATTATTATTCCTATTATTATAATTATTTATTATAATTATTTGTCTTATTAGTATCATTATTATTTTTATTGCATTCGATTATTACAATTGTTATTATATTTTCCATCCATCAATTCTTTTAATTTAATTCATTCAATTATTTATCCAATTATTTATCTATTTATTCATTTGTTCATCGCTTAATTTAATTTAGTCAATTTTTTTAAATTTTAATTACTTCTCTCAATTTGCTTCATTCAAATTATTTGTTTATTTATTTATCCAATTATTCATTTATTCATTACTAACCAATATTATTTTCCCGTCATGACTATAACCGCGAGTATCACGTGGCCTGTCCAAGAAGCACGTTCGAGGCGAGTAGATTAGGTTTTATTTATTATTTATTATTTGAAAATTTGTAATTATTTTTTTTATTTTATTCATTTGTGGTCTTGTAGACACCGGGTCCCGAGTAGCCTTGATCAGGATTACCCAATGATGATAATTGCCTTCACAGGCTTAAAAGGTTAAAAGTGATGATTTTCTCGTCAAATTTGCATTTTAGAGTGAAAAATTAGAAAATGATAAAAAATATTTAAAAAATTAATTTTGAAAAATGGGGGCTTAAAATTATGATGTTTTTAGTCAATTTAAAATTAAAAAAAAATAGAAAAAAAAAAATTTCGGACCGCGAGTGTCGGGCGCGGCAGCGCGCAGGCGCCCAGCTCGCAGGCGCCAGGCGCCCAGCACGCAGACGCCCAGGCGCCCAGCGCGCTGGGCGCGATTTGGCGACGCGCGGCGTCGCCAATGCCGCGCGTCGCTAAAGAGCGACGCGCTGCGCGCCGCACCGTGCGCTGAGGCGCGCGATTTCCGCGCCTCAGCACGCGGATTTCGCGCGCCTCGCCGCGTGAGTCCCCGTCGCTCTATAGCGACGGGCGGCGTCCCTCTATAGTGACGGGCTTCTGGCCGTCGGTATAGGGTCTGATACCCTATTTTCCCATTTTTCAGCCCTTTTTTCCGATTTTTTCACCCAAAAATCCGTTTTTATCCCAAAATTAAGGGTTTTTTACTTCAAATAAAATTTCAAAATATTTTTTATAGATTATTAATTAATAAAACTTGATTTTATCCCCAAAAATAAAGGAATTTGAATAAAATTAGGTTTGTTTTCCTTAATTAAATTAGGGCAACATTTTCTATTCTTTAAATACTTTATGATGAATCAAAAAAGGGGAGCCTCCACTACTATTTTTTACATCAGAATTTCCAGCATTTCTCTTTCTCTTTGATTTTTCTTCTAAAGATTTTGAGATTTCTTTTTGAATGAAAAAGGTTTAATTGAAATTGAAAGATTAATTTTCAATTCTTAATTATTCCAATTAATTTCTTTGTTTTTCCTCCATAAACACAAGAAATTAATCATCATTTTGACATCAATTTCTTTTTAATCTTAAGCATAAAAATCAATTCCTTTGTTTTTCTCCATAAACAAAGAGAATTAATTTTATTGCTAAAATTATTCTTTCAAGCAATTTTCCAGAAAATCATCACTTTTCCTTCATCAAATCCAATACTCTGAGGGTAAATATTATAGGCTCAATTTCTATTCTATTTTATTTTTATTTAATTTATTCATATATATTTTATTATTTTTATTGATTTATTTATTGTTTTCATCTATTTATTTGTTGTATTGATCTTATATTTGTTCCATTTAATTGTTTATATATGATTTGATTTTTATTCATGTGAATATTGTTTGTTTTTTAATTCCTAACATGTAAATAATTTATTTTGATTCCTCATTATTTTTAACATGCAAATAATTAATGTAAATTAATCTTTTTGCCATGTAAATAATTTGTATTAATTATAAACACATCAATTAACCTTGTTATATATCATTATTATTTTCATCATTCCTTTGTTTACTAATTTTTATCATTGTTACATGATTTTATTGTCATTTGTTTATTTATTCATTCATTATTTTTCACTTATCATCATTATTTTCATCATGTGTATATTTTCATTTACTAATTAATTAACATGTTTTATTTTATTTTCATCACATCATTTAATCATTTATCACATATAATCCATGTTTCTCATCTTATTTTGGTTTGTTAATATTTTTTATTCCATTATCATTCTTTTCATATCATCTTATTTTATTTTAATTTGTTATTCATTATTTTGTATGTTTAATTGATTTAATTACTAACATTATTTTATTTATATTTTGTTTTTATGTCTAAATTCATTTTTCGCTTGGGCATTTTTGCGAGCACATCGGGAGGTCCAAAAAGGCTCATTTGGTTCATATATTTATTTTCTTTATTTGTAATATTTTATTTAATTTTTCCATATAATTTTCTTGTAAAATTATTTATTTAGGCTCGCTAGAAAGAAAATCACAAAAATATTTTTATTAATTAACTTGACATTTTTTTTCTAAATAAAGGGGGATCAATGTCCTAGTTTTTCATACCCAAATAAATCATCAAATTAAAACTGTTTCATAATAAATATGCATGCGAGGACCAATGTTCTCACTATTAATGAATAACCCGTTTTATGCATGCATTTCACTTTTATAAATGGGAGTTGTATTCCGCTCCTAGTGTTATTGTAATTTATTTTTGAATGCTTTATTTTGGATTTTGCTTACATTTACCGCTTTTGATATGAATGATTGCGCCTTTAATCAATTGCATCGTGTGGAGAGAGAGTGAATCAATGATATTTAAAATTTGATCATAAAACAATCGAGGTAGAAATAGATGAGAAATCCCGGACCCAGCTCTGGTCTTTAGGCTCAAAGAGGCTAGAGGTCTACCCTCCAAGACACCTTTTTGTGCCACGAGACTTTAGCGCTAATCCTAGGCTCCTTAGGGCGAGAGGTTTACCTTCCAAGACCCCTCTGGCTGGCCCAAAACGGATACCAAGCGCAGTCTTAGGCTCTCCGAGGCGAGAGTAACTTTCCCAATTTTTTATTGGGTGGCGACTCCATGATACCTCCTTGTTGCCCAACATAGACGCACTTGCGATTTATCGCAAGCTGTCAACGGACCCACAAATGCCCCGATCGCCCACGTGCGGGCGGTCCGAAAGGGCGGCGTTCGGGATCCCGCGCGCGTCACAGGTCTGTAATAATAAATGATTTTTCGACTGCACTTAAAAGGAACCACCACACAAATGTTTTATACTAAATGAAATTTGTTAATAAAACTGGACCAATGTCCTGGTTTTCATCCCAAAGAAAAGGTTTAAATTGATTTGAGAACTCAAAACTTTTCATAAAATAAGTAATTGGGAACTAATGTTCCCGCCTAAATGAATAGATTGATTTATGTACGTATTTTTATCATTCTTTTATGATTTTATATTTATTTTTGGATAACTGTAAATATATTTTATTTATCGCTTTATTTATTTTTTTTTACATGCTTGTAAAGCGCTTTTATTTATCGCATAACTCGTGTGGGGAGAGAGATAAAATAATTGACCCCAAAAACCCATGCACATAATATTAACCAAGAGTATGAATAAGAGTGAGGTCCCGAACCTTCTCTGGTTTTGGGCCTCATAAGGTTAGAATTCCTTTCCCGATCTTTTATCGGGTGGTGACTCAATCATCCTGCCTTATGGTAGCCCGATAGACGGTGAGGTCGTCTACAGTGAGGACTCCACTAGGATATCATGAGATTTTGCTCCGAAAGTACTTTTTGGTTAATCTAATGTAAATTGTTTTAGAATCAAGAAATTTTATATCTTTTCAAAAAATTACATATTGCATCATACTAGAGCCTTAGAGTTATGCTAGGTTGGTCCCCTATCGACCCCGGTGCGTTCCTAAAACACGACCCTACTTTCACTCATTGTAGGGAAGTGTTCGGGATAATCACCACCCCAAGCCTCGTGCCATTAAATGGTATATCAAATGATGACCCGATTGGCCAAATTGGACCCGTTGGCAGGTATCACGCTTAGGTAGCCTGAAAATATCATTACCTTCGACCTAAGCCCATGTAATGGACATAGCTACTTCCCCTAGGGGGCATGCGCTGTAATACATCATTTGTGAAGTGGGCTTTTATGTATTGAATAAATCAAAATAAATTTAGATGTTCGCTCCTTAAAGGTTCTCATACCCCGAGGGGCGTGTTTTGGTTTGTTCGGATTGTTTAAATACACGATAGCCGAAATTTCATCTGCATGCATTTTTTTAGTATTGAGAGTTTGTGCTTCATAGCACTCTTACGCGCCCATTGGGTTCCCTGTTAACCCATGGGTTAACCCCGCCTAAGAAAGAGACCGCACGACCTCCTGTGTGATAAAAATATGGTTGGGAGAAATTTTTTCTTGTATGTTAATGTGATTGTGCATTTCTTATGAGCAATAGTAGTAAATAAAACACATGCATTTTATCTCATGTATAATTCTTTCCATACAATAATAAAGCCTGTGCACTTCGTATACAAAATTGTTTGTATCATAGTTTGTGAATATGAATATAACATACATTTGTCATGCATGTACATAGCAGTAAATAGCAACACATACATACTAACATACATTATGATATCCATAACATCCATCAGGCACTATAGCCAGTACATACAACATATGTCACCGAGGGTACGTATCGACATGCATCACGGCATGCATAGACATGCTACCACCATGATATGTAAAAAAAAAAATATCAAATAAAACATACATTCATCATGTGTCATAGCATGTATGCTCACATTGCATATGTACATAAACATTATGTGCTGGAACATACATTGTTGCATGTCATAGTGTGCACACATTAGCATACTTCATTAGACCACACGTTATACACATCATGACACTTTGTATCTTCCACATTGTGTGCCATATCATGAACATGCATTATACCATGTGTAAGCACCGTGTCCCGGAGCGGTCCGGATCAGAGGTTACCCTATGATGAAATCAATGTTCGAGCCTGTACGAGAGGCTGAATTTGGAGGTTTCAGTCCCGCGTTCCATGAGAAATGAGGTTTTTCTACAATTCCTGGGCAGAGGGGGAGAAAACGGAAGTTTTTTAAGTCAAAAAGGCTTTTTTGTCCTCCACAGACGGCCAGCCCGTCTATGGAGGCAGCCCGTCGCTTCGAGTCACCGACGGCTTGTGGTATTTTTCGACGCCCGTTGGAAAATCACCGCCCCTGTCGGGAGCCGCCTGGTTTCCCGGAGCAAGCAACTGTTCCGACGCCCGTCGGTGGATGTGGCAGGGCCGTCGGAACTGTCCTTATGTCAGTAGGATTCTTCCGACGCCCGCCCCCATACACCGACGCCCGTCGGTCGTGTCTGGCTATATAAGGTCCAGATTTTCATTTGAAAAGGGTTGGAAAATTTTTCATAAGAGGAAACTCTGCCAAAATTCAAGCACGTTTTCTCTCTCTTCCAAAAACACTTTTTTCTAAAGAACTTTATTGAATCAAGGATCAAATCAATCAAAGGAACTAAAAGCTAATTAGTTTTCTTTAGATTTTGACTCCAAAATCGATTTTCTGAAGGATGGAAGGTGAATATCTCATTTTCTCTCCCTAATCTTTCATTTTTGTTTCCCGTGGAATGCGCGGGGATCTAACCGACACCAGAATCTCACCTGAAGTGATTATCTGAGGGTAAATATTCCGGATTCTCTCTCCATTTTCATCTCATATTTAATTATTTATTTATTTATTTATTCATTCTATGAAATTTTTGAATACCTGTCATTACTTTTCTTCATTTTGACTCCCTCATCTCCTTCTTGGATAAAACTTGCTTTTTGACCTCGAAAGGCTTCTTTTTTCCTTTCTGTTTTCCGGAGATAGAGGTGACCGAGGGGTCATCTTCATGATCGACGCCCGTCGGTCACCCACCCACAGACGCCCTTTTTGAGTGACAAACGGGCATATCGAATAACCAAACTGACGCCCGTCGGTCAACCAGGAAAGGCCGTCGGTGGGTTCTGTCTCCAATTTTTTAATCATTTTTCATCTCTATCCAGTCTCTTTGATTTCTTATGTGTTAATTTTATGTATATTAACATCTCTTAACTTTCTGTGAGTGTATATTGGTCCTCCTGGATTATCCCGAGCTTGAGCGGCTATCTACCATGTTTGGAGGATCTCGTCTGGTTTAGTTTCCTAATCCTCTTGTTTCATTTCTTTTATTGATTATCTTATGTACATGGATGCACTCCTTTTATATCCCGTTGATGTATAAAAATGACTCAATGGTTTTATATTTAATAAAATGAAGGTTTACACAAAACTGGACCAATGTCCTATTTCATCCAATAAAACCATCACAATGAAAATATTCAATTTTAATAACGACGCATGCGAGGACCAAAGTCCTCAGAATAAGCAAATGCCCCGATTTATGCATGATCCGCACATTTATGAAAGGGAGTTGTATTCCGCTCCTTGTATTATTGTAATTTATTGCTTTCATTATCAAATTGATCATTTGTCGATTTCAAGATTTGAATAAATGCGCCTTTTAATCAATTGCATAGTGTGGAGAGAGAGCGAATTAGTGACATTAAAATTTGATCATAAACTAATTGAGGTAGAAATAGATGAGAAATCCCGGACCCAGCTCTGGTCTTTGGGCTCGAGAGGTTAGAGGTTATCCTCCAAAATACTTCTTGGGTCACGAGGTTTTAGCGCTAATCCTAGGCTCTTTAGGGTGAGAAGTTCACCTTCCATGATCCCTCTAGCTAGCCCAAAATGGATACCAAGCGCAGTCTTAGGCTCTCCGAGGCGAGAGAAACTTTCCCAATGTTCTATTGGGCGGCGCATCGGGATCCGGCGCGCGTCACAGTGGCGACTCCACTGGGGACGTTTATGGTTCGAGATTTCGATTTGAAAATACCTTTTTTTTAACATTTATGATTAAAATTTAATTCATAAATTTGCTTTCTCTCAAATTTGCATTTGCATATCATTAGAGCCTTAGAATACGCTAGTTTGGTCCCTCTTCTAGCCCCAGTGCGTTCCTGAAGCATCTCCTCATTTTCACTCAATTTGGGGAAGTGTTAAGGATAATCACCAGCCCAAGCCACGTACCTCAATGGTATATCAAAATGGTGACCCGATCGGTCGCTACGCTCGTGATGAACTAGACCCTTCGGCAGGGATCATGCTTGGGTAGCCTCAAAGAAATATCTCCCTTGTCCAAAGCTCATGTAATGGCTGTAGTCACTTTCCACAGGTGAAATGAACCGTAATCTCATGCTTGCTGTATGGATCCTCACGTATTGAATGAGTCCAAATATCTCGCTTGGTAACCTAGCCAAAGGCTATCATGCCCCGGTAGGGCCATGTCGAAATTTATGGAGCGTCCGAATACGTGACGATCATTATCCATCCGCTTGTACATTAGCATAGGAGTGTTATGCTGCCGGTTTTCCGCCGCGCACCATACGCGTCCATTAGGTCCCTCGTTGACCCTTGGGCTAATCCCACCTAGGAAAGAGACTGCACGACCACGTGTGTGGGAGAAATAAGGGTGGAAGGACCTACTTGCTTGCTTGTGCTATGTAAATGTTGCATATCACGATCATGCATTATACCTACATTTCATGCATCATTCTAACTTTTGTCCCTGCAGCCATCATAGATCTGCCCAGGTGGACTAGATCACCAACCGGGCGACTGATCCGAGTTCTTACTCCTGAGCTGTCAGATAAAGAGGGTCTACTGGAGATTTTATCAGAAATCAGTGGTACAGTATCTCAGATGGCAAACTCGCCTAGGGGGGAAGATGCCACCAGGGCCATGATTGCGGAAGAAGTGGGCCGCCATTTTGAGGAATTCGAGGGCAGGATGATGAATATATTGACCGCCTTGGCACAGCAGAACGCTCAGCCGAATGCTCCACAGAATCCTCCTCCTCCTCCAATGAGACAGAATGAGCCTGAAGAAGAAAGGGTTGAAAGGCGAGAGGAGCCCGTTAGGCCGCCGCTGGTAGAGTTAAGATCAGTGGCTTCGGGAGAGCTGAGAAGAAGGCCAGTGCTAAGAATTGATGACGATAGAGATATCGAGGACGATAGGTTGAGCATGGCATCTGAGAAGGGGAAGGCGCCTCAGGCTTATGACTTTATTCTGAAGAAGATGGAAGAGAGGTTCGAGGCTATGGCTCGTATGATAGGCAGAGCTCACGGGATGAATCCTGAGGATAGGGAGTTGGACGGAGAGGACCCGATCCCTTATAACTTCAAAATGCCGGATGTGCCGAAGTTTGATGGTACTTCTGATCCCACCGCACATGTGAAGCAATATTCTCTGGTCATGAAGGGGACCACATTGTCCAAGAAGCAGAAAGTATAATACTTTTTTCTGAGTCTGACCTCTTATGCTATAGATTGGTATCACGGCCTTGACCGCCGCACTAAAGAAGATTGGGATCTGCTCACTGAGGAGTTTCTGAAGCAGTACGACTGTAATACCAGAATGGAGGTGACTCTAAAAGATCTTGAGCTACTCCAGCAGAAGGCCGGGGAATCCTTCCATGAGTATCTTACCCGATGGCGGAACCGAGTAATGGAGATGCGCCGAAAGCCTGATACCCAGGACCAGATTCATCTTTTCATTAAGAACGCGAGCCCGTACTTGAAGGAGGGATTGAGGATGAAGGGGTTAAAGGACTGGGAGTCTCTCAAAGATATAGCCATCGAAGCAGAGGGAGAGTTCTTAACCCGAAAAGCTAACAATGACAATTTCGCCAAAAGGGCTAACCCCGGTCAAGGAGCCAGCAGGCCGGTAGGTCCCAGTAACAGCACTAGAAGAATGGGTGAAGTGTCTGCTACTGAGGTAGCCACCCAGAGGAAGTTTTCAAACTTGGGGAGGCCATTATCCTGGGTCTTGAGGAGGCTGATGAAGGAGGGAAAATTGCGCCCTCTAACTCCTAGGCCAGCTTTGACACAAGGGAAACCGGGACATAAGGATAACGAATTCTGTGCATTCCACCAGCACTCAGGCCATATCACTGATAAATGCAAGGCGCTCCGGCACTCTATCCAAGACTTGATCGATAGCAAGCAGATCTCTGACCCTGAGAAGAGAGAAACTGAGAAGAAGCCTGGTTATAATGCCGTACCACCGCCCGTGTTTATGATTCAATCTAGCCTGCCAGAGTGGTACGGGCTACAAGATCTGTATGGGAGTGAGGAGTCTGCTGTTGATAATTCCGAGGATGGGAAGGAGAAAGCAGTTGTGGCGACTCTTGATTGCTGGTCTAGCAGTGAAAGCGGTGGAGAAGCCGAGGGTGAAGAAGGGTTGAACCTTGATCTGTGGGGCTCCGATTGAGACGAGGGAGAGATAAGCGCTGTCACTAGAAGTGGAAGGGTGATCCCCGAGATTGCAAAGCTACCTGAGCCAGTACAGCCATTGGCAGAGAAAGAGCCAGAGGAGGAACAGATTATAAGGCAATTAAAGAAGACCGCAGCTCAGATATCCATTTGGAATCTATTGAGGCAATCCCCCTCTCATAGGCAGAAGGTAGTAGAGGCTTTGGTTGAGGTCACAGTCGCCACCACTATTTCCCCGTCAGAGCTTTTGGGTTTAATTAAGGGAGGATCCGAGGAGAGATTGGTCTTTTCCGACGCTGACTTACCTGTTGAGGGCTGCAATCACAACCGACCCTTGTACATTAAAGCACAGATTACCGGTAAGCACACTGCTTGCGTTATGGTGGACGATGGGTCTTCTATCAACGTGTGCCCTTTAATAGCTTTGCAAGCTTTTGGTTTAAGCGAGGATATGCTCAGCGGATCCGATCTGACTATCACGGCCTACGATAACTCGAGGAGGCAAGCCTCAGGAACCTTTAAGACTTTGGTCAAGATAGGACCTATCGAGGTGGAGGTCGAATTTGTAGTTCTGCCCATCCCTGCTAACTTCTCAGCTTTGCTAGGGAGACCCTGGTTTCATAAATTAGGAGGAGTGCCATCCACACTGCATCAGATGATAAAGTTCCCACATGAAGGGGAGGTGGTGTCACACCCCATAAGTGGCTTAATTGGATTTAACAATTTTAATTGGACAATTAAGGGTAATTGAGTAATTTACTAGTGAAAGAGGATTTAATTGCAAGGAAATAAAAGTAATTGATTTGCATATTTTATTTTAGTGAGTAAAAAGGAATTGTTAAGGACCTGTGAGAAGATTTGGAGGATCTGTTAGTATTTTGGAATAAGGAATCGTGCATGTGTGCCAAGTGGAAGGAGAGTGTGTGCACGTGGTGAGGGAAAGGAGAAGACTGAGAAAATTTAGTTAGTTGGAAACAAAAGACTGAAAGTTCTCTCTTTTCTGGTTTTCTCTCTCACGTAAACCACATTCTGCTCTTTTCTTCATTTGTTGTTCTTTTCCATTTGCATGTGTGTATTTCTGTTGAGGAACTAAGGTTTGGATGTGATAGTAACTTCAGAAGGTAAGTAGCTACTGGTTTTATATTTGGGTTCTCGTTCTTCATCTTCTTCAGGGATTATTCTGAATTTTATATAGTGGTTTTCTTGGGATTAACTGGGTATCGTTTTGTCTGTATGCAAGCATCTCAAGTTAAGAGGATAGAGAAGGGAAAAGATAAAGTGGTGGATTGAAAGTGCAGTGGACGTTTTTGGACTTCAGTCACAGGTTTGGGAGTGTCTGTCCTTTATTGTGTTTTGATCTTGTTTGCTGTTTTGATATGAACGTGGTTTCTGTGTGTTTGTATATCAAAATGCATGAAATATGTACTGTGTATACATGATTCCTGTAGAAAAGAATAATGTGAGTTTTATAAGAAGATGAATATGTATGAGTTGAATGTGGATTCCTGGGAAGTAGATGTTCTGGCATTGTCTCTGGTTTGATTGTGAAAATGTGTTATTTGTGTTAAAATTGCTGTAATGTGCTCTGGAGACTTGAAGGTACGTATTCGAATAATTATTGCATGAAAATTTGTTTTAGACAAAGTGGGGTTTTAATCTTTGGTTGTACTCTGTTTTCGCGATTTCTGGTTTCAACGTTTTCTAGAAATTCTGAGTTTGAGAAGAGAAGCAGAAGTGTGAGAAGAAGGTCACGAGACGTGATGGAGCATCATGCCGTGACCCCCTTCTCTGTTGAAGGTCACGAGACACGATGCAGCTTCACGCCGTGACCCCTTCTCTGTTGAAGGTCACGAGACGTGATGTAGCATCACGCCGTGACTTTTGCCTTTCCCTGCGTGTCACGAGACAGGATCTCGTGACCTCTCTTCCTCTCCTCTCAGGCGTCACTAGACGTGACTGATGGTCACGCCGTGACTGCCTGCTTCTCTGCGTGGCGCTTGCGAGAAACTAGCGTCACGAGACACCACTGCCTGGGTGTCTCGTGACTGGCCTCTACCTGCTGCCCTATTTTTCCAAAATGAAGTTTTAGTTCTGTTTTAAGAAGTTTTTGCACTACATGATAAATGTTTGGGTTTAAAATCTGCATTGTAATTAATAATTGCTTAATATTGAGTTGTATACTTGATTAAATAATTAATGTACATAATTTACTAGATTATATTTTACATGAACATAATTTGACTTGAATGTGAATTATTTGTACTTCTGCCTCCAATAATTGATACTGGATATATTTAAATGTTTCTGATTTTGATCTAGACTCATGTACACGTGAAATATGTATTTGCATTTAGTTGTATTTAATATTGATATTGGTGCTCGAATTGTTGAGTTGAGTTTTAAGCCTGAACAAGTCATAGTAGTGGATAAGTAAGCGCTTACTTAGGTCAGTGTGTGTGTGTAGCTGCTATATGATAAAACGTTATACTTGGGTCCGTTTGGATCCTTGTTTCGATCCTGTATGGGTCTATATGGATTTAAATGCGAGACTTCGGTCTCTATATGAAAAGTACATGTTTGAGACTCATGTCTCTATATGCTTGGGATACTGTGTTCTATCAGTATCCATTTGACCGCATCCACTTCTAGAGAATATTTTTAGACTAGTCAGGCTATATGTTTAAATGTGTTGCATATATTGAAATGAATTGTTGACATGATTATAAGTATATGATGTACATGAATTCCTGCATAACTCTATATTATGCACCTTGAATCTGTATACTTAGAATGATGAGAATTGTGAATTGAATACTAGATTGCTTGTATTGTATATATATTTATGCATGTCAAGTAAAGAATTGGGAAATATGTTTACATATAATTTTGATGCCTTTGATTTTGAATCATTAGATGTTATAAATATTGTATATGCATATTGTTCGTTTGTTTTGTTCCTCCCCACTAAGCGTTATCGCTTAGCACGGGTTCTTTTCCCGTGCAGGTGGCGAGTTTGGATTTGAAGTCAGATATCTGCAGGTCGGCCACTAGGAGTCTTTTTGAATGAAGTTATTTGAAGTCTTCCGCTGTAATTTTTGTATATGGCTTGTGTATAGCAAAGTAAATTTTTGTAAAGGAACAAATATTATTTTTTGTATATGTATTTGCTTACGAGCCTCTTTTTGTAAAACGATATTGATATATGTTATATGTAAAAAGGATTTACCATTACATGATTAAAAGTTTCTTTACATCTCATTTGGTTTTTGTTTATACATGTGTATATGGATTTGTTATATGTGTTTGCTCGCGTGGCACTCCGGTATCCTTCCAACGGGGATGGCGGGGTGTTACAGCTTGGTATCAGAGCCCAGGTTTGGTGGTTCTGGGTTATGTTGTGATTTTTTTGGTGTAGAGTCGAGTCTATGCATGAGAGTCAGTTTTGTATAGTGGCCTAATGCAGATGTCTTGTGTTTTGTAGTGTTTGTATGGAGTCGGATCCAAGTGAGTATATGGGCGACACAATGGACAGTGTCTATATGGGTCGTAGAGATAGTCCGATCAGAGGAGGTGATCCAGTGAGACAGGATAGGCCTGCACAGGAACCTGCACCAGCTGTGGGTGCAAATAGAGGAGCTGGTTTTGATCCAGCATTAGTGCAAGGGTTACTGCAAGTGGTTGATAGGTTAACTGCTCCTAAGGCTCCAATTGAATTGTTAAGAAAAAGAGGAGCAGAGGACTTTCATGGGACTGCCTTAGATGAATCCGATGTGGCTGAGTTTTGGCTCAAGAGAGTAGGTAGGATTTTGCAAGAGATTAGATGTCCCGCAAATCAGAGAGCTTCATGTGCAGTTTCGTTGCTCCAAGGATCAGCATATGATTGGTGGGAGCTTGTGATGAGGAATCCTCAGCGGACAGCTGAGTTGACATGGGAGTATTTCAAGCAAGAATTTGAGCAAAAGTATATAACGAAGGCATACCAAGAAGCGAAGTGGAGAGAGTTCATTAGCTTGAAGCAGCGAGGTATGACAGTGAGTGAATATGACAAGGAGTTCAATCGGCTGAGTAAGTATGTGCCCGAGCAGTTGTTGACTGGTGAGTTCAGATGTAGACACTTTCTTGAGGGACTTCGTGAGGTGTACAGAGGTCCTTTGTCTACAATGGTAGTCTTGCAACCAGTGGGGTATTATCAGCTTGTGGCTGCAGCGATGAAGTTAGAAGAATCTGAAGTGATCAAGCAAAGAATGGTTAGCAAGAGAAGAGCACCGGATGGGGGAGTTATGAGTACTAAGAAGTCTAAGGGTGCTCCAGTTGAGCAAGAGTCTAGAGAGATTGTGCATGTGCCTTCGCAAGTTGGGAGCATAGCCCCACATGGTGGTAAAGGAAACCGAGCACCAGAGTGTGAGCATTGTCATAGGTACCATTGGGGTACGTGTCGCAAGATTACCGGCGTCTGTTTCAAGTGTGGAAGTATGGAACATCGGTTTGCAAGTTGCCCTGATCGACAAGTGGACCAGAATCAGCAAGAAAGCAGAAGATCCAATGTCATCCAAAGCAATCGGGATGCAAGTAGAGCTCCGAGAGCACCATCTGAGACGGTGCAACGACCTGGTGCTACCGAAGATCATACTAGGCATAGGGCATATGCTATGACTGCTAAAAATGTGGCGGTTGCTGCAGGACCTTTGGGTAAGTGCTTATATGTTAAGTTTTGTTTCGTTTCGGTTTTGGTATTTGAGATGTGTTTGATAAGCGAGGAAATTTCGAGGATGGAATTTTCTTAAGGAGGAGAGAGTTGTCACACCCCATAAGTGGCTTAATTGGATTTAACAATTTTAATTGGACAATTAAGGGTAATTGAGTAATTTACTAGTGAAAGAGGATTTAATTGCAAGGAAATAAAAGTAATTGATTTGCATATTTTATTTTAGTGAGTAAAAAGGAATTGTTAAGGACCTGTGAGAAGATTTGGAGGATCTGTTAGTATTTTGGAATAAGGAATCGTGCATGTGTGCCAAGTGGAAGGAGAGTGTGTGCACGTGGTGAGGGAAAGGAGAAGACTGAGAAAATTTAGTTAGTTGGAAACAAAAGACTGAAAGTTCTCTCTTTTCTGGTTTTCTCTCTCACGTAAACCACATTCTGCTCTTTTCTTCATTTGTTGTTCTTTTCCATTTGCATGTGTGTATTTCTGTTGAGGAACTAAGGTTTGGATGTGATAGTAACTTCAGAAGGTAAGTAGCTACTGGTTTTATATTTGGGTTCTCGTTCTTCATCTTCTTCAGGGATTATTCTGAATTTTATATAGTGGTTTTCTTGGGATTAACTGGGTATCGTTTTGTCTGTATGCAAGCATCTCAAGTTAAGAGGATAGAGAAGGGAAAAGATAAAGTGGTGGATTGAAAGTGCAGTGGACGTTTTTGGACTTCAGTCACAGGTTTGGGAGTGTCTGTCCTTTATTGTGTTTTGATCTTGTTTGCTGTTTTGATATGAACGTGGTTTCTGTGTGTTTGTATATCAAAATGCATGAAATATGTACTGTGTATACATGATTCCTGTAGAAAAGAATAATGTGAGTTTTATAAGAAGATGAATATGTATGAGTTGAATGTGGATTCCTGGGAAGTAGATGTTCTGGCATTGTCTCTGGTTTGATTGTGAAAATGTGTTATTTGTGTTAAAATTGTTGTAATGTGCTCTGGAGACTTGAAGGTACGTATTCGAATAATTATTGCATGAAAATTTGTTTTAGACAAAGTGGGGTTTTAATCTTTGGTTGTACTCTGTTTTCGCGATTTCTGGTTTCAACGTTTTCTAGAAATTCTGAGTTTGAGAAGAGAAGCAGAAGTGTGAGAAGAAGGTCATGAGACATGATGGAGCATCACGCCGTGACCCCCTTATCTGTTGAAGGTCACGAGACGCGATACAGCTTCACGCCGTGACCCCTTCTCTGTTGAAGGTCACGAGACGTGATGTAGCATCACGCCGTGACTTTTGCCTTTCCCTGCGTGTCAAAAGACAGGATCTCGTGACCTCTCTTCCTCTCCTCTCAGGCGTCACCAGACGTGACTGATGGTCACGCCGTGACTGCCTGCTTCTCTGCGTGGCGCTAGCGAGAAACTAGCGTCACGAGACACCACTGCCTGGGTGTCTCGTGACCGGCCTCTACCTGCTGCCCTGTTTTTCCAAAATGAAGTTTTAGTTCTATTTTAAGAAGTTTTTGCACTACATGATAAATGTTTGGGTTTAAAATCTGCATTGTAATTAATAATTGCTTAATATTGAGTTGTATACTTGATTAAATAATTAATGTACATAATTTACTAGATTATATTTTACATGAACATAATTTGACTTGAATGTGAATTATTTGTACTTCTGCCTCCAATAATTGATACTGGATATATTTAAATGTTTCTGATTTTGATCTAGACTCATGTACACGTGAAATATGTATTTGCATTTAGTTGTATTTAATATTGATATTGGTGCTCGAATTGTTGAGTTGAGTTTTAAGCCTGAACAAGTCATAGTAGTGGATAAGTAAGCGCTTACTTAGGTCAGTGTGTGTGTGCAGCTGCTATATGATAAAACGTTATACTTGGGTCCGTTTGGATCCTTGTTTCGATCTTGTATGGGTCTATATGGATTTAAATGCGAGACTTCGGTCTCTATATGAAAAGTACATATTTGAGACTCATGTCTCTATATGCTTGGGATACTGTGTTCTATCAGTATCCATTTGACCGCATCCACTTCTAGAGAATATTTTCAGACTAGTCAGGCTATATGTTTAAATGTGTTGCATATGTTGAAATGAATTGTTGACATGATTACAAGTATATGATGTACATGAATTCCTGCATAACTCTATATTATGCACCTTGAATCTGTATACTTAGAATGATAAGAATTGTGAATTGAATATTAGATTGCTTGTATTGTATATATATTTATGCATGTCAAGTAAAGAATTGGGAAATATGTTTACATATAATTTTGATGCCTTTGATTTTGAATCATTAGATGTTATAAATATTGTATATGCATATTGTTCGTTTATTTTGTTCCTCCCCACTAAGCGTTATCGCTTAACACGTGTTCTTTTCCCGTGCAGGTGGCGAGTTTGGATTTGAAGTCAGATATCTGCAGGTCGGCCACTAGGAGTCTTTTTGAATAAAGTTATTTGAAGTCTTCCGCTGTAATTTTTGTATATGGCTTGTGTATAGCAAAGTAAATTTTTATAAAGGAACAAATATTATTTTTTGTATATGTATTTGCTTACGAGCCTCTTTTTGTAAAACGATATTGTTATATGTTATATGTAAAAAGGATTTACCATTACATGATTAAAAGTTTCTTTACATCTCATTTGGTTTTTGTTTATACATGTGTATATGGATTCGTTATATTAGTTTGCTCACGTGGCACTTCGGTATCCTTCCAACGGGGATGGCGGGGTGTTACAGGTGGTGACTATCAAAGCGGCCAGGGAAAACCAGGTCTCAGCGCTGGAAATTGCCAATCAGCTGTTCAGCGGCTTCCATGTGTCTATGATAAGGGGAGAGCACGGATCAGTAGATAGCCCGGCTGTGGTTAATATGATGAAGAAGATGCACTATCTTCCCGGGGCTGGATTGGGTAGAAGCTCCCAAGGGCTGCGGACCGCGATCACCACTCGAGGGCAGAAGAACCGGAAAGGCCTGGGGTATAGAGGTGGCTTCGGCAAGAAGAGGGTGACAGACAAGATCCCCCACATTTCAGAGAGCTTTGTCCCAGCATCCTCAGCCTGTGCATATACTGGTGAAGATGAACCACAATGGGTAGATGGGAGGATTGTCCCTGGCTTTGAGATCTTTAATGATGTGTATGACTGGCACGTCGGGTTCGTCAAGACTGCTGAAGATTTTTGGGATGAGGAAGTCATGTCTCAGGGTATCACTTGGGACAAGTGCGAGCTTGAGGAGGTCGTTACTGAGAAGATGGTAGCTGCCAGGCTGAAAGAAAAAGGGAAGATAGCAGATTTAGAGCTGAAAATGGGGGATTTGAAGATTTCTTCCGACGTGCCTGAAGGGCCTCTGCTAAATCAGAAAGTTAGTGAACAAGCTACAATGGCATCAACCTCAGGAGCGGCAGAAGAAGACTCTAGCCTAGATTGTCTTTTTATTGCAGAACTCTTTTATGATGTAAATGATAACTATAATATTATCAATAAGATGAACAATTTCACTTATTTGTGCGATGTTTCTAATGATTTCAACATGCATGAACATGATCATATTCCATCAATTTTTGACATTGACTCCACTGGCACAACGCCTTTTAATCTTGGAACCTCGGAAAATCCGAGAGAAATTCTAATAGCATCAAATATAACTCCTGAGGAGAGAAAAAATTTTGAGAGAATAATAAGAAAACATGAAAAAGTCTTTTCCTGGACCTACGACGACATGCCGGGGATTGACCGAGCTGTGGCGGAGCATGCCATCCCGACTTACCCAGATTGCAAGCCTGTGAAGCAGAAGTTGAGAAGGCTAAGACCAGAGTGGGCTGACAAGGTTAAGGAGGAAATTCGTTAGCAGATTGAGGCTAAGTTCCTTGTGGAAGTCCAGTATCCTACATGGCTGGCAAATGTGGTTCCTGTGGCTAAGAAGAACGGAAAGGTCAGGGTGTGTGTGGATTATCGAGATCTTAACAAAGCCTGCCCTAAAGATGATTTTCCACTACCCCATATTGATGTATTGATAGACAGTGCCGCCAATTGCGCGATGTACAGCTTTGGGGACGGATATGTGGGCTACAACCAGATCCTGAACAAGATAGCTGACCGGGTTAAAACTGCCTTTATCACGGAGTGGGGCACCTATGCCTATCGGGTCATGCCTTTCGGCCTGAAGAATGCAGGGGCCACATACCAGAGGATGGCAACCAAGATCTTAAGTGACCTGATTCACAAAGAAGTGGAGGTGTATGTCGATGATATGATGGTCAAATCAGTCATCCGAGAGGGACACTTTGAAGCTCTAGAGAAGTTCTTCACCAGGATCGATAAGTATAATCTGCGACTTAATCCCAAGAAGTGCATTTTCGGGGTGACTTCAGGAAAGCTGTTGGGACATGTCGTCAGTCAAAGGGGGATAAAAATTGACTCCGACAAGGTGAAAGCTATCAGAGAGATGCCTGTGCCACAAAAGGAGAAAGATGTAAGGAGTTTCCTGGGCAAGCTGCAGTATGTCAGCCGGTTTATTGCCAAGCTCACTTCGATATGCGAACCTGTTTTCAAGCTGCTTAGAAAGAATCAGCCCGTAGTCTGGAATGAAGACTGCCAGAGAGCCTTTGATAATATCAGGGAGTATCTGTTAAATCCGCCAGTACTAAGGCCTCCGCAACCTGTTAAACCGCTTATTCTATACCTGGCAGTAGAAGACAGTTCAGTGGGCGCCATGATGGCTCAAGAGGATGAATTTGGAGTGGAGTTTGCGATTTATTACCTCAGCAAGAAGTTCCTGGCTTATGAAATAAAATATGCTGAAGTGGAAAAGATCTACCTTGCAGTGATTTGGGCATCAAAGAAGCTGAGACATTACTTCCACTCATACAAGGTCCAGGCAGTAGCCAAGCAGAATCCTTTAAGATATTTGCAGGAGGCACCATCTTTGCTTGGAAAGATGGGGAGGTGGCTGCTCTTGCTACAAGAGTTTGATGTGCAATACATCACCCGCAAGACTATTAAGGGGCGAGCTGTAATCGAATTTCTTGCTGAACATCCTATCCAAGGGGACACCCCCGAATTTACCTTTCCTGACGAGAGCATAGGCACAATTTCTGTTCAAGGATGGCAGTTGCATTTTGACGGGGCAGTGAATAACAAAGGAGCCGGAGTCGGAATCATCCTGACGACCCCAGATAATGAGAAGCTTCCTCTTGCTAAGAAACTGAGATACAAGGCGACCAACAATGAAGCTGAGTATGAAGCGTGCACCTTCGGGTTAGAAGCTTTAGCTGTGTTGGGGGCAAGAAACGTAGAGGTATTTGGTGACTCGTCCTTGGTAATAAACCAGATCCGAGGTGAGTGGGCTGTTAAGGAAGAACGACTGGTCCCCTATGTTCAATATCTGAAAGGGATGTGTGGGCAGTTTGAGACTTGCACTTTCCACTTTGTGCCCAGAGATGAGAACCGTCTGGCTGATGCGTTGGCAACCTTAGTGTCAATGTGGGATAACCCTGAAGGAGTGGCCATGAAACCGGTGCTAATTTCAAGCTCTTATAAGCCTAGTTTTGAAACCGAGCCAGTGATGGAGGTCGAGGCATCAGATGGCAAGCCATGGTACTTTGATATCATGAATTACTTGGAAAGCGATAGATTTCCAGAAGAAGCCACTGAAAAAGACCAGAGGATGATACGTAAGTTATCTACTCAGTTCATATCCTTGGAAGGGGTGCTGTACAAAAGACGATCAGATGGGATTCAGCTCAGGTGCTTGAATGAAAGAGAAGCGCGCAAGATAATGGAGGAAACCCATGCAGGGGTCTGTGGGGCCCACATGAATGGTTTGACCTTGGCCAAGAAGATCATGAGACAAGGCTTTTATTGGCTTACGATAGACACTGATTGTTCAAAGTATGTCAAACAATGTCAGTTGTGCCAAGAGTACGCAGATATGAGACACCTGCCGGTATCAGAACTACATAACCTGATGACATCACCTTGGCCGTTTGCTGCTTGGGGGATAGATATCATTGGAGAGATTCACTCTACGGCGTCTAATGGGCACAGATACATCATAGTCGCAATCGACTATTTCACCAAATGGGTCGAGGCAGAATCTTTCAAGAAAATTGACGCAAGGGACATGACCAAGTTCATAGAGAGGAATTTGATATGCAGATATGGCCTCCCTCATCACATAGTGTCTGATAATGGAGTGCAGTTCATGGGAGAAACCAGAAAACTTCTCGAAAAATATGGTGTTGAGCATCATAAATCCTCTCCCTACCGACCACAAGCGAATGGAGCAGTAGAAGCCGCCAATAAGAATGTGAAGAAGATCTTGTCCAAGATGGTCCAAACCTACAAAGACTGGACTGAAAAGTTACCCTTCGCCCTGTGGGGATACAGAACGACGGTAAGATCATCTACAGGCACTACACCATTTTCCCTGGTATACGGAACCGAAAAAAGGCGGCTATGCTAAAATTGGGCGCCTCGACAGGGTGAAAACCGAAAAAAGGCATCCTGTGCAAAAATTAGAGGCATGAGAGAAAATGTCCGATCGTGAAAACCCGAGAGGGCCGATTGGTAACAGGAGTTGATGCTGTTAAAATTTAGTTTCATGCATTGATGGCCCGTAGGCAACTGAGTAAATGCCAAAACTGATCATGTATGCTGAAATTATATGGAAATGTACACAAAACTCGTGAAAAGGGATGAATATTATTCTTTTCACTTTTGTTATTTTCTAGTTCTGCATTAAAAAGAAATATAGCACCAAAAGGAATACACATATCGGCTAAGCTAGGTCCTGCTGCTGCTCTCGCCGATCAGATGCTTGAGCCCTCGGGTCCTGTTATCAGAGGCTGGGCTGAGGATCCACTTCTTGTACCCGCTGGTTGAGGATGCAGAATGGTTGCCAAACCTCAGGATGGCGGTCTTCACGGGTAATCTACCCCATAGCTCATGATACCGGGAAGCAAATGCGACCGAGAGATCTCCTCCTCGGAAGGATAGGGGAACCCTCACTATATCCTGGGTCATCCCAAGCTGCCGTGTACACCGGGAGGTGATGCAGAAGGTGGCCTGACGGAGGCCGCAGAGGGGAACGCAACCCGATGGCACATCTGTGACCGCATGAGATAGCGGGATCCAGGCGGATGTGAAACTGATATCATCATCTGACAGCTCGCCAAATCTGGTAATGCCTTCACCAGCAGTGATACACCCATGCAATCGCCGACGAGGCAAGAAATGGCTCGGCGAGTACTGGGGGGTAATGCGAGGGGGTGGTTCGGACAGCATCTTCAGTTTTTCCTGTAGCCAGATCTTAAAAAAAAAAAAAGAAAAAGCCGCTGGGGTAAGTAGGGTTTACTTCAGGCAAAAATAAGGCACAGGGTGGTGTGAAAATCCGAAAGGACGCACCTCCCGTTAAGAAAAGCTAGTGTGAAAATCCATGAGGGACACACTACCTTTAAGATAATGACGTACCTGGAGTAATAAGGGGCTGCCGGCAAAGGTTGTAGTGAACCCAGAGCTCACAGCGTCCAGACCCAAGATGGTTTCAGCTAGGACAAGTGGTAGAGGGGACAGTCCCAGATGAAAGTCGCTCAGAACTCCGAACAGACGGGAGTCACCGGTCAAACCCCCCGGAGCAACAGTAAGGAAGTTCACAATGCAGAATAAGAATATGATGCTTACCCGATATGTGGGAATGTCAGTGAACCGATCCAGGGCCTTGATCAATGGCTCCAGAGCAAAGGAGGAGCTCAGAGGAATCAGCTGGTTAGCCTCCGAAGGGGATATGCCCAGAGCTAGGGCTACGTCCCGGGTCTGAAGTAGGCCGCAGCGAGGGACGCAAGGCAGAGCGCTAGGAGGGAACCGAGCTCCCAAAATGGAAGCTAACTCTTCAGGCAAGGGACACAGTTCCTGGTAGGTAAATTGGAAGACGTGAAATCGGGGGTTCCAGAAGTGGGTCGCTGCCAGGAGGAGGTTCTGGTCGATTTTCACCCGGCACAGGTATTTCAGCCCAGACAGAGAGGAAAGGGCGCCTTCTCCCCAAGTGTGCTTGTCATCTAAAATACGGTGCATCCTTTAGGCAAGAGGGGAAGACATTTTGAGAAGAATAGAAGACTTAAGATGTGGGAAAATGAAGAGACAAAAAATTTTGCAGGTTTTTATAGGCAAGCGTCACCGACGGCCTGCCCGTCTCTCCACAGGGACGGTCTATCCGCCGCTACACAGGGACGACCTGCCCATCTCCCCACAAGGACGGCCTGACCGTCGGTATAGGTCCACCTGGCAGATGCACTGCATTCATCACGCGCATTAACTCGCATTCATTGCATGACAGACGGCCAGCCCATCGGACGCGTGTACAGGCGCCCTGCCCGTCGGTCAAGAATTTCTATATAAGGGCGAGTGACAGACGGTTTAAACGTTGCTGTCCCTTTCTCCTTCCTCTCTCAAACGGTTTCTTCGCGTTTTTTAGCGGTTTCTGAGACTTTTCTCCTTATTTTTTCGCGATTTCTTCATATTTTCGCATTTTCTACCCGCCTGATATTCATATTTTCTCCAGTTTCTACACTTCCCGCGACTACAAGTGAGTAAATAACTACTTTTTTTGAATTTTATTCAATTTATCTCTTCATCTCTTTTGCTTTTGACTTTAGGATGCTTTAGATGCCTAATGAATTTAGGGAAAATGCTGCCCAATTTTCCATATTATTTTATTTTTTTTGTAATTAAATCTGAACTTTTTACATGATCACATAGAAGTAGAATTTTTCTATAATCTTGGTGCTTTAGAATTGCATCCTTTTAGCGCACCATTTTGTGCATAATTTGCTTTTGCGGCCTGAGGCCACTATTTTTGTACTGTTGGGGGCACACTCTTGCCGGGGTGCGTCCCATTTACACATGTACCCTATTGTTGAGGCATGAGGCCTATGTTTTTATCCTTTTATGCAGGAGGTTGGGCATATCCCTGTCGGGATGCTGCCCAAATTTTATTATTTATTCTAGAATTGAATATTTATTTTCTTTCCATGTATAATGCATGCCTCGGGTCCTAGAAGGCCCATTCCTATTACTCGTTTCAAATTATTTGTATGGTAATTGCTTATTTGTTTTTGCCTCGATACGTGCAAAGCATGTTGGTAACCGTTGCCCCTTTAAATTTATTATCATTCTTTCTATCTTATTTTTGGGTCGCCATTGCCCCGGTGAGGCCCAAATCAGCCTTCACCTCGGAAATGAGTTAAAAATATTTGTTTCGCTAAAATTTCTGATATTTAATCTTTTCCCTTTTTCACAGGATGCCTCCCAGACGTAAAGCACCACAGGCCCAGCCCGAGCTTGTGGCTCCGGCTTGGATGGATGACGAGTCCGCTCAGAGGTGTAGAGCGTTGGCTCAGGTAGAGTTTCGGGCCAGCCGTTTCGTATCTCGCCCTTTTCTAGAGGCCCTTGGGTTGGCCCCGGAGTTTGATCTGCTTGCCGAGGGAGCTGGTTGGACAGAGTTTCTCGAGCCCGCCTTCCAGACATTTCCAGAGGCTACCCGCCAGGTCTTGGCCACTCTCCGCTACACAGGCTTTCAGAGTGCGGATACCGACCCGGGGGTGATTCAGTTTTGGTTTGATGGCGACCATGTCAGCATCACCAGGCAGAGGTTTGTTCAGGCCATGGGGCTCCCTACGGAGGAGGGGGTCGAGATCCCGCAGCGAGCGGTGAGACGCGCCCATTGGGCGGCCATTGCCATACTAGGAGTGCTGTACGATCACGATACAGCGAAGAGCACCGTACTGGCATCTCAGGCACTCCGGTATTTGCACAGAGTGCTTTCCAGCTCGTACCTCGGTCGAGCTGGTAATCCAGGGTCGCTTAACGCGGCCGAGATCTGGAGCCTCTGGGCTATGGTGGCAGGCCAGCGTCTCAACATTAGCCACGAGATCTTGGCCAACCTGACCAGAGTTGGCAAAGGGTTGACACCGGTGGTGATGGTAGGAGGAGTCATCACTCGATTATTGTTGAGATTGGGGTTTAACCCCGATAGATTGAGAGGACCCTTACCGGAGGGGATCCATGTAGACGCCGCAGCGGCAGTTCAGATGGGGATGATCTCCCTGATTTCTGGCCAGGCAGAGGCCTATAGGGTGTTGACTATCCACGAGACCCGGCAGCTGTTCAACCTTCCACCCTTGGGGGTAGATCCTGATCACCTAGAGCACCAGGAGGAGCAGCCTCCACAGCCAGAGCCCGAGCCACAGCCAGAGCCCGAGCCACAGCCTCAGCCTCCACAAACAGAGCCTCAGCCGGATCACCAGCCTCCTCAGCCTCCTCAGCCGCGGGCAGTGCCTCCACCACAACAGCAGGAGCCTCCTAGGACCCCCTTGGACTTCGATTTTAAGATCACGATGGACGATCTCTTCACCTCTTCACCGGCATCTAGGGCCCCGAATCCAGCCCCATCGCCGAGTGCCAGGGTACAGAGGCCTGCCCGCGAGCCCTCCGAGAGATACCATCCGTACTCCCGAGGCGATCCAGGAGCATCCACTTCTTCGGCACCACCACTAGAGCCAGCACCACAGCAGCCAGCTCAGCCGGACTACTTTCAGCTCCTCTCCTCCATGTTTATGGCCTTTGAGCGGCGACAGGATGAGAGGGATAGGGCCATTCATGAGAGGTTGGATCGCCAGCAGGCTGCCATTCAGGAGCAGTCTCAGTCGGTAGAGCGCTTATCTCGAGAGCAGGCCGGCTGCTTCGAGCACACGACTCGGGAGCAGGCTCGGGCCATGGATGCCTTTAGAGATGAGCAGACTCGAGTCCTGGAGTCTGTTAGAGGGGAGCAGATGAGTTTGGTTGAGCACATTGCTCAGGGTCAGAGGGAGTTGAGGCAGCAGCTCGCTCATGATGTGAGGACATCACAGGACTAGGCGTCTCAGAGGGTCAATATGACCCTACAGATGATTGATGAGTCACTTGGCTCTCTGAGATCCCGCATCCAGGCGATGGAGGGGATCCTCCCCCCTCTTTCTCAGATCATGAGGGAGTTTAGGGAGCAGACGGAGCAGAGCCTGGAGCAGAGGAGAAGGGCCACAAGCGAGCAGACTATCCAGTTGAGCCAAGCCTTCAAGAAGTTGGGAGAGAAGGTTTCTGAGACCTTAGGGTTTATGAGCACCTGCACCCAGCCCTTCTTGGACGGCTACGCTCAGATCAGGTTCAGGCAGGCCCATGATCATGAGGCAGGACCTTCCACAGCTCTGCCACCGCCTTCGGCCCGTCCACCTACGCCAGGGACCGTGCATATATCGGACGACGAGGATCCCGATGAGCCCTCAGAGTACACACCTCTCTGATCTTCAGGGAGTTATCTTTGTATCTATTGTACATTTTTTATTTCATATGTGCACTGTACAAAAATGACATTTTTAGTGAAAATTTTTGTTTCATTATTGCATTTTGTTAATTGCTTAATCACATCACAGAAAATGTATGTTCTCATATCTACTTACATATCGATAAAAATGACAATGTGACAAATGAAAAATAATACAAAGCAAAAGCAAAAAAAAAAAAAGAAAAGACAAAAAACAAACAAAAATGATAATCGACAAACATATCAATAAGAAAAAAATGAATAAAAGATGAAACATGGCATAGCCAATAAAGCAAAGGTCACGCCATCAAATAGACAGGTCAAAAGATGACCATTCAAACGTGAATTAACAAAATCTTTTATCTCTCAGGTACAAAGGAATACCGATCTGAGCATAGACATCGATTAAAAAGATCTCCTTTGAAACAAGGAAACCAGCGGAGTTTCCACGCTCTAAGATCGAAGCTGCGGTTAGAGAAACACTGCTCTTCACACCGAGATGGTAGCCCGAGAGTGCTACATCTCACAGTTCACGCGATGGCCAGAGAGTGCTACGCACCTTGTAGATCGGATGGGGGTTAGCAAGGGAACTTCAGATCGAAGCTGCGGTTAGAGAAACACTGCTCTTCACACCGAGATTGTAGCCAGAGAGTGCTACATCTCACAGTTCACGCGATGGCCAGAGAGTGCTACGCACCTTGCAGATCGGATGGGGGTTAGCAAGGGAACTTCAGATCGAAGCTGCGGTTAGAGAAACACTGCTCTTCACACCTAGATGGTAGCCAGAGAGTGCTACATCTCACAGTTCACGCGATGGCCAGAGAGTGCTACGCACCTTGCAGATCGGATGGGGGTTAGCAAGGGAACTTCAGATCGAAGCTGCGGTTAGAGAAACACTGCTCTTCACACCGAGATGGTAGCCAGAGAGTGCTACATCTCACAGTTCGCGCTATGGCCAGAGAGTGCTACGCACCTTGCAGATCGGATGGGGGTTAGCAAGGGAACTTCGGATCGAAGATGTGGTTAGAGAAACACCGCTCTTCATTTTGAGTTCGTCGCCAGAGGATGCTACGTCTCACCAAAGCCTACCGGTCGAAACGAGACCGGTAGGGGTATCTTCGCACCGCCGAACGAACCTAGACAAGTTCTACCCGGCAAAAGGCACGGAAGGTGAAAAGCCGTCGCAGGTACGCTTCCTTTCCAACCTTTCTCTGAGTTTTGGCTTATCTAGGCGCTTGTGCACTAGTTTCCCCAAAACTGGGGGCAACTGTAAGCACCGTGTCCCGGAGCGGTCCGGATCAGAGGTTACCCTATGATGAAATCAATGTTCGAGCCTGTACGAGAGGCTGAATTTGGAGGTTTCAGTCCCGCGTTCCATGAGAAATGAGGTTTTTCTAAAATTCCTGGGCAGAGGGGGAGAAAACGGAAGTTTTTCAATTCAAAAAGGCTTTTTTGTCCTCCACAGACGGCCAGCCCGTCTATGGAGGCAGCCCGTCGCTTCGAGTCACCGACGGCTTGTGGTATTTTTCGACGCCCGTCGAAAAATCACCGCCCCTGTCGGGAGCCGCCTGGTTTCCCGGAGCACGCAACCGTTCCGACGCCCGTCGGTGGATGTGGCAGGGCCGTCGGAAGTGTCCTTGTGTCAGTAGGATTCTTCCGACGCCCGCCCCCATACACCGACGCCCGTCGGTCGTGTCTGGCTATATAAGGTCCGGATTTTCATTTGAAAAGGGTTGGAAAATTTTTCAGAAGAGGAAACTCTGCCAAAATTCAAGCATGTTTTCTCTCTCTTCCAAAAACACTTTTTTCTAAAGAACTTTATTGAATCAAGGATCAAATCAATCAAAGGAACTAAAAGCTAATTAGTTTTCTTTAGATTTTGACTCCAAAATCGATTTTCTGAAGGATTGAAGGTGAAATATCTCATTTTCTCTCTCTAATCTTTCATTTTTGTTTCCCGTGGAACGCGCGGGGATCTAACCGACACCAGAATCTCACCTGAAGTGATTATCTGAGGGTAAATATTCCAGATTCTCTCTCCATTTTCATCTCATATTTAATTTTTTATTTATTTATTTATTCATTCTGTGAAATTTTTGAATACCTGTCATTACTTTTCTTCATTTTGACTCCCTCATCTCCTTCTTGGATAAAACTTGCTTTTTGACCTCGAAAGGCTTCTTTTTTCCTTTCTGTTTTCCGGAGACAGAGGTGACCGACGGGTCATCTTCATGATCGACGCCCGTCGGTCACCCACCCACAGACGCCCTTTTTGAGTGACAAACGGGCATATCGAATAACCAAACCGACGCCCGTCGATCAACCAGGAAAGGCCGTCGGTGGGTTCTGTCTCCAATTTTTTAATCATTTTTCATCTCTATCCAGTCTCTTTGATTTCTTATGTGTTAATTTTATGTATATTAACATCTCTTAACTTTCTGTGAGTGTATATTGGTCCTCCTGGATTATCCCGAGCTTGAGTGGCTATCTACCATGTTTGGAGGATCTCGTCCGGTTTAGTTTCCTAATCCTCTTGTTTCATTTCTTTTATTGATTATCTTATGTACATGGATGCACTCCTTTTATATCCTGTTGATGTATAAAAATGACTCAATGGTTTTATATTTAATAAAATGAAGGTTTACACAAAACTGGACCAATGTCCTATTTCATCAAATAAAACCATCACAATGAAAATATTCAATTTTAATAACGACGCATGCGAGGTCCAAAGTCCTCAGAATAAGCAAATGCCCCGATTTATGCATGATCCGCACATTTATGAAAGGGAGTTGTATTCCGCTCCTTGTATTATTGTAATTTATTGCTTTCATTATCAAATTGATCATTTGTGGATTTCAAGATTTGAATAAATGCGCCTTTTAATCAATTGCATAGTGTGGAGAGAGAGCGAATTAGTGACATTAAAATTTGATCATAAACTAATTGAGGTAGAAATAGATGAGAAATCTCGGACCCAGCTCTGGTCTTTGGGCTCGAGAGGTTAGAGGTTATCCTCCAAAATACTTCTTGGGTCACGAGGTTTTAGCGCTAATCCTAGGCTCTTTAGGGTGAGAAGTTCACCTTCCATGATCCCTCTAGCTGGCCCAAAATGGATACCAAGCGCAGTCTTAGGCTCTCCGAGGCGAGAGAAACTTTCCAAATGTTCTATTGGGTGGCGACTCCATGATACCTCCTTGTTGCCCAACATAGACGCACTTGCGATTTATTGCAAGATGCCAACGGACCCGCAAATGCCCCGGTCGCCCACGTGCGGGCGGTCGAACGGGCGGCGCATCGGGATCCGGCGCGCGTCACACCATGCACATATGAATCCTGCATTATGCATGTTAGTTGCTATATACCATGCCCCATTTTACATATCCATTCCTCGCAAACGTCATCCATTCCTCGCAATCATTTTCATCACATGTCTTTATCGCACACACGTGCCACTCACAGTACATAATCATTCTTATAATGTGTCCTATGTCGAGTACATTATTTGTATATCTTTTGTACTTTTATGTATGTGAGTTTTGCCTTTCCTCACGATTCATTAGTACACATTATCATGTTAGGTCGCCGTGACGCGCGCCGGACCCCGGTGAGCGCCGCTCGTTCGACCGCCCGCACGTGGGCGACCGGGGCGTTTGCGGGTCCATTGGCATCTTATGATAAATCGCAAGTGCGTCTATTTTGGGCAACAAGGAGGTATCATGGAGTCGCCACCCAATAGAACATTGGGAAAGTTACTCTCACCTCGGAGAGCCTAAGACATGCGCTTAGTATCCATGTTGGGCCATGAGGCCTAGGATTAGCGCTAAAGTCTCGTGACCCAAGAAGTATTTTGGAGGATAACCTCTAACCTCTTGAGCCCAAAGACCAGAGCTGGGTCCGGGATTTCTCATCTATTTCTACCTCGATTAGTTTATGATCAAATTTTAATGTCATCAGTTCGCTCTCTCTCCACACTATGCAGTTGATTAAAGGGCACATTTATTCACATTCGGAAAGCAGTAAATGAGCATAATAAGTATCAAAAGCGATAAATTACAATAACACAAGGAGCGGAATACAACTCCCTTTGGTAAATGTGCGATTCCTACACAAATCGGGGCATTGTTTATTTTGAGGACTTTGGTCCTCTCATGCATCATTATTAAAAAGGGGATGTTTAATATGTGATGATCTTTATTGAATGAAAATAGGGCGTTGGACCCTTTTGCATTTTATAGAAAACTCAATTTTATTTAAGTACAAATCGTTGATATATTCTTACATTTAACGGGATAAAGAAAGCTTATTCAAATACATAAAATAATCAATGAAAAAACGAGAGGAATAAATCAAGAGGTTTAAGAAAACTAAACCGGACGAAATCCACCACGCATGGTAGGCGGCCGCTCGAACTCGGAATTATCCAAGAAGACCAATATACACTCACAGAAAGTTAAGAGATGTTAATATTCATGAAATTAACACATAAAAAATCGAAGGGACTGAATAGAGATGAAAAAATGATCAACGAAAATGGAGGCAGAACCCACCGACGGCCCTTCTTGGTTGACCGACGGGCGTCGGTTTGGTAATTCGATATGCCCGTTTGTCACTCAAAAAGGGCGTCCATAGGTAGGTGACCGACGGGCGTCGGTCATGAAGATGACCCGTCGGTCACCTCTGTCTCCAGAAAACAGAAAGGAAACAAGGGCCTTTCAAGATCAAAAAGCAAGTTTTATTTCAAAGGGGAGATGGGGTAGTCAAAATGAAGAAAGGTAATGACAAGTATTCAAAAATTTCACAGAATGAATAAATAAATGCTAAATGATTAAATATGAGATAGAAATGGAGAGAGAATCCGGAATATTTACCCTCAGATAGTTGCCTTGGGTAGAATTTTGATGTCGGTTAGATCCCCGCGCGTTCCACGAGAAATAAGAGAATGAAAGCTTAGAGAGAGAAAATGAGCTATTTCACCTCCGATCCTTCAGAAAATCGATTTAGGAGTCAAAATCTAAAGAAAACTAATTAGCTTTTAGTTCCTTTGATTGATTTGATCCTTGATTAAGTAAAGTTCTTTGGAAAAAGGTGTTTTTGGAAGAGAGAGAAAACGTGCTCTAATTTTGGCAGAGTTTCCTCTTCTGAAAAATTTTCCAACCCTTTTGAAGTGAAAATCCGGACCTTATATAGCCAGACACAACCGACGGGCGTCGGTGCGTAGGGGCGGGCGTCGGAAGAATCCTACTGACACAAGGACACTTCCGACGGCCCTGCCACATCCACCGACGGGCGTCGGAACGGTTGCGTGCTCTGGGAAACCAGGCGGCTCCTGACAGGGGCGGTGACTTTCCGACGGGCGTCAGAAAATACCCTAAGCCGTCGGTGACTCGAAGCGACGGGCTACCTCCACAGACGGGCTGGCCGTCTGTGGAGGACAAAAAACCTTTTCGACTCGAAAAACTCCCGTTTTCTCCCCCTCTGCCCCTGAAGTGTAGAAAAACCTCATTTCTCATGGAACGCGGGACTAAAACCTCCAACTTCAGCCTCCCGTACAGGCTTTGAACATTGATTTCATCATAGGGTAACTTCTGATCCGGACCGCTCCAGGACACGGTGCTTACAGTTGCCCCCAGTTTTAGGGAAACTAGCGCACAAGCGCCTAGATAAGCCAAAACTCAGAGAAAGGTTGGAAAGAAAGCGTACCTTCGACGACTTTTCACCTTCCGTGCCTTTTGCCGGTTAGACCTCATCTCGATCTGTAGGGCTTGGTGAGATGCAGCATGCTTTGGCTAAAACCTCGATCTGGTGAAGAGCAGTGTTTCTCTAACCGCAACTTCGATTGGTGAGACGCAGCACTCTCTGGTTACAGCCTCGATCTGGTGAAGAGCAGTGTTTCTTCAACTGCAGCTTTGATCTGGTGAAGGGCAGTGTTTCTTCAACTGCAACTTCGATCTGGTGAAGGGCAGTGTTTCTTCAACTGCAGCTTCGATCTGGTGAAGGGCAGTGTTTCTTCAACTGTAACTTCGATCTGGTGAAGGGCAGTGTTTCTTCAACTGCAACTTCGATCTGGTGAAGGGCAGTGTTTCTTCAACTGCAACTTCGATCTGGTGAGGTGCAGTGTTTCTTCAACTGCAACTTCGATCTGGTGAAGGGCAGTGTTTCATCAACTGCAACTTCGATCTGGTGAAGGGCAGTGTTTCTTCAACTGTAACTTCGATCTGTTGAAGGGCAGTGTTTCTTCAACTGCAGCTTCGATCTGGTGAAGGGCAGTGTTTCTTGAACTGCAACTTCGATCTGGTAAAGGGCAGTGTTTCTTCAACTGCAACTTCGATCTGGTGAAGGGCAGTGTTTCTTCAACTGCAGCTTCGATCTGGTGAAGGGCAGTGTTTCTTCAACTGCAGCTTCGATCTGGTGAAGGGCAGTGTTTCTTCAACTGCAACTTCGATCTTGGACTGTGAAAACTCCGCTGGTTTCCTTGTTTCAAAGGAGATCTTTTTTTTTAATCGATGTCCGTGTTCAGATCGGTATTCCTCTGTACCTGTGTGATGAAAAATTTCATTAGCTCATGCTTGAGTGGTCGTCTTTTATCCTGTCTATTGATGGCATGATTTTGCTTTATTTGCTACGCCATGTTTCACCCTTTGTTCATTTTTTCATTTATTGAGATGTTATTGATTATCATTCTTTTGTTGTTTGTTCGTATTATTTTATTATTATTTTTTTTATCGTCATTTTTATCGACACATAAGTAAATATGAGAATATACACTTTCTGTGATGTTATTTAAGCAATTAATCGAAGAAAACATGCAAATAATGAAGCAAAGGTTTTCCACTAGAAATGTCATTTTTGTACAGTGCAGATACAAAATATAAAATATACAAGAGATACAAAAATAACTCCCTGAAGCTCAGAGGGGTGTGTAGTCTGAGGGCTCTTCGGGATCCTCATCATCCGATATATGCACGGTCCCTGGCGGAGGTGGACGGGCCGGAGGTGGTGGCGGAGCTGTAGAGGGTCCTGCCTCGTGATCATGGGCTCGCCTGAACTGAACCTGAGCATAGCCGTCCAAGAAGGGCTGGGTACAGGTGCCCAAAAACCCTAAGGTCTCAGAGATCTTGTCCCCCAACTTCTTGAAGGCTTGGCTCAGCTGAGTGGTCTGCTCAGCGGCGGCCGCTCTCCTATGCTCTAAGCTCTGCTCCGTCTGCTGCCTAAACTCCCTCATGGTCTGAGAAAGAGGAGGGAGAATCCCCTCTATTGCCTGGACGCGGGATCTCAGAGAGTCAAGTGACTCATCAATCATCTGAAGGGTCATATCGACCCTCTGAGACGCCTGGTCCTGTGACGTCCTCACATCATGAGCGAGCTGCTGCCTCAACTCCCTCTGTCCCTGAGCAATCTGCTCAACCAGTCTCATCTGCTCTCCCCTGAAGGCCTCCAGGACTCGAGTCTGCTCATCTCTAAGGGCATCCATGGCCCGGGTCTGCTCCCTCGCTGTGTGCTCCATGTAGCCTGCCTGCTCTCGGGATAGGCGCTCCACCGTCTGAGACTGCTCCTGAATAGCGGCCTGCTGGCGATCCAACCTCTCGTGAATGGCCCTATCCCTCTCATCCTGTCGCCGCTCAAAGGCCATAAACATGGAGGAGAGGAGCTGGAAGTAGTCCGGCTGAGCTGGCGGTGGCTGTGGCTCTGGTGGTGGTGCCGAAGAAGTGGATGCCCCAGGATCGCCTCGGGTGTACGGATGGTATCTCCCGGAGGGCTCGCGGGCAGGCCTCTGTACCCTGGTACTCGGCGATGGGGCTGGAGTCGGGATGCCGGTGACGAGGCAAAGAGATCGTCCATCGTGATCTCAAAATCGAAGTCCGAGGGGGTCCTAGGAGGCTCCTGCTGCTGTGGCGGAGGCACTGCCTATGACTAAGGAGGTGGAGGAGGCTGGTGCTCCGGCTGTGGCTCAGTCTGTGGAGGCTGAGGCTGTACCTGCGGAGGCTGAGGCTCGGGCTCTGGCTGTGGAGGCTGCTCCTCCTGGTGCTCTGGATGATCAGGATCTGCCCCCAAGGGTGGAAGGTGGAACATCTGCCGGGTCTCGTGGATAGTCAACACCCTGTAGGCCTCTGCCTGGCCAGGAATCGGGGAGATCATCCCCATCTGAACTGCCGCTGCAGCGTCTACATGAATCCCCTCCGGCAAGGGTCCTCTCAGCCTCTCGGGGTTAAACCCCAATCCCAACAGTAATCGAGTGATGACTCCTCCCACCATCACCACTGGCGTCGACCCTCTGCCAACTCTGACCAGGTTGGCCAAGATCTCGCGGCTAACGTTGAGACGCCGGCCTGCCACCATAGCCCAGAGGCTCCAGATCTCGACTGCGTTAAGCGACCCTGGATTACCAGCTCGACCGAGGTACGAGCTGGAAAGCACTCTGTGCAGATACCAGAGTGCCTGAGACTCCAGTACGGTGCTCTTCGCTGTATCGTGATCGTACAGCACTCCTGGTATGGCAATAGCCGCCCAATGGGCGCGTCTCACCGCTCGCCGCGGGATCTCAACCTCCTCTCCCGTAGGGAGCCCCATAGCCTGAGCGAACCTCTGCCTGGTGATGCTGACATGGGCGCCATCAAACCAAAACTGTACCACCCCCGGGTCAGTATCTGCACTCTGAAAGCCCGTGTAGCGGAGAGTGGCCAAGACCTGACGGGTGGCCTCTGGAAATGTCTAGAAGGCAGGCTCGAGAAACTCCGTCCAACCAGCTCCCTCGGCAAGTAGATCAAACTCCGGGGCCAACCCAAGGGCCTCTAGAAAAGGGCGAGATACAAAGCGGCTGGCCCGAAACTCTACCTGAGCCAACGCCCTGTACCTCTGAGCGGACTCGTCATCCATCCAAGCCGGGGCCTCAAGCTCGGGCTGGGCCTGTGGTGCTCTGCGTCTGGGAGGCATCCTGTAAAATGGAAGGAGTCAGATAGCGAAAACTTGGCAAAACAAGCACTATCAGGTTTATTTTCCAAAATCTAAGGTCCATCTAGGCCTTAACAGGGCAATGGCGGCCCAAACATGAGATAAAAAAAAAAAAGAAAGGTAATGACAGATAAAAATAGCAAGCATCCTGTCTAAGGAAGTAGCCTAACATGCCTTGCACGCATCATGGCAAAAGGAAAATAAAATCCTCATGGAGATAATTAAAGTGAATAAAAATGGGCTTCCTAAATCCTAAGGCATGCATTATACATGGAAAGTAAATAAATATTCAATTCTAGAATAAAGAAAAATAAAAATTTGGGCAGCACCCCGGCAGGGATGTGCCCAACCTCCTGCATGAAAAAGCAAGATAATAGGCCTCAGGCCCTAGCAATATTAAATGCCTGTAAATGGGGCGCACCCCGGCAAGAGTGTGCCCCCAACAACTCAAAAACAGTGACCTCAGGCCGCAAAAGCAAGTCATGCACAAAAATGGTGCGCTAAAAAAAATGCATTTCTAAAACACCAATATTATAGAAAAACTATATTTCTATGTGATCATGCAAAAAGTTCGGATTTGATTACAAAAAAAATGGGAATTGGGCAGCATTTCCCCCTAAATTCTAAAATTATCTAAAGCTCCTTAAAGTTAAAAGAAGAAAGAATGTAGAAATGAACTGAATAAAGATAAAAAAAGAAGTAATTATTTACTTACTTGTAATCTGGAGAAGTGTAGAAACTAGAGAAATACGAATATCCGAGCACCGGGTGAGTATATAATGCGAAAAACTGAAGAAATCGCGAAAAAATAAGGAGAAAAGACTCAAAAAACGCTAAAAACTGCTTAGGAATCGTTTGGGAGGGGAAGAAGAAAGGGACAGCAACGTTTGCACCGTCTGTCACTCGCCCTTATATAGAATTTCGTGACCGACGGGCAGGGCGTCTGTACAAGCGACCGACGGGCGGGCCGTCTGTCGCGCAATAAATGCAATTTAATGCACGTGATGAATGCAATAATGACGCGTGTTTCTGCCTGGTGGACTTCCGACGGGCAGGCCGTCCCTATGTAGAGGCGGGCAGGCCGTCTCCGTAGAGAGGCGGGCAGACCGTCTCTGTAGAGGGGCGGGTAGGCCGTCGGTGACCCTCTCCTATAAAATCTGCAAGATTTTCTTGTCTCTTCATTTTCCAGCACCTTGGGCTTTTATTCTTCTCAAAATGTTTTCCCCTCCTGTTCAAAGGATGCACCATATTTTAGATGACAAACACACTTGGGGAGAAGGCGCCCTTTCCTCTCTGGCGAGGCTGAAATATCTGTGTCGGGTGAAGATCGACCAGAACCTCCTCCTGGCGGCGACCCACTTCTGGAACCCTCGATTTCACGTCTTCCAGTTTACCTATCAGGAACTATGCCCTCTTTCCGAAGAGTTGGCTTCCATTCTGGGAGCCCGATTCCCTCCTGGCGCTTTGCCTTGCATCCCCCGCTGCGGCCTACTTCAGACCCGGGACGTGGCCTTGGCTCTGGGCATATCCCCCTCGGAGGCCAACCAGCTGATCCCTCCGAGTTCCTCCTTTGCTCTAGAGCCACTGATCGAGGCCCTAGATCAGTTCACTGACATCCCCACCTATCGAGTAAGCATCATGTTCCTATTCTGCATGGTGAACTTCCTTACTGTTGCTCCAGGAGGCTTGACAGGTGACTTCCGTCTGTTTGGGGTTCTGAGCGACTTTCATCTGGGATTGTCACCTCTACCACTTGTCTTGGCCGAAACCATCTTGGGTCTGGACGCTGTGAGCTCTGGGTCCACCACAACCTTTACCGGTAGCCCCTTATTACTCCAGGTACGTCATTATTTTAAAGGTAGTACGTCCCTTATGGATTTTCACACTAGCTTTTCTTTGCGGGAGGTGCGTCCTTTCGGATTTTCACACAACCCTGTGCCTTATTTTTGCCTGAAGCAAACCCTACTTACTCCAGCGGCTTTTTTTTTTTTTTCACAGATCTGGCTACAGGAAAAACTGAAGATGTTGTCTGAACCACCCCCTCGAGTCACTCCGCAGTATTCGCCGAGCCATTTCTTGCCTCGCAGGCGATTGTATGGTTGTGCCACGGCTGGTGAAGGTATTACCAGATTTGGCGAGCTGTCAGATGACGATATCAGTTTTACATCCGTCTGGCTCCCGCTGTCTCATGCGGTCACCGATGGATCATCGGGTTGCGTTCCCCTCTGCGGCCTCCGCCAGGCCACCTTCTGCATCACCTCGCGATGTACACGACAGCTTGGGATGACCCAGGATATAGTGAGGGTTCCCCTGTCTTTCCGAGGAGGAGATCTCTCGGTCGCATTTGCTTCCCGGTATCATGAGCTATGGGGTAGATTACCTGTGAAGACCGTCATCCCGAGGTTTGGCAACCATTCTGCGTCCTCAACCCGCGGGTACAAGAAGTGGATCCTCAGCCCAGCCTCTGATAATAGGACTCGAGGGCTCAAGCATCTGATCGGCGAGAGCAGCAGCAGGACCTAGCTTAGCCTATATGTGTATTTTTTGTGCTACATTTCTTTTTAATGCAGAACTAGAAAATGACAAAAGTGAAAAGAATAATATTCATCCCTTTCACGAGTTTTGTGTGCATTTCTAGATAATTTCAGCATACATGATCAGTTTTGGCATTTACTCAGCTGCTTATGCACTATCAATACATGAAACCAAATTTTAACAGCATCAACTCCTGTTACCGATCGGCCCTCTCGGGTTTTCACGATCGGACATTCTCTCTCATGCCTCTAATTTTTGCACAGGATGCCTTTTTTCGGTTTTCACCCTGTCGAGGCGCCCAATTTTAGCATAGCTGCCTTTTTTCGGTTTTCGACTTGCAGGGCATTTTATTCTCTTCTTTTTTATTTTGGTCTTTAGCCGTGGAACCTTTTGAGTCTGTCGACATTGACTGGCTCTTTGAATTCGTTCCCATCGCTGTCTGACAAGATTGCAGCCCCTCTGGACAACAGCTTCTTAAGGATATACGGCCCTTCCCAGGTAGGTCTAAATTTCCCCCTGATGTCTGGTATTCCTGGCCTCATCTGTTTGAACACCAAGTCCCCCTCTTTCAGCGGGTGCTTCCTCACCTTCTTTCCGAAAGTTCTCGCTAATCTCTTCTGATATATCTGATTGTGATAATAAGCTTTCAGCCTACTCTCATCCAGTAAGTTCAAGTGCTGCAATCTCTGCTGCGCCCATTCGGCTTCCGGGATTTGGGCCTCCATGACCACCCTTAGTGATTTAAGCTCTATCTCTACCGGCAATATTGCTTCTGTTCCGTATACCAGGGAAAATGGTGTAGCGCCTGTAGATGATCTTACTGTCGTTCTGTATCCCCACAGGGCGAAGGGTAACTTTTCAGCCCAGTCTTTGTAGGTTTGGACCATCTTGGACAAGATCTTCTTCACATTCTTATTGGCGGCTTCTACTGCTGCATTCGCTTGCGGTCGGTAAGGAGAGGACTTATGATGCTCAACACCATATTTCTCAAGAAGTTTTCTGGTCTCTCCCATAAACTGCACTCCATTATTAGATACTATGTGGTGAGGGAGACCATATCTGCAGATCAAGTTCCTCTCTATGAACCTGGCCATATCCCTTGCGTCAATTTTCTTGAAAGATTCTGCCTCGACCCATTTGGTGAAGTAGTCGATTGCGACTATGATATAGCTGTGCCCATTGGACGCCGTAGGGCAAATCTCTCCAATGATATCTATCCCCCAAGCAGCAAACGGCCAAGGTGACGTTAGGTTATGTAGCTCTGATACCGACAGGTGCCTCAGATCCGCGTACTGTTGGCATAACTGACATTGCTTGACATACTTTGAACAATCAGTGTCCATCGTAAGCCAATAAAAGCCTTGCCTCATTATCTTCTTGGCCAAGGTCAAACCATTCATGTGGGCCCCGCAGACCCCTGCATGGGCTTCTTCCATTATCTTGCACGCTTCTCTTTCATTCAAGCATCTGAGCTGAATCCCATCTGACCGTCTTTTGTATAGCACCCCTTCCAAGGATATGAACTAAGTAGATAACTTACGTATCATCCTCTGGTCTTTTTCAGTGGCTTCTTCTGGAAATCTATCGCTTTCCAAGTAATTCATGATATCAAAGTACCATGGCTTCCCATCTGACGCCTCTAGTTCCATTACAGGCTCGGTTTCAAAACTGGGCTTATCAGAGCTCGAAATTAGCACTGGTTTCATGGCCACTCCTTCAGGGTTATCCCACATTGACACTAAGGTTGCCAACGCATCAGCCAAACGGTTCTCATCTCTGGGCACAAAGTGGAAAGTGCAAGTCTCAAACTGCCCACACATCCCTTTCAGATATTGAACATAGGGGACCAGTCGTTCTTCCTTAACAGCCCACTCACCTCGGATCTGGTTTATTACCAAGGACGAGTCACCAAATACCTCTACGTTTCTTGCCCCCAACACAGCCAAAGCTTCTAACCCGAAAGTGCACGCTTCATACTCAGCTTCATTGTTGGTTGCTTTGTATCTCAGTTTCCTAGCAAGAGGAAGTTTCTCATTATCTGGGGTTGTCAGGATGATTCCGACTCCGGCTCCTTTGTTGTTTACCGCCCCGTCAAAATGCAACTGCCATCCTTGAACAGAAATCGTGCCTATGCTCTCGTCAGGAATGGTAAATTCGAAGGTGTCCCCTTGGATAGGATGTTCAGCAAGGAATTCGGCTACAGCTCGCCCCTTAATAGTCTTGCGGGTGATGTATTGCACATCAAACTCTTGTAGCAAGAGCATCCACCTCCCCATCTTTCCAAGCAAAGATGGCGCCTCCTGCAAATATCTTAAAGGATTCTGCTTGGCTACAGCCTGAACCTTGTATGAGTGGAAGTAATGTCTTAGCTTCTTTGACGCCCAAATCACTGCAAGGCAGATCTTCTCCACTTCATCATATTTTATTTCGTAAGCCAGGAACTTCTTGCTGAGGTAATAAACTGCAAACTCCACCCCAAATTCATCCTCTTGAGCCATCATGGCGCCCACTGAACCGTCTTCTACTGCCAGGTACAGAATAAGCGGTTTAACAGGTTGCGGAGGTCTTAGTACTGGCGGATTTAACAGGTACTCCCTGATATTATCAAAGGCTCTCTGACAGTCTTAATTCCAGACTACGGGCTGGTTTTTTCTAAGCAGCTTCAAAACAGGTTCGCATATCGAAGTGAGCTTTGCAATAAACCGGCTAACATATTGCAGTTTGCCCAGGAAACTCCTTACATCTTTCTCCTTCTGTGGCACAGGCATCTCTCTGATAGCTTTCACCTTATCGGGGTCAATTTCTATCCCCCTCTAACTGACGACATGTCCCAACAGCTTTCCTGAAGTCACCCCGAAAATGCACTTCTTGGGATTAAGTCGCAGATTATACTTGTCGATCCTGGAGAAGAACTTCTCTAGAGCTTCAAAGTGTCCCTCTCAGGTGGCTGATTTGACCATCATATCATCGACATACACCTCCACTTCTTTGTGAATCAGGTCGCTTAGGATCTTGGTTGCCATCCTCTGGTATGTGGCCCCCGCATTCTTCAGGCCGAAAGGCATAACCCGATAGGCATAGGTACCCCACTCTGTGATGAAGGCAGTCTTAACCCGGTCAGCTATCTTGTTCAGGATCTGGTTGTAGCCCACATATCCATCCCCAAAGCTGTACATCGCGCAATTGGCGGCACTGTCTATCAATACATCAATATGGGGTAGTGGAAAATCATCTTTAGGGCAAGCTTTGTTAAGATCTTGATAATCCACACACACCCTGACCTTTCCGTTCTTCTTAGCCACAGGAACCACATTCGCCAGCCAAGTAGGATACTGGACTTCCACAAGAAACTTAGCTTCAATCTGCTGTCGGATTTCCTCCTTAACCTTGTCAGCCCATTCTGGTCTTAGCCTTCTCAACTTCTGCTTCACATGCCTGCAATCTGGGTAAGTCGGGATGGCATGCTCCGCCACGGCTCGGTCAATCCCCGGCATGTCCTCGTAGGTCCAGGCAAAGACTTTTTCATGTTTTGTTATTATTCTCTCAAAATTTTTTCTCTCCTCAGGAGTTATGTTTGATGCTATTAGAATTTCTCTCGGATTTTCCGAAGTTCCAAGATTGAAAGGCGTTGTGCCAGTAGAGTCAATGTCAAAAATTGATGGAATATGATCATGTTCATGCATGTTGAAATCATCAGAAACATCGCACAAATAAGTGAAATTGTTCATCTTATTGATAATATTATTGTTATCATTTACATCATAAAAGAGTTCTGGAATAAAAAGACAATCTAGGCTAGAGTCTTCTTCTGCCGCTCCCGAGGTTGACGCTGTCGCAGCTTGCTTACTGACCTTCTGATTTAGCAGAGGCCCTTCAGGCACGTCGGAAGAAATTTTCAAATCCTCCATTTCCAGCTCTAAATCTGCTATCTTCCCTTTTCCTTTCAGCCTGGCATCTACCATCTTTTCAGTAACCACCTCCTCGAGCTCGCACTTGTCCCAAGTGATACCCCGAGTCATGACTTCTTCATCCCAAAAGTCTTCAGCGGTCTTGACAAACCCGACGTGCCAGTCATACACATCATTAAAGATCTCAAAGCCAGGGACAATCCTCCCATCTACCCACTGCGGTTCATCTTCACCAGTATAAGCACATACTGAGGATGCGGGGACAAAGCTTTCTGAAATGTGGGGGATCCTGTCTGTTACCCTCTTCTTGCCGAAGCCACCTCTGTACCCCAGACCTTTTCGGTTCTTCTGCCCTCGAGTGTTGATCGCGGTCTGCAGCCCTTGGGAGCTTCTACCCAATCCAGCCCCAGGAAGATAGTGCATCTTCTTCATCATACTAACCACAGCCGGGCTATCTCCTGATCCGTGCTCTTCCTTTATCATAGATACATGGAAACCACTGAATGGCTGATTGGCAATTTCTAGCGCTGAGACCTGGTTTTCCCTGGCCGCCTTGATAGTCACCACCTCCCCTTCGTGCGGGAATTTTATCATCTGATGCAGTGTGGATGGCACTCCTCCTAATCTATGAAACCAGGGTCTCCCTAGCAAAGCCGAGAAGTTAGCAGGAATGGGCAGAACTACAAATTCAACTTCCACTTCGATAGGTCCTGTCTTGACCAAAGTCTTGAATGTTCCTGAGGCATGCCTCCTCGAGTTATCGTAGGCCATGATAGTCAGATCGGATCCGCTAAGCATATCCTCGCTTAAGCCAAAAGCTTGCAAAGCTATCAAAGGGCACATGTTGATAGAAGACCCATCATCCACCATAACGCAAGCAGTGTGCTTGCCGCTAATCTGCGCTTTAATGTATAAAGGTCGGTTATGATTGCGTCCTTCTGCCGGTAAGTCAGCGTCAGGAAAGATCAACCTCTCCTCGGATCCTCCCTTGATTAAACCCAAAAGTTCTGACGGGGAAATCGTGGTGGCGACTGTGGCCTCAACCAAAGCCTCTACTACCTTCTGTCTGTGAGAGGGGGATTGCCTCAACAAATCCCAAATGGATATCTGAGCTGCGGTTTTCTTCAGTTGCCTTATAATCTGTTCCTCCTCTGGCTCTTTCTCTGCCAATGGCTGTACCGGCTCAGGTAGCTTTGCAATCTCGGGGATCACTCTTCCACTTCTAGTGACAGCGCTTATCTTTCCCTCTTCTCCATCGGAGCCCCACAGATCAAGGTTCAATCCTTCTTCATCCTCGGCTTCTCCACCGCTCTCACTGCTAGACCAGCAATCAAGAGTCGCCACAACTGCTTTCTCCTTCCCATCCTCGGAATTACCAACAGCAGACTCCTCATTCCCATACAGATCTTGTAGCACGTACCACTCTAGCAGGCTAGATTGGATCATAAACACAGGTGGGGGTACGGCATTATAACCAGGCTTCTTCTCAGCTTCTCTCTTCTCGGGGTCAGAGATCTGCTTGCTATCGATCAAGTCTTGAATAGAGTGCCGAAGCGCTTTGCATTTATCAGTGATATGGCCTGAGTGCTGGTGGAATGCACAGAATTCGTTGTCCTTATGTCCCGGTTTCCCTTGTGTCAAAGCTGGCCTAGGAGTTAGAGGACGCAATTTTCCCTCCTTCATCAGTCTCTTCAAGACCCAGGATAATGGTCTCCCCAAGTTCGAAAACTTCCTCTGGCTGGCTACCTCAGTAGCAGACACTTCACCCATTCTTCTAGTGCTGTTACTGGGACCTGCCGGCCTACTGGCTCCTTGACCGGGGTTAGCCCTTTTGGCAAAATTATCATTGTTAGCTTTTCGGGTCAAAAATTCCCCTTCTGCTTCGATGGCTATATCTTTGAGAGACTCCCAGTCCTTTAACCCCTTCATCCTCCGGATTCATCCCGTGAGCTCTGCCTATCATACGAGCCATAGCCTCAAACCTCTCTTCCATCTTCTTTAGAATAAAGTCATCAGCTTGAGGCGCCTTCCCCTTCTCAGATGCCATGCTCAACCTATCATCCTCGATATCTCTATCGTCATCAATTCTCAATACTGGCCTTCTTCTCAGCTCTCCCGAAGCCACTGATCTTAACTCTACCAGCGGCGGCCTAACGGGCTCCTCTCGCCTTTCAACCCTTTCTTCTTCAGGCTCATTCTGTCTCACTGGAGGAGGAGGAGGAGGATTCTGGGGAGCATTCGGCTGAGCGTTCTGCTGTGTCAAGGCGGCCAACATATTCATCATCCTGCCCTCGAATTCCTCGAAACGGCGGCCCACTTCTTCCGCAATCATGGCCCTAGTGGCATCTTCCCCCCTAGGTGAGTTTGCCATCTGAGATACTGTGCCACTGACTTCTGATAAAATCTCCGGCAGACCCTCTCTATCTGACAGCTCAGGAGTATGAACTCGGATCAGTCGCCCGGTTGGTGATCTAGTCCACCTGGGCAGATCTATGATGGCTGCAGGGACAAAAGTTAGAATGATGCATGAAATGTAGGTATAATGCATGATCATGATATGCAACATTTACAGAGCACAAGCAAGCAAGTAGGTCCTTCCACCCTTATCTCTCCCACACACGTGGTCGTGCAGTCTCTTTCCTAGGTGGGATTAGCCCAAGGGTCAACGAGGGACCCAATGGACGCGTATGGTGCGCGGCAAAAAACCGGCAGCATAACACTCCTATGCTAATGTACAAGCGGATGGATAATGATCGTCACGTATTCGGACGGTCCATAAATTTCGACATGGCCCTACCGGGGCATGATAGCCTTTGGCTAGGTTACCGAGTGAGATATTTGGATTCATCCAATACGTAAGGATCCATACAGCAAGCTTGAGATTAAGGTTCATTTTACCTGTGGAAAGTGACTACAGCCATTACATGAGCTTTGGACAAGGGAGATGTTTCTTTGAGGCTACCTAAGCATGATCCCTGCCGACGGGTCTAGCTCATCACGAGCGTAGCGACCGATCGGGTCACCATTTTAATATACCATTGAGGTACGTGGCTTGGGGTGGTGATTATCCTTAACACTTCCCCAAATTGAGTGAAAATGAGGAGGTGCTTCAGGAACGCACCGGGGCTAGAAGAGGGACCAAACTAGCGTATTCTAAGGCTCTAATGATATGCAAATGCAAATTTGAGAGAAAATGAACTTATGAATTAACTTTTAATCATAAATGTTAAAAGAGGTATTTTCAAATCGAAATCTCGAACCATAAACGTCCCCAGTGGAGTCGCCACTGTGACGCACGCCGGACCCCGGTGAGCGCCGCCCGTTCGACCGCCCGCACGTGGGCGACCGGGGCGTTTGCGGGTCCGTTGGCATCTTACGATAAATCGCAAGTGCTTCTATTTTGGGCAACAAGGAGGTATCATGGAGTCGCCACCCAATAGAACATTGGGAAAGTTACTCTCGCCTCGGAGAGCCTAAGACTTGCGCTTAGTATCCATGTTGGGCCATGAGGCCTAGGATTAGCACTAAAGTCTCGTGACCCAAGAAGTATTTTGGAGGATAACCTCTAACCTCTTGAGCCCAAAGACCAGAGCTGGGTCCGGGATTTCTCATCTATTTCTACCTCGATTAGTTTATGATCAAATTTTAATGTCATCAGTTCGCTCTCTCTCCACACTATGCAGTTGATTAAAGGGCACATTTATTCACATTCGGAAAGCAGTAAATGAGCAGAATAAGTATCAAAAGCGATAAATTACAATAACACAAGGAGCGGAATACAACTCCCTTTGGTAAATGTGCGATTCCTACACAAATCGGGGCATTGTTTATTTTGAGGACTTTGGTCCTCTCATGCATCATTATTAAAAAGGGGATGTTTAATATGTGATGATCTTTATTGAATGAAAATAGGGCGTTGGACCCTTTTGCATTTTATACAAAACTCAATTTTATTTAAGTACAAATCGTTGATATATTCTTACATTTAACGGGATAAAGAAAGCTTATTCAAATACATAAAATAATCAATGAAAAAGCGAGAGGAATAAATCAAGAGGTTTAAGAAAACTAAACCGGACGAAATCCACCACGCATGGTAGGTAGCCGCTCGAACTCGGAATTATCCAAGAAGACCAATATACACTCACAGAAAGTTAAGAGATGTTAATATTCATGAAATTAACACATAAAAAATCGAAGGGACTGAATAGAGATGAAAAAATGATCAACGAAAATGGAGGCAGAACCCACCGACGGCCCTTCTTGGTTGACCGACGGGCGTCGGTTTGGTAATTCGATATGCCCGTTTGTCACTCAAAAAGGGCGTCCATAGGTAGGTGACCGACGGGCGTCGGTCATGAAGATGACCCGTCGGTCACCTCTGTCTCCGGAAAATAGAAAGGAAACAAGGGCCTTTCAAGATCAAAAAGCAAGTTTTATTTCAAAAGGGGAGATGGGGTAGTCAAAATGAAGAAAGGTAATGACAAGTATTCAAAAATTTCACAGAATGAATAAATAAATGCTAAATGATTAAATATGAGATAGAAATAGAGAGAGAATCCGGAATATTTACCCTCAGATAGTTGCCTTGGGTAGAATTTTGATGTCGGTTAGATCCCCGCGCGTTCCACGAGAAATAAGAGAATGAAAGATTAGAGAGAGAAAATGAGCTATTTCACCTCCGATCCTTCAGAAAATCGATTTAGGAGTCAAAATCTAAAGAAAACTAATTAGCTTTTAGTTCCTTTGATTGATTTGATCCTTGATTAAGTAAAGTTCTTTGGAAAAAGGTGTTTTTGGAAGAGAGAGAAAACGTGCTCGAATTTTGGCAGAGTTTCCTCTTCTGAAAAATTTTCCAACCCTTTTGAAGTGAAAATCCGGACCTTATATAGCCAGACACGACCGACGGGCGTCGGTGCGTAGGGGCAGGCGTCGGAAGAATCCTACTGACACAAGGACACTTCCGACGGCCCTGCCACATCCACCGACGGGCGTCGGAACGGTTGCGTGCTCCGGGAAACCAGGCGGCTCCTGACAGGGGCGGTGACTTTCCGACGGGCATCGGAAAATACCCTGAGCCATCGGTGACTCGAAGCGACGGGCTACCTCCACAGACGGGCTGGCTGTCTGTGGAGGACAAAAAACCTTTTCGACTCGGAAAACTCCCGTTTTCTCCCCCTCTGCCCCTGAAGTGTAGAAAAACCTCATTTCTCATGGAACGCGGGACTAAAACCTCCAACTTCAGCCTCCCGTACAGGCTTTGAACATTGATTTCATCATAGGGTAACTTCTGATCCGGACCGCTCCAGGACACGGTGCTTACAGTCGCCTTCACCTTACACCACACAAATATTCTTATCCTGTCTAAATCATGCCATGTGCACATGTATCATATATCCTGAACATTCATTCTCATGTTATACCATATTTTTTACTTATGCTATCGTTGTATGTTGATTGCATGTACACTATAAATTTATGTATGCACATCATTTGTCATGCATTGTTCACACATTCACACTCACTTATAATTTTTTCGTTAATGTTTTACACACATACATCTTAGCACATATTTCATGTACGCATTTTTATACAAAATGTTTTTACACATGTTTTGTACATATAATTATTACACGCATACACGATACTATTGCGTATGCCATTCCATATACATGATTTCTAATGCATAGTTTCCACATATTTTTTACAAAAAAAAAAGAGAGAGAAAACAAAGAAAAAAAAAATTCCTTGTTTGCCTGAAACGATTTTTGTACATATACATTTTTTTATGGAATAAAATTTTTTGTGTTAAGTTATATCCTAAAATGATGACATGTTTGCACCTCATTAAGGTACATCTGATTCAAAGTTTGACTCTGCCTAGTTGGTTTTCAATTATGAATGGATTTGATCTTAACTCTAGAAATCTGTATTTCATTCCATTTTGAATTAAGCAAAAGGTATATATGTTTGATCATTAAGAGCTAAATCATGTGAAAATATTTGACTATACCGTGTCATTTATAAGTTTAAGAGCACTTTTGGCCCGTTTTGAAAACAAAACTGGAAAAACTAGTTGCAATTAGGGGATTGGATGAAAACTTACTAAGAGCACTAGAACCTTTCTAATTACCCGTCAAAGCGACCCTTGGATAAGGTTGAATCTAGAAAATGATTTAGGCAACTATTTTTTTGTATAGCTCTCTAAATTACCATTTTCTACCCTTATTTCCTAATCGCTTGCTAGCCCGTTAAGCCTTTATTTTGGTATGCTAAATGCGTATCGATTTTATTGTTACACACATTAAAACTATCCTTTTCGCCTAAAATGATTTGGCTTCCCCTTAGAAGAATGGCCGTCCTAGTAAGTATGGATATATATTATGATATTCGCTTAAATTGTCAAAAATTGCCCCGGTGAAAATGGGTTTACCTTTCGAGAAGAGAATTTCAATCATTGATAAATTTGGGTTACCAAAAATCACCATGATAAGGATGCGTCTACCACTTGATGAAACGAAGTTTCAATCATCAATAATTTTTGGGCTACATTTCGAGAAAGGGGTTCAAGTCATAAATAAACTTCTGGTGTAATTAGAGACATAAGCTTGCAAAAAAAAAATATAGAGCTTATGATAATACCCCTTGATGGGTTTTGTTATCTCTTTGACTTAATTGTTATGTAAAGCTAAAGTATTACTAAGTCCAAATTCGAGGATACCTGGATGGTATACAATTGGGGTTGAGAATGTTTCCTTCATCCGAATGAATAGCGACTTGATCCTTCTTTGATAGCCATTTACCTAAGCCTAACATTACAACCAAGGTAAGATCTATTGATTTTGGGTTTAGCTTTATCCAACTAGCGGAGATGACCTTCTAGTAAGGTTTGGTACGTAAGAAGAGGCATATGGTGTTTCTTGAGCTTCAAGCGGGAAGCCATGAGTGCATTTGCATTCGAGTTGAGTCTCGCCTCCAATATTGCATCTAGAATTTGCTTTTGAAAAATGAAAAATCCTGTTTTGGCCTTTTGCACACACACACAGAGATGGCATGGTGTGCCTTGTATTTACATGTTGGTTTAGTAAACCTTGATGTCTACATATTTATCTTCTTGCCCTTCCTTGGGAATGACTTTCAAATTCTTTTGCTGAGATTGAATCAGTTGAGAATGTGGATCATTCAGTACGCTTAAAGTCAGATAGAAACTCGAGTTTGAGGTACCTGATTGTTTGCACTCATTTCACAAACTTGGGGATTTCTTATGACTACCCATGAAAGTGATACGTTGTATATACTCTCGGCAATATTTTTTTGTACATGTTCTTTTTACAAATGTTTTTACACATAATTGTAGCAAACATCCTTATAAATAGTTTTACATGCATAATTCTTAGCGCATGTCTTTTGGCATAAGATCTTTTGTTTACATGGCTATCTAAATTTCATTTTTTATAATCATGTACCTTCACACATTTTATGAGCTTATCCTTTGCGTGCATTTCACACGCACATCTTCCTGCATGCATTCTATACACACACATAGCATTCTATACACACACATGATTTTTTCCTGCACATGTCTTATATGCATTGTTAGCAATGTGCACATATCACACATACCCAATTCTTTATATAGCCTTCATGCACATAACGACTTCCACCTATCATTGCATATGATTTTTTACATCTATGCCGATGAATGACTCCAGTCTTATCACATGCATAATCATTTGCATGCATGGTCATTTGCACATCTTTTTCGTACATAATTCCATGCATAGTTTTTTACATGCATTCCATGCATACATGGTGCTCGACGCTCATTAGATAGTATACATCAGTCTCACGTCGACAAGTTGACATTTTTCTAAGTCCTCTGAGGGGGCAAATATCTGAAAGTTCTCTGAGGAGGCAAAAATCTGAAAGTCCTCTAAAGAGGCAATTCTCAAATTAACCCAAGTACTCTCCGGGGGCAAATCAACCCAAGTTCTCTCCGAAGGCAAATCAACCCAAGTCTCTTGAGGGGGGCAAATCAACTTATGCCCTCTCAAGAGGCGAAATCCTTAAGGCCAAGAGGACACCCTTTTAGATCCTGGGGGCATGGTGGAGCAGCCAAGTTGTATCTTTAACGAACACTTGATCACCTAAGACATAGTCTTCCATTTTTACATCTACATCTCATATCATGCATACAATTTCTTGTATATACTTTCATGCACATAGCTTTGTAGGAAATATCCAAGAAGGATATCTCGCACTTTGTAAGCCTCGGCTCGGTGCAGTTCTAGAAGAACAACTCCGCTCAGAAGAGCAACCTGCACTTTGTAAGCTTCGGCTCGGTGCAGTTCTAGAAGAACAACTTCTCTCAGAAGAGCAGTTCAGAAGAACAACTTCGCTCAGAAGAGCAGTCCAGAAAGACACCCAGTTCAGAAGAACATCTTGGTCAGAAGAGCAGTCCAGAAGGACACCCAGTTCAGAAGAACATCCCAGCTCAGAAGAGCAGTCCAGAAGGACACCCAGCTCAGAAGAGCAGTCTAGAAGGACACCCAGCTCAGAAGAGCAGTCCAGAAGGACACCCAGTTCAGAAGAACGCCCAGCTCAGCAGAGCAGTCCAGAAAGACACCCAGTTCAGAAGAATGCCCAGCTCAGAAGAGCAGTTCTAGAAGAACAACCCCGCTTAGAAGAGCATTTCTAGAAGAACAACCCCGCTCAGAAGAGTAGTCTATTTAGTTTAGAAGAACACCATGCTCAAAAGAGCAATTTAGAAGAACAACTCCCGCTCAGAAGAGCAGTTCAGAAGAACAACAATCCCGCTCAGAAGAGCAATTGTCGACTCGATGTATCACCACTTCCCCGGTAAGAAGGTAAGGTCTCCGCCTCCGCCTCAGGTATGTAATCTCCTCTCTATTCCTTCCTTGAATTTTTGCTCACCTAGGTGTCTAAACACTAGCTTCTCCAAAATTGGGGGCAACTGTAGACACCGGGTCCCGAGTCGAGTTTAATACATATAAAAAAGGGCATTTGACTCCTTGATAATTTCCTCTAAAAAATATATATGTATGTATGTATGATTAAAAATTAATTATTTAATATTATTAGTTAATTAATTAGTTAATACTATTGGGTAATTAAAATGTATGTAAAATTAAATATTATTAGTTAATTTACAAATTAATATTATAGTATAATTAAAATTGAAAAAAGAAAATAAATATAGGATAATTTAAGTAGATTAGTTAAATTAAATATGTAGGGTTTAATTAGTAGTGTTTAATTAATTAATATTTGTGTTTGTGTAAGTTAATTAATTTAAATTAATTAAATTAAGAAAAGTAAAAAGAGGAGGGAATTATTGGAGGGGAATTAGTGACCTAACCTACCTAAAATGGTGGGAATAAAAAGAGAAAGAAGACCAAGAGAGAGGGGGGCTAGGCTGGGAAAAGAAAAAAAGAGAAAGAAAAAGAAAGAAAAGAGGAGAGAGCAAGAATAGGTCAGCTGAGCAAAGACCAAGAAGAAAGAAAGAAATAGAAAGGAAAAGAGAGCAAGAAAAAGAAAATAAAAGAGAGAGTAAGAGAGATTAAAGGCCAAGAAAAACCAAAATCAAAGGAAAAGAGAAGAAATAAGAGGAGGAGGACCAGCAACCAACGGGACCAATGGAAAGCACCAGACGCCAGAACAAGGAAGAAAAAAATAAGAAAAAGGAGAGGAGGTGGCGGGGGCTCCGCCGGCCAACCACCACTGCACACGGTAGCACGCGCCACACCGGAAGAACCTACACGTGCGGACGCTTCCAACGACGGCCGCCGTCCCTCCGTCAGTTGCCGGCAGCGTGGCGTGTGAGGGAGAAGAGCTGAGACGTTGTGGTGCATTTTTCGGCGACGGCGGACTTCCGATCGGCGCGTGACCATCTCCGGTGAGCTCCTCGGGCGCCGATCTACCTTCCGGCATGAGTGGTGTCAGCCATAGCCCCTCCGGTGACCGGTAAACTTCCTTCCTCCCTTTTTATTTATTTTATATATTATTATTATTATTTGTTATTATTATTATTATTATTAATAATTGTTAATATTATGGTTATTATGATATTATTATTATTGTTGTTTATTTGTTAATGTTTGTGTTATTTATTTTATATTTTGCTATTATTATTATTATTATTGTGATATCATTTATGTTATTTTAGTAATTGTTTATATTATTATTGTTATTGCTTTTTTATTATTATTGTTATGTTAATATTAATATTATTAATCATTTTTAATATTATTTTATGTTTGATGTATTTTATAAATATTATTGTTATTGGTATTTTATTATTATTGTTATTATTATTATGATGATGATTGTGTGATCATTATTATTTGGTTAAGGTGATCATTATTATATTGCATTATTGCTATTATTATTATTATCCATTTACATTATTAATACTATCATCTTATGTTTAATTCATGTTATAATTGTTAATATTAGCACATTATTATTATTCCTATTATTATAATTATTTTTCTTATTATTATCATTATTATTTTTATTGCATTCGATTATTACAATTGTTATTATATTTTCCATCCATCAATTCTTTTAATTTAATTCATTCAATTATTTATCCAATTATTTCTCTATTTATTCATTTGTTCATCGCTTAATTTAATTTAGTCCATTTTTTTTAATTTTAATTACTTCTCTCAATTTGCTTTATTCAAATTATTTGTTTATTTATTTATCCAATTATTCATTTATTCATTACTAACAAATATTATTTTCCCGTCATGACAATAACCGCGAGTATCACGTGGCCTGTCCAAGAAGCACGGTCGAGGCGAGTAGATTAGGTTTTATTATTATTTATTATTTGAAAATATGTAATTATTTTATTTATTTTATTCATTTGTGGTCTGTAATAATAAATGAATTTTTGACCGCAATTAAAAAGAACCACCACATAAATGTTTTATACTAAATGAAATTTGTTAATAAAACTGGACCAATGTCCTGGTTTTCATCCTAAAGAAAAGGTTTAAATTGATTTGAGAACTCAAAACTTTTCATAAAATAAGTAATTGGGAACCAATGTTCCCGCCTAAATGAATAGCTCGATTTATGTACGTATTTTTATCATTCTTTTATGATTTTATATTTATTTTTGGATAATTGTAAATATGTTTTATTTGTAGCTTTATTTATTGTTTTTTACGTGCTTGTAATGCGCTCTTATTTATCGCATAACTCGTGTAGGGAGAGAGATAAAATAATTGACCCAAAAAACCCATGCATATAATATTAACCAAGTGTATGAATAAGAGTGAGGTCCTGAACCTTCTCTGGTTTTGGGCCTCAAAAGGTTAGAATTACTTTCCCGATGTTTTATCGGGTGGCGACTCCATGATCCTGCCTTATGGTAGCCCAATAGATGGTGAGGTCGTCTACACCTAAGACCATGCATACACTATAAACATGCCATAAACATCATCATACATCATGAAAAACCCATGTATACCAGTCGGCCTACATATTAAACTTTCACTTTCAATTATTTCATCAACTTTAACCTTTATTTATGTCAATTACATGTTGAATAACATAACTATGCCATTACTTTTCATTAAAACTCATCAAAATTATACCTTTACACATGATAACCATTCGGCCACATACATACATCATACATCATGAAATTTTCACATGCTCTAACACATACCATTAAATAAATCACATGCCAAATATCATGTATACATCATAAACATGCCCTAAACATCATCAGAACACATCAAAATCATGTGATATACCATTTAGCCTAAGTAGAGATTCATCATGCCAACTTTGTTTTCTCATTTTAAACATTCATATCATCATTTTTAAGCTTTCTAAACATGTCTATATGGTTTGATTCAATTAAGCATGCATATTTTACATACTTTATGTTTAAACATAACTAAAAATCATACTTTTAACATGGAACTTTAAATCTTCATTTCCTTAGCTTTACTCCATGAAACATCACCATCTCCTTTGAAATCCATAAGTGGCCGAATATACAATCCAAAGAAATCACCATAAATTTTCTTCCTTTATGAATATACTTACATAAACATACTCTAGACATCCAAAAGTTCCTATTTGAACCCTTAAACCAATTTAAAAATATAAACTTTACATACCTCAAATTGACACATAAACTCTTCCACTTATTTTTTCCCACTTATTCCACTTCAAATTAACTTTAGAGACCATTATCATTGAAAATAGAGGCTGGATTTTACTTGGGATGGTTGGATTTGGTGGGAACTGGAGAGAGAAATGAAGAAAATTCAAGAGAAATGGAAGAAGTACCATTCGTCCATGGAGAAAGGAGGAGAGAAATGGAGAGCTTTCTAGGGTAATCTGATATTTAGGGGTTTATATAGGTGGTTGTGGTGGGTTGGGCTTGGTCCAACCAATTGGGCCAACGTAATTCTAAGCCCATTTAAGAAATTAGGCCTAATAACCAATTAAAAATAATTTCTCCCACTTCCCAAGCTCAATTTCTCCCAAAATAAATTTTATAATTCTTAAAATATATATATTAGCCTCCACATAAATTTTTAGCTCAATCTGAGATCATTTCCCGATCCGCTAATTTCTTACCAGTCCGATAACTCAATTTTTCGTCTCATAAAACAATTTATTTTTCATTACCATTTGATTCTCCATAATATTTCGAGAAAATCCATGCTTTTAGATAAGTTTTTTGAGATCCATAACTCCATTTAGAGTCCGATCAAACTTTGGTCAAACTAGTCAAACCAAAGTCAACCGATTCGATCGGTTCGGTCTGGTTCACTAGTTGAACCGGTTCGGTTCACTTTTCATCCTTAACTTCTATTTTACTCTTAATAACTCATTTGACCTTTTTTCTACCTTAATCAAGGTCCTTATCCGGTCTGGTTCAATTAAACTAGTCCGATTCACTCATTGTTCAGTGTCATCATAAAATTATTGTTTCACTACCAAACTGTTTTACACACTATCCTGAGTCCATTTATACCTTCAGATAACTTTTTGGAGGTCATTTACTATCTTTAAAGTCTCGATCAAATTTCGGTCAAACCTAGTTACTATTTGAATCGAACTAGAGGCTTTTCTTATATTTAACTTTCGGGGATCTATTTGACCTCATTTTCACTCCAAATTATACCACCAGACTCGAAATAACCTTTACTTTTCAATGGTTCAATAAAATATTTTTCACCTTCGGGTTCCAGGGAAGTCACCCATCAGGGGCTTCCCTGACCTGAGCACGTTTAACCTTTCTTCTCTCATTTCTTTTAGGATCTAATTAATGATATTTTTACCTGAAATTCACACTACATACTCTACAGATTTTGCTAATTACTACTGACCCGGTATTCAGACTATTACAAAAATAACCATATTGGATGTTAAACACATAAACCAATTAGTATAAGCATGTAAAAGTGTGATTTTGATGTGTTTTGATGTAAACTAATGGCATGACTATGTTAATAGACATGTAAATTAGCTAAATAAATGTTAAAGGTGATAAAAAGAACTTTTGATGAATGTGTAATAAGTTGGCCGAATGGGGTACATGAATAATTCATGGTGTACTTTGATTATAAAATGATTTTAATGGTATATCATGGTATAAGAATGAAAATTAAATGTGTAATGATTGATTTGATGGAAAAAGAACGGAATGCTATGATGAGATTCCATTAATTGTATATATTGTAACATAAAATGTGTAAAATAGAATAATTATTGCCCTTAGTAGTAGTCTGGTGGTTAAATCTAGCTCAAGATATAGTTAGCTAGCCATAGGGACATTATACCGGGGTGGTGAGCATTATGTCTCACCTATTGCAGGCCAATGACAGTCCTACTTAAATGTTGAAATGTAGGGGTGGTCATTCGGGGTCCCTCTAAAATGTATTGAAATGTTGAAATGTCAAATGAAATGAAATGGAATGTAGGGGTGGTCCTTCGGGATCCCTCTAAAATGAATTGAACCTATAGGGTTCAAGTCTCGTGCATCTAGTTCGGAGATTTTTGCAGAAATTATACTAGGGGCAAATTAAGGAAAAATGGATTAAAATTGGATTATTTGAGAAATATAGTGAAAAATGAGGGTAATAATGGAAAAATGGATAACTAAATGGTTATATATGTAATTATGTAATAAGATAAGATAAGATAAGATAAGATAAAGTTTAGGTAAGATAAGGACAAAAATGAAATTTGACTTGAAAATAATACTTTAAGGACTAAATGGTAATTATGTAAGAGATTGAGAGAATATGATAAAAATGAGATTAATACGATTAAATTAGAGTTAAAATGGAATTTATGAGGAAAAAAGACTTAATTGTAATAAATAAAAAGTTTAAGGGTATAATTGTAATTTTGACCATAAATAAGATAATAATGAATATTAAGGGTAAAAATGTAACTAAATAAATATTCGTGGAAATAAGTGACTTTATGAGGACTAAAATGTAATTTGGCATGAAAATGGTAATTTAGGGACTAAACGGTAATTTTCATGCTAAATAAGGGTTAAAAAGGTAAGTAAGATGAGTTAATGGCATTTTTATAATTTTAGAAAAGTTTGAGGACTAAATTGTAATTTTACTATAATAAGGGACTAAAACGTAAATATGAACTTTTATGTGTACAATTTGCATATTTACCATTAAATGAAGGAATTAAGTGCAACTATGAATATTCTTGCACGTATAGAAATTAAATGAATTAAATATTGGGTTATTTGATATTAAATGTATTATTTATAATCATGAAGTATGCATGTTAATTTAGTCTAGTGGATTAAATAAATAAATAATATAAATTAGTAGCATTTGTGTAAATATAAGAAAGTTCAAGGACCTAAGTATAAATATGCTATAGTTTATGGACCAAATTGTAAATATGACCTAATATAAGGACATAAATGCAAATTTGGATAATTAAATATACTAAGTGCATAAATGATTTTAAATAAAAAATTTTATATGTAAATAATCGAATGAAATAAATAATTGTCTAAGGGTAAAATTGTAATTTTAGTAATATTTTTAAGGATATAAGTGTAATATAGTAAAAGAATATTTTCATAAGAACTAAGTGGTAAATTGCATGTTAGATAATAAAATAAAGACGACAATAAGTGGATTAATGGCATTATTGTAAATTAGTGAAAACAAAAGGTAATACTGTAAATTAGTAAAAAGTTTAGAGATTAAATTGCAAATTGATGATAGTAATATAAATTTAAGGATTAAAATGCAATTGGCAAGTATTATGAATGATAACTGTATAAGTGAATATAAATGAAGAAATTCATGATTTAATAATAAGAATAATTATAATGATAGTATTAATACAAATATTTAAGTTTATATCAATATCTAGATTAATATAAATATACAAGTATGTTACTGTTAATGCTAATAACAATAGTGGCAATAGCAAAAATAATATTAATCGTAATAATGAGTAATGAGTTATAAGAAATAAATAATGGTAGTGTTAGTAAATTAATGGAAAAGGTTACTATAGTCATGAAAGCATCATTAATTGAATTTAATTAGACACTGAAAGTTTTATAATTGAAGTACAAATTTGGAAGAAGGAAAGGGTATTAAAGGAAAATAAATAAAAGGTAGTGTAATATAATTGACACAAGTAACATAATTATGAGCTAGTTCTGTGGAAATAAAATAAATGGAATTTAAAGTTTTTAGTATATTGTACATGTGAAAATAATAATGTTAATAAATAATTGAAATGTTATTGGAAGGTTATCATAGTAATGAGTTAATTTAAAAAGAGGTCTGTAGACATCAGGTCCCGAGGCGGTTTAAAATCAGAATTACCCGATTATGAAAATAATACCGGCTTACAGGCAGAGATTTCAAAAATAATGTTTCTCTTGTTGAAACTCACCTTTTTTTCTAAATAAAAATATATATACAAAAAAAAATATTATCATAAAAAAATTAATTAATAAAAAAAAATTAAATTAGCGGAATTAATTTTTAAAATAGTATTATTATTGATATTTGAAAAAAGGGGAGAAATTAAGTTAATTAATTAATTTAATTGAATTAAGTTAATTAATTAATTTAATTTATTTAAATTAGTTAATTAATTAAATTAAATTAAATTAGTTTAATTGCAAAAGTAAAAAAAAAATTAAATTAAAAATATTTTTTGTTTTTTTTTGGGGCCACGCAGCCACTTTTATAAAGTGGCCATTTTGGCCACTTTATAAAAGTGGTACCACGCGTGGTACCACTTTTATAAAGTGGCCAAAATGGCCACTTTATAAAAGTGGCTGCGTACCACTTTTTGAAAGTGGTACCACGCGGCCACTTCCTTAAAATTGCCGCGTGGTACCGAGGTTACCGCGCGTGTTTTTGCACGCAGTCTCTTTCATCACGCGGGACTTCATTTTCTGCTTTTTTTTCAGCTATTTTCTCGCCGTTTTGACCGAAAATTTTTCCGTTTTCGTGCAATTTCCGGGAAGACAAATTAAAAGAAGGTTTTGGCCTTTCTCTATTTTGGAACAATCAGATTAATCAAATGGGATTCAATACTCATTTTTCGGGGGGGGGGGGGGGGGGGGGGGGGTGGGGGGCAACTATTTTTCAAGGAATTTTATTTGCTTTTCTCTCTAGCTTCTCTCCAGCAACTGGTTCTTCTTCAAAAAAATATTCTTCAAAAACCTTTAAGTTTTTCCTCTCAAGCTTTAATTTCTAGATTTTTCTTCAAGAAATATACTTCATTTTGGGATTGATCTTGAGCAAGTAAAATCAATTCTCTTTGTTCAAATCATCCTTCAAAAATATCCACCTCAAAAATATTTTCTCAAATTTTATTGAGAACTTGTATTTCTCTTTGAATATTATTATCATCAAAAAATCGACAAGGGAACGGATTGAGACATCCTATTTCCGATCCAAAATTTCTGAGGGTAAACATTTTTGGACTCGTTCTTATTTATTTTCTTGTATATCATTTATTGTTGTTAAATATTATTTTTGCCATTATTACCACATCTATTTTTTAATTTTAGCATTTTAATGTGTTAATATCACTATTATTATTATTATTATTATTATTATTATTCTTTGTTATTATTACTATGTTTGTGTTCATGTTTATGCTCATGCTATTATTTGTTATTATTATTTTTATTGTTATTACTGTCACATGTAGTTATTATTATTGTTGTTTTATTGTTTGTTCATGTCACTGTTGCTATTATTATCATTATTATTATTATTTAATGTTTGTTTTACTTTTATTTATTAGTGTGATTTTCGGTGTGTCATTATTATTATTATTATTATTATTATTATTATTATCATATCTCATTATTATTATTATCATTCATTATTATTACCATGTTTACTTATACTATATTCATTATTGTTCATTGCCATTGCCTATTATTGTCGTCATTAATATTATTTTGTTGTGTTTTGTCTTATCATTATCATTATTCTCATTATAGGTTCACTTGCCCAATATTTATTTCATTTCTACTTGATTAAATTTTAGAACCATTACTAATATTTTTGATGTTAAACTTTGTATGAGATTTAATTTGAATAGCATCGTGTGAGCGCCCCGCGACTCCCCGGATGGGTCGCGACGCGTAGATGGACACTCCGGTTTTGTGAGATCCTTTCAACTCCCCTTTATGTGTTACGCGTGTATTTGTAAATAATTATTTTATTTGTGCATGCATGCGATAAAAAATCACAAAAATATTTCTATCATTAAATTAAATTTTTTTACTAATAAAATTGGGACCAATGTCCCTTGTTTTAGCCAAACCATAAAAACATCACGATTAAAATGAAGAGTCAACTTTTCTCTAAAAAACGGGATCACCCATCCCCGTTTTCATCAAACAATAAAAAACGACTCTTCGAACCCTCTTCAAAATGAATGCGAAGGAACCAACGTTCCTAAACTTTGAACAAGTGCGAAGGAACCAATGTTCCTAAAATAATGCCCCGATTTATGTATGTCTTTTTATTTCATTTTTGGGTGAGTGTTTAAATTTATGTTCTTTCATTTTGGGCCCTTGTAATTAACTTTGGGGAAACTTTATTTATTTTGGGGATTGTATTCCGTCCCCATTTATGTCTTTAATCTTCTTTTTATTGGGGTTGTATTCCGCCCCTATTTCTCTTGTAATTGTGTGCTTGTGTGTTTATCGCTTTCATTTCTTGCTTTCTTTATCACTTTCCTTTTATCGCTTTTGTATGCTTGGAATGCGCTATTTAATTTAAATGCATCAATCGCTTGAGATGAGAGATATAATTTTAAGAGGTTAAAAACCCATTTATAATTAACAAAAGCAAAAATAAGAGGGAAGTTCCGGACATCATATCTCTGGTTTAGACCGTTAGAGGTGAGAGACTTTTTCCCAATTTCTTGAAAATTGGGTGGCGACTCCAAATGCCTCAAAGGTACCTTTAGGTGTCATTAGACTAGGTTGTTCTCCCCAATGTTCTATTGGGAGGAATATACCGATGATATCTCAGGGCGCCCATGATCAAAAGACGCAAACCAATTCCTCGAATCCCAAAGGTGGATTCAAAGCGAGGGCCCTTGCTGGGTTCCGGCGCGCGTCACAGTGGCGACTCTGCTGGGGACTTTGTGTTTGAGACTTCGCTTTGAAAGTGCATTGGTTAAAATATATAATTGAGTTTTTAAAGCTTAAAATTCTATCTCTCGCCAAAATTGCATTATATCATTTTAGAGCCTTAGACTTACGCTAGTTGGTCCCTATCTTACCTCGGTGCGTTCCCGAATCACGACCCTACTTTCGCTCATTGTAGGTAAGTGTTAAGGATAATCACCAGCCCAAGCCTTGTACCTTTTGGTATATCAAATGGAGACCCAATCGGTCATTATGCTCGTGATGAGCTAGACCCGTTGGCAGGGACCATGCTTGGGTAGCCCAAAAAAATCACCATCGACCAAAGCCCATGTAATGACAAATAGAAACTTCCACTAGGTGGTATGCTCCTTAATATGATGCTTGTGACGTGGGCCGTCACGTATTAAACAAAATCAAGCAAGTTAAGTGATCTTTTATCAAAGGCTTTCATGCCCCGGTGAGCCCACCTTAACTTGATTGAATTGTCCAAATACGTAATGGCCAAAACTCATACGCGTGTACATTAGACTAGAGCTGTTATGCTGCCGGCTTTTCGCCGTGCACTTCGCGCATTCATAGGGTCCCCTGTTGACCCGTGGATTAAGCCCACCTAGGGGAGAGACCGCAATACCCCGAGTGCGGGAGAAATAAGGTCAGAAGGATCTGTTTGCTTGCATGTGATTATGGGTGCTGCATTAACACGCCCATGCATTCATAATGTCATCCATGCATCATGCTAACGAATTGGATTTTTTTCAGCCATCATAGATCCATTTGAGTGGTCCAGAGATCCTGGTGGGAGGTTGGACAGAAATCAAATAGTTGAGCCGTCAGGTTTGGCATCGACATCGGGTTCAGATTGGGATAGAAACTCAAACTCTTATTCAGAATAATCCTCTGGATCAGTAATGGCAGAATTACCGCAAGATTCGGGTGCTTTGACAACACAAGATTTGGATAAGAGGTTTGAGGACTTTGAGAGAAAAATGTTGGCTATGATGGGGAACCTCGTTGCCCAAATGACACCACACGCTGGACAACCTTCTGGAGCTCCAACTGTTGACCCGATCGAAACACCTATTGTGGAGGCCACTATACCAACTACTACTGTGCCACAGCCAGTTACTGGACCTAGAATGGCGGCACCAGTTAAGCAACAGAGGGTAAGGATTCCAGACCCAAGGGATGATTTCTTAGTGGAAGAGGAAGATGAGCCAGTAGTCCCTCAAGCTATGAGGTGTAAAGTTCCTAAGCTAGAGGATGATGTGATGAGGAAGATGGAGGAAAAGATGGAGGCCATCACACGGATGTTGTCGGTCGGAAAAGGGGTTATCCCCAAAGATGTAGACTTGGGTGAGGAAGAGCTGCTGCCTCAGAGATTTAAGATGCCGGATTTACCAAAGTTCGATGGCACTTCTGACCCTTCAGCCCATCTTAAGCAGTATGCCTTAATCATGAAGGGCACAGGTCTCACCAAGAAGCAAAAGGTGGAGTACTTTTGCCTTAGTCTGACAGGGTCGATGGTGGATTGGTACCATGGTTTAGACAGAAGGTCGAAAGAAGATTGGGATCTGTTTACGAGTGAGTTCATGAGGCAATATGACTGCAGCACCCGTATGGAAGTGACGTTAAAAGACCTTGAACTCCTGCAACAAAAGTCTGGTGAATCTTTCCATGACTACCTTATGCGGTGGAGGAATCGCGTTATGGAAATGAAGAGGAAGCCCGATACGTCGGACTAGATTAGATTGTTTATCAAGAATGCGAGCCCGTATTTGAGGGAGGGGCTTAAGATGAAAGGGCTCAAGGATTGGGAATCCTTAAAAGACATAGCAATTGAAGCTGAATCGGAGTACTTGGCAAGGAAAGCCAATAATGACAGTTTTGCTCGGAAGAACTTCGGGACCCAAGGGGGGAATAGGCCGAGTGGGCCGGAAGTAGCAGTAACAGAGTGGGCAAGACAGTGGAAGTTTCAGCCACGGATGCGAACCAGAGACATTATTCGAATTTGGGGAGGCCATTGTCCTGGGTTCTCGAAAGATTGGTGAAAGCGGGAAAACTCCAGCCATTACCAGCAAGGCAAGCCAAGACCTATGGCCAGCCGAACCATAGAGGGGATCAATACTGTGCCTTCCATCAGCACACCGGCCACCTCACTGACTCTTGCAGAACTTTAAGGGATCGGGTCCAAGATCTCATTGACAGTAAGCAGATCTCCGACCCTAAAAAGAGGGAGAAGAAGAAGAACACCGGGTATAATGCCGACCCTCCCCCTGTTTTCATGATAGGTTCAAGCTTGCCAGAGTGGTATGTGTTGAGAGACCTCTACGGTAATGATTATCTAGCAGTCGTACATCCCGAGCGGGAGGTTAGCGAAGAAGGGGCTCAGGTTGGCATGATAGAGCTTTAGGACTCAACCAGTGAGAGTGAGATTGAAGAAGTTGAGGGACCAGAGAGCGTGTGCAGTTCTGGGGGTGAGGAAGAAATGCAAAGAGTTCAAGCAGTTACTCGCAGTGGAAGAGTTGTGCCAGAGGTTGAAAGACAACAGGATCCTGTGCCTCCAAACGAGGAGAGGGAGACAGAAGAGAACCAAATCCTGAAACAGTTGAAGAGGACGACAACACATATATCCATCTGGGACTTATTAACGCAATCCCCGAGCCATAGGCAGAAGCTGGTTGAAGACTTGTGTAAGTCGACAGTCGCCACCACTATCTCACCCACCGAGTTATTGGGCATTGTGAAAGGGGGATCTGAGGATAACATAGTTTACACTAATGCAGATCTGCCAGTTGAGGGTCGCAATCACAATCGCCCTCTATACATTAGAGCTCAGATCAATGGTAAACACACGGCCTGTGTCATGGTAGATGACGGGTCATCTATTAATGTGTGCCCGTTGGTAGCATTATCTGCATTTGGGTTTAATGAGGGCATGTTGAATGAATCTGATTTGACCATCACTGCTTATGACAACTCGAGAAGGCAAGCTGCTGGGACTTTTAAAGCGCAAGTTAAGACCGGGCCAATTGAGATCGAGGCTGAGTTTGTGGTCCTGCCAATCTCGGCCAACTTCACCGTATTGCTAGGAAGGCCTTGGTTTCACAAGTTGGGAGGGGTTCCATCTACGCTCCATCAAATGATTAAGATTCCCCATGAAGGCCAGATTGTAACCATTAAAGCGGCTAGTGACAATCAAGTGTCGGTGCTCGGAATTTCTAATTAGCCCTTCAGTGGGTTCCATATTGCTATGATGAGTGAGGAAGATGGCTCAGAGGTAAGCCCTCAAGTTGTCAATATGATGAAGAGGATGAGCTTTCTCCCCGAGGCTGGTTTGGGTAAGAGCTCACAAGGAATTCAAGCTCCTGTCGCCATAAGGGGGCAAAAGGATAGGAGGGGTTTGGGCTACGCTGTTGATGCCAAGAAGAACGAGCCCGCAAAGAAGCCTGCGAAAGTGCTGCACATTTTAGAAAGTTTTGTACCAGCTACATCGGCATGTGCCTACTGTAGAGAGACTGAGCCCAAGTGGATTGGCGGCAAGATTACCCCTGGTTTTGAAATCTTCAACGATGTGTTCGATTGGTCCGAGGGAATGGTCAAGGTAGTGGAAGCCTTTTGGGATGAAGAAATCTTCAATCAGACTCTAGCATGGGACCGGGAGGTTCCAGAGGAGATTATCACTGAAAGTCTGCTGGCTGCCCAGGTAAAGGGTAAAGAAAAGATAGAAGATGGAGCAGCAGTGCCAGAATTGAAGAGCCTGAAGATAGCTGATGATCAAGACGATGGGCCATCGACCTCAGTATCGGCACCAGTGAAGGACATAAATGATAACTTTTCTGATGTACTTTTTATTCCCGAACTATTTGATAACTCTGTCTGTAATTCTGAGTACTTTAATAATATGAATGACTTTGCTTACTTATTTGATGTTTCTCATGATTTCATTATGCATGATCACGAGAATAAATCATTTATATTTGACATTAACTCAACCAATACCACCTCATTTAATCTCGGGACTTTGGAAAACCCAAAGGAAATTCTGATAGCATCCAATGTAACTCCTGAGGAGAGAATAAAATTCGAGAGAATTTTGAAAAAATATGAAAAAGTCTTTGCCTGGACCTATGAGGACATGCCAGGGATCGATCGGTCAGTTGCAGAACACGCCATTCCAACCTACCCAGAGTGCAAGCCAGTCAAGCAGAAGCTCAGAAGGCTGAGACCAGAGTGGGCAGAAAAGGTGAAGGAAGAGGTACATAAGCAAATTGGGGCCAAGTTCCTGGTAGAGGTTCAGTATCCGACATGGCTGTCTAACGTGGTTCTCATAGCCAAGAAGGATGGGAAGGTCCGGGTGTGTGTTGACTACAGGGACCTGAATAAAGCCTGTCCAAAAGATGATTTCCCTTTACCCCACATTGATGTGCTGGTAGTTAGCGCAGCCGCTTGTATGATGTATAGTTTTGTGGACGGGTACGCGGGATACAACCAAATCCTTAACAAGATCGTGGACCGAATTAAGACAGCTTTCATCACGGAATGGGGGACATTCGCCTACCGAGTGATGCCTTTTGGGTTAAAGAATGCCGGAGCAACGTACCAAAGGATGGCCACTAAGATCCTAAATGACTTAATCCATAAAGAGGTTGAGGTGTATGTGACGCGCGCCGAACCCCGTCTCCTCCCGAAAGCCCACTTCAGGGCGATCGGGAAAGGTTCATAAAGCTTGTAAGGTATTTACAAGTGCGTCTATTTTGGGCAACAATGAGGTTTTTTGGAGTCGCCACCCAATAGAACATTGGGAAGGGTTGTCTAGCCTTATCGAGCCTAAGACGGCGCATACATATCCATCTTGAGCTAGCCAGAGGGATCTTGGAGGCCTTATCCTCTACTCCCCTAGAGCCTAGGATTGTATTTTTAAGCCTTTTGGTGGGACTCAAAAGGTGTCTTGGAAGTCCTAGACCTCTCGCCTTTTTGAGTCCCAAAGACAAGAGTGAGTTCAGGACTTCTCATTTCTTCGTACTTTTATTAATTTTACAATTATGTTTTGAATTTATTATTTCACCAACTTTTCACACGATGCATTTTATTAAAGCGCAAATCATTCACATCCAAAGTGGTAAATAGAAGCAAGAATCAAGATAAAGTGTTCGAAATAAATTACAATAACACTAGGAGTGGAATACAACTCCGATTTATAAAAGTGCGACACATGCATAAAACGGGATATTTATTGGAATGAGGACTTTGGTCCTACCATGCATATTCATTACAAAAACGGTTTTTTATGAATTGTCAATTTTATTGGCTGAAATGGGACATTGGTCCACCATTTTCGGGAAAATCTGCAGGTTTAATTGTTAAAAAGCTTTTGGTCCTTTTTTACCTTAATGACATTAAAACCATTTCCATAACAACATAAATACCAGGTAAGGGTAGAAAAATGAACCCGAATCAAGATCCGCAGGATGGCGCAACCAACATCTCTCACAACTCCAACTTCCAATGGTCAGAAAAGAACTCACCAGAAAAAACACGTTAGCAAAAACGTGAATAAAAATAAAAAATGAGAAAATTCTAAAAGCAATAAGTTAAGAGATAGGATTTTATGAGATAAAAAAAATGAGAATTTTGCCTAGGGACGACTACCTGGATCGTGCCAGTGGCCGTCCCTAGTGAGGGGAAAACAAATCAGAAAAAAACCTCTTAAATCTTTTGTGTCAAAATAGGATAATGAAGTATATATAGAAATTAGTGTAAATCAAATTAAATTATACAAATGTTAGTCCAGAATGTTTACCCTCGGATTTTACCTTTTAGGGTGGATGTCGGATGATTTTGTCCCCGTGTGCCTCGCAAGGATAAAAAGAAGAATCAGATCAAGGAAAGAAAATTTATGTTATTCTTTCCTTGAATATTTGATTGCGATCGTGTGTTCGAATTAGTTATATTGATGGAAATGACTGAATTTCATCACCTCAATTTGACTTAATTCGTAAGAAAAATTTGAAGAAATCGATTAATTAAAAGAAGTTTTATCAAAATAAAACTCTACAGATGAATAGAGATTTATGAACTTTTTGCATGATCTACTCATAGAAAAAACCCCTTTTCTAAAAAGCAATTTTCTCCAAAAGTATTTGATAGCTTTTTTAAATAAAAATCTCTTTAGAATTTCTCTCCAAATTTTCTAACCCCCAAAACTGAAGTTTGATCCTTTATTTATAGGGTTTTATGAGATAATTAAGATAAACCTCCCTCTAAAGTTTGAATTTTAAAAGGACTTTTAAAATTCAAGTTTTTAGATAAAAATTCTATCCCCATTTTGAAAAGAAAAAGATTAAATTTTATCCAATCTCGAGTGATCCGGTCAGTTACTGTACCGACGGGCTTCCCTGCGCCTACCAACGGCCATCCCTACTAAGGGCAAATGCGGGAGACTAACTAGGGATGGGTCGTGAACTAGGGATGGGCGTCCCTAGATCGCCACCTGTCCGTCACCACTACACCTAGAGACGGGCGTCCCTACAAAGACGACATGCCCGTCTGTGAAGCAAAACTCCCATTTTTTCCCAAATTCTGTAAAATTTATCCAACTCTTTCAAAACTCCGTGCTATAGAAAAAGATTTTAATCTTTGCGAGACCAAAAGACGAAAACCTCCAAATTCCATCCCCTTACTCGTAAATCGACATTGATCTCTTCATCGGGTAACTCTGATCTGGACTGCCTCGAGACCCGGTGTCTACAGTTGCCCCCAATTTTGGGGAAACTAGCGCACTAGTGCCTAGATGAGCCAAAATTCAGAGAAGAAAGGAAAGAGACGCATACCTGAGGCAGTCCTTACCTTTTCGCCGGGGAAGCGGCGATGCGTCTAGTCGGTTCTGGACTTATAAAAAGCGGGGTTTGCACCGAGTCTTCTTCGGACTGCACGAAGTGCGATAATTGCTCTCCTGAGCTGCACCGAGTCTTCTTCGGACTGTACAAAGTGCGATAATTGCTCTCCTGAGCTGCACCGAATCTTCTTCGAACTATACGAAGTGCTATAATTTCTCTCCTGAGCTGCACCGAGTCTTCTTCGTACTATATGAAGTGCTATAATTGCTCTCCTGAGCTGCACCGAGTCTTCTTCGGACTGTACAAAGTGCGATAATTGCTCTCCTGAGCTGCACCGAGTCTTCTTCGGACTGTACAAAGTGCGATAATTGCTCTCCTGAGTTGGACCGAGTCTTCTTCGGACTGTACAAAGTGCGATAATTGCTCTCCTGAGCTGTACCGAGTCTTCTTCGGACTGGGTGATTTAACTTGGCGGCCTCATCGTGCCCCCAAAGTGCAATTCTGATCTTTTGATTTCTTGTGATCCCGAAGGACGTGATGTTTGACCTATTTATTCTTCCTTTTGACTATGGGTCGACTTTGAATCGGTGTAAGACCATGTTCCTGTATTGTAAAAGATTTTTGTTAATTCTTACTCCAAGTACCTTGATTGGTAGAGTTATGAACATCTTATATCTCTCTTTACTATTCATCATCTTATTTTCCATGTGATCAATTCCTCTTTTCTTGTTATCTTTTTTTTCCTCTTAAATTTTCTTTTAGGAAATCATGAAGAAATAACATGCAAATTTAACAAGTTGATCCAAATTTTTTTCCACTAAAAGGTTAAATTTTTTACAATATACAGATGTGATTACAAAAAGTATAAACACAAAACTAGAAGAACTCCCTGAACAATCTATAATGGCGCAAAATCTGAGAGCTCCTCCGGATCATCATCATCGTCCGATATATGAACTGGTTGGTCTCGTGCTGGAGCGGCGGAGGGCCCTGCATCTGAAGCAGATGGCTGACTGGGAGGGGCTGACGGTCCGGCCTGCTGAGTAGCCCAATCCCTGGCTACCTGCTGGTATCAGGGAGGTACAACCACTGGTACCGATAACGGCTGTGCTCCTGCTGAGTCCTACTGCTGGAACTGGACCTGGGCATATCCATCGAGAAACGGCTATGCACAGACCGTCATGAACTGGAGTGTATTGGTAACAACCCCCCTAACTCTCTGAAAGCATCGCCCAGGCAGAGGGTCTGATCTGTGGAGGTGGTCCTCATACTACTCAGCCTATCCTCAGTCTGCTCTCTAAACTCCCACAGGAACTGGGCGATGGGAGGTATGGCACCCTCTAGGACCTGAATCCTGAATTTGTGAGGCTCCACTGACTCATCCACCATCTGTACAGATGCGTCTATCCTCTGGCTTGCCTCACTCTGGGAGGCCCTCATCTCCTGCCTCAGCTGACCTACGAGTCTCTCCTGCTCCTACCTCAGATGATCAATAAGCCTCCCCTGGTCCTGGATGATCCCCTGCTGCTGATCCAACCGATCTAATATGACCCTATCTCGCTCTCCGAGCTGTCCCATAAGGGCCCTATCTCTCTCCTCCTATCTATACTCAAAAGATGCGAACATAGAAGTCAATAGGGTAGTAAAATCTGGCTGCGCTGGGAAAGCTGATGACGAGGATGGAGGGGGAACTGAATCTGGTGTCGGCTCAGGTGGTGGAGCTGTAGAAGTAGATGCCCCCGGATCCCCCACTCTAGCATATGGGCTAAACCTCTCAGGCGCTCGGGGAGCTGTCCGCTGTACTCTCGATGATGGAGGCATAGGACTCTGCACTCTCTGTCCTGGAGGAGTAGCCAGCAACTCATCCATAGTAAACTCAATCCCCACATCAAAAGGTGTACCCGGCTGCTCCTCGTGCTGCGGCTGCGGAGGCTGATCATCTGGATGCTCTGGCTGCCGGGGAGGCTGGTCCTCCTGATGCTGATGGTGCTCGGGAGGCTGGTCCTGAGCCTGCTCTGGGTGCTCAAAAGGCTGGTCCTGAGCCTGCTCCTCTACTGGCTCTAACGAGGGCAAGCTAAATGCACGTCTAGTCTCGTGCACAGTGCGAAGTCTGTACGCCTCGGGGTGGCCCGGTATCGGTAGTATCATGGCCATCGTCATAGCCGCTGGAGCGTCCACATAAATACTCTCATCCAAAGGGCGCCCCAAAACATCTGGATGAACACCCAAACTCAAGAGCAATCTGGTAATGACCCCCCCCCCCCCCCCGACATACACTATAGGGGCTGCCCCCCTGGATACCCTCACCAGGTTGACCAAAATCTCGTGGCTGATGTTGAGCCTCTGACCTACCATCATGGGCCATAAACTCCAGATCTCTGCTGCATTGAGGGAACCTGGGTTACCATCTCGTCCCAAATATGAGCTGGACAAAACCCGATGAAGATATCGCAGAGCCTGTGATGAAAGTACTGTACTCTTCGTCGTATCATGATCGTACGGCACTCCTGGTAAGGCTATAATCGCCCAATGCTGACGTCTCACTGATCTCTAAGGTGTCATGACATCCTGCCCGACTGGAAGCCCCATGGGCTCTGTAAACCGCTGACGGGTGATGCTGAAATGGTGGCCCTCAATCCAAAACTAGATGACACATTCCTCCATGTTAGATCTCTGATATCCACCATAGTGTAACGTAGCGAGGAACTGTCATACCACCTCCGGGTGAGTCTGGAAAGCAGGTGTCAAGAACTCTATCCAACCTGCGCCTGCCATCAGTATATCCACCTCATCCGCCATCCCCAGAGCCTCGAGGAACGGCCTAGAAATGAAGTGGCTAGCTCAGAACTATACCTGAACCAGTGCTGCATATCTCTGTCTAGCCTTGTCGCTCATCCAACCCGGGGCCTCAGGCTCAGGCTGATCATGTGGAGCGTATCGTCGTGGTGGCATCCTGTGAATAAGACAAACAATTAGTTTGGTATTGTGGGTATGAATAGACCTTACGATAGAAATTTAGGTTGCATTCCGCCTAGGTATGTCTAAACAAAAAAGATTTCAAAAAATTTGGGTAGCACCCCGGCAAGGGTGTACCCAACCTCCTGCATGAAAAGATACAAAGAAGGGACAGGCCTCAGGCCCAAAGCAACAATATAATATTTACATTTGCTAAAAAACTGGCAGCACCCCGGCAAGGGTGTGCCCAAACTCTTGCATAATGAAGAAGAAATAGAACGGAACAGGCCTCAGACCTTGAAATACGATGCAATATAATCACCCTTGCTTTCTAATTTTCTTCAAAATATATGAATTCCTAAGGTCATATTTATACTCTGAAGACTAATTATTCCTCGAACAGCATACATTCGTGCACTCTTTATTTATTAAAACAAATTTCATCCCATTAACTTATTTACAATGTCAATCAGGATTAAACAGGCCACTAATTCCATTAATTCAAAAGAAAAAGAAATCCCCTTGCTCATAATAATAATAAAATAAAGAAAAATGGAGGTATTTTTACTAACCTGGAAGTCGAGACCCACTGAAGAAGTCAAAAAACTGGAAACTGGTGCGAAAAAATGCAATTTGAAAAGACAAAAACGAAAAAAGACTATTGGAAACAAAGGAAAAGGCGTCGGTGTGAAGAAGAAGGAAAAGAGAGCGATTTCTCGTCGGTACTTGCATCCTTATATAGAATTTAAGTACCGACGGCCTTCCCGCCCATATAGCTAAAGACGGGCATTTCGTCTGTCTATTCAGATTCCCTCGTTACTCTGCGAAGTGTTTCCTCCCTCGATGTCGTCTGCATTTACCTGGGACTCCTGATGAGTGCATTACCAGATTTAGTGAGATATCTGACGATGATATTGGCTTTATGCACGCTTGGCTTCCCTTGTCCGGTGCAGTTATTGATGGGTCTTCAGGATGTGTTCCCTTATGCGGGCTCCGTGAGGCAACTTTCTACATCACAGCTCGTTGTTCCCGTCAACTCGGAGTAACTCAGGATGTGGTGAGACTCCCTCTATCCTTTCGAGGTGGAGTCCTTTCTGCGGCCTTTTCCTCCCGCTATCATGAGCTTTGGAGCTGACTTCCATTGAAAACCGTCATACCTTTGCTCGGGAGCCACTCTACCATCTCTACCAGGGCGTACAAGAGATAGATACTTAGCCCAGCAGCTGATAACCGAACCCGACGACTGAGGCATTTAGCCAACGAGGGTGGTAGTAGGGCATAGTTTAGCTTTACATGCATTTTGAGCAGTATGTTTCTTTTTAAAGCAGAATAGGACAATAATGTAAATGAATAAATCAAACTTATTTCATTTCACAAATTTGTGTACACTTCAGTATGACTTCAACATACATGATCGTTTTTTTGACATTAATTCAATTATGCAAGACTACATTCATTCATGGAGCTAAATCTTGACAGCATCAAACTCCTGTCTCTAATCAGCCCTCTCGGGTTTTCATGGTTGGATATTTTCTCTCAAGCCTCTTATTTTTTCCCAGGATGCCTTTTTTTGGTTTTCACCCTGACGAGGCGCCTGATTTTAGCAAGGCTGCCTTTTTTCAGTTTTTGACCCGCGGGGCTTTCATTCTCTTCTTTGGATTTTGGTCTTTAGCCATGGAACCTTTTGAGTCTATCAATATTGACCAGCTCTTTGAATTCGTTACCATCGCTATCCGATAAGATTGCAGCTCCTTTGGATAACAGCTTCTTGAGGATATATGGTCCTTCCCAAGTTGGTCTGAATTTTCCTCTGATATCTGGTACGCCCGATCTCATCTGTTTGAACACCAAATCCCCCTCCTTCAGGGGATACTTTTTCACCTTTTTTCCAAACGCCCTGGCCAGCCTTTTCTGATAGATCTGATTATGATAGTAAGCTTTCATCTTGCTTTCATCTAATAAGTTCAAATGCTGTAACCTCTCTTGCATCCATTCGGCTTCCGGAATCTGAGCTTCCATGACTACTCTCAGTGATTTAAGCTCTACCTCAATCGGCAGCACTGCCTCTATTCCATAAACCAAAGAATATGGAGTAACGCCTGTAGATGTCCTCACCGTCGTTCTGTAACCCCACAATGCAAAGGGAAGCTTCTCTGCCCAGTCTTTGTAGGTTTGAACCATCTTGGCTAGGATTCTCTTCACATTCTTATTGGCGGCCTCTACTGCCCCGTTAGCTTGTGGTCGATAAGGGGAGGATTTGTGGTGCTCAATCCCATTCTTCTCAAGAAGTTTTCTAGTTTCCCACATGAATTGGACCCCGTTATCAGACACTATGTGATGTGGGAGGCCATATCTGCATATCAGATTTCTTTCAATGAACCTGGCCATATCTTTTGCGTCAATCTTCTTAAAGGACTCTACCTCCACCCATTTTGTAAAATAGTCGATTACCACTATTATATATCTGTGTCCGTTGGATTCCATAGGGCAGATTTCTCCAATAATGTCTATTCCCCAAGCAGCGAATGGCCAAGGTGACGTTAGGCTGTGTAGCTCTGACACTGGCAAATGCTTTATATCTGCGTATTGCTGGCACAGTTGGCACTGCTTCACATATTTTGAGCAATCATTATCCATCGTAAGCCAGTAGAAGCCTTGCCTCATGATCTTTTTGGCTAATATCAGCCCATTTATATGGGCTCCGCATATTCCGGCGTGTGTTTCTTCCATTACCCTCTTGGCTGCTTTTTCGTCCAAACACCTCAATTGGATACCATCAGCTTGCCGTTTGTACATTATCCCATTTATACAAATGAACTGGGTAGACAGCTTGCGAATCATCCTTTGATCCTTTTCGGTAGCTTCCTCTGCAAATGTTGCATTCTCTAGGTAATTCATAAAGTCATGATACCATGGCTTTCCATCCGCCACTTCTACTTCCATAACTGATCTCGATTGGAAGCTAGGTTTCTCAGAACTATAGATTAAAACTGGCTTCATGTGCACCCCTTCAGGGTTGTCCCACATTGATACTAGCGTGGCGAGCGCATCGGCTAACTGATTTTCATCCCTGGGAATGAAATGGAATGTGCATACTTCGAATTGACTGCTCAGGTCTCTCAAATGCCGGATATATGGCATTAGCCTCTCTTCTTTCACGGCCCATTCACCTCGGATTTGATTGACCACCGAGGAAGAATCACCAGACACTTCCACATTCTTCGCTCCTAAAGCTATTAACGCCTCCAATCCAAAAACACATGCTTCGTATTCAGCTTCGTTATTGGTAGCCTTGAATCTCAACTTTTTCGCCAACGGAAGTTTTTCGTCATCCGGGGTTATCAGAATGACTCCTACTCCTGCCCCTTTATTATTTACAGCTCCGTCAAAGTGTAACTTCCAACCTTGAATCCCGATAGCTGCTACATCCTCATCTGGAAAGTTAAACTCGTATGAGTCTCCTTTGATCGGGTGTTCTGCTAGGAATTCCGCCACTGCACGCCCTTTGATGGTCTTCCGGGTGAAATACTCCACATTAAATTCTTGAAGTAACAGCAACCACCTACCCATTTTCCCAAGCAAAGATGGGGCCTCTTGCAAATATCTCCAGGGATTCTGCCTCGCGACTGCCTGCACTTTGTAAGCATGAAAGTAATGTCGCAATTTCTTAGAAGCCCAGATTACTGCAAGGCAAATCTTTTCTACCTCTGTGCACTTGACTTCGTAGGCTAAGAATTTCTTGCTGAGGTAATAAATAGCAAATTCCACTCCAAAATCATCCTCTTGGGCCATCATAGCACCTACAGAACTGTCCTCTATGGCCAGGTATAGGATCAGCGGCTTGCCTGGCCGTGGTGGTCTCAGTACCAGTGGATTCAACAAATATTCTCTGACATTATCAAAAGCCTTTTGACAACTCTCGTTCCATACTAGTGGTTGATCTTTTCTGAGTAGTTTAAAGATTGGCTCACAGATCGAAGTAAGCTTAGCGATAAACCTACTGATTTATTGCAGCCTGCCCAGAAAGCTTCTTACATCCTTCTCTTTCTGCGGTATCGGCATTTCTCTGATGGCCTTAACCTTATCCGGGTCAATCTCAATCCCCCTTTTACTAACTATGTGTCCTAAGAGCTTCCCTGAGGTAACGCCAAAGTTACACTTTTTAGAATTCAACCGCAAGTTGTACTTATCTATCCTTCGAAAGAACTTTTCCAGGGCTTCAAAATGGCCTTCTCTAGTGGCTGACTTGATCATCATGTCGTCCATGTATACCTCTACTTCTTTATGAATCAATTCATCCAATATCTTTGTTGCCATCCTCTGATAAGTGGCCTCTGCATTTTTCAGGCCAAAAGGCATCACACGATAAGCATAAGTCCCCCACTCTGTGATGAAGGCCGTTTTGATCCGATCAATTATTTCATTGAGAATTTGATTGTAGCCCGCATAACCATCTCCGAAGCTATACATCTCACAAGCAGCGGCGCTGTCTATTAGTACGTCTATATGAGGCAGTGGAAAATCATCTTTTGGACAGGCCTTATTCAGATCCCGATAATCCACACATACTCTTACTTTGCCATTCTTCTTGGCTACAGGGACAACATTGGCCAACCATGTTGGGTATTGCACCTCGACTAGACACTTGGCTTTGATTTGTTGGTGAATCTTCTTTCACTTTCTCCGCCCATTCCGGCCTAAGCCTTCTCAACTTCTGCTTAACAGGTTTCATGGTCTGGATAGGTGGGGATAGCATGCTCTGCGACTTTCCGATCGATTCCTGGCATATCTTCGTAGGTCCAGGCAAAGACTTTTTCATATTTTTTTAAGATTCTCTCAAATTTTTCTCGCTCTTCAGGAGTTATATTTGATGCTATCAAAATTTCTTTTGGATTGTCTAGGGTTCCAAGATTGAATGGGGTAGCATCAGTTGAATCAATATCAAATATGGATGGATAATGATCATGATCATGCATAGTGAAATCATCAGAAACATCACACAAGTAAGCAAAATCATTCAATTTATTAATAACATTGAAATTGTCATTGACATCATTGAAAAGTTCTGGAGCAAAAAGAAAATCTAAACAATCTTCCTCTTCCTCCTCTGCTAGTGTATCTGCCACAGTCGACGTTTCCGCATCACATCGGCCCTTTGGAGTCTCCTCATCCATCTTCCGCACAGCTTCCTCTATCTTGGCCTTTCCTTTCAGCTGGGTGGTTATCATCTTTTCGGTAATTATTTCTTCCGGCGTCTCGCGGTCCCAAATTTTCCTATTGGTCATGATTTCTTCATCCAAAAAACCCTCTGCTGGCTTGATTAATCCAATGCCCCAGTCATAGACATCATTGAAAACCTTGAACCCAAGCACAATTCTTCCATCCAGCCACTGCAGTTCATTGTCTCCTGCATAGGCACATGTTGCGGTCGCTGGCACAAAGGTCTTCCAAATATGGGGAACTTCCATTTTTGACTTCTCACCCTTCTTTACGGCACCTGTATATCCAAGACCCCTCTTGTCCTTTTGACCTTTAGTGGTAACGACTGTCGGTATCCCTTGGGAATTCTTGCCCAGCCCTGCACCAGGGAGGAATGACAGTTTCTTCATCATATTCAATACTTGGGGGCTTTCTTCCTTCTGTTCTTCTTTGCCTATCATGGAGACATGAAACCCATTAAACGGCTGCCTGGCTATCTCCAGCACTGAAACCTGATTCTCTCGTGCAGCCTTTATAGTCACGATTTGGCCCTCATAAGGTATCTTTACCATCTGATGCAGTGTAGAGGGGACTCCTCCCAATCTATGAAACCATGGTCTGCCTAGCAAAGCTAAGAAATTGGCAGGTATGGGCAACACCACAAACTCTACTTCTGATTCTACCGGTCCCGTTTTTACCACCGCTGTGAAGGTTCCCGAAGCCTGCCTACGCGAGTTGTCATATGCCGTGATGGTAAGATCAGATTTTGCCAACATATCCTCTGTTACCCCAAAAGCTGCTATTGCTACCTGTGGGCATACATTTATGGAAGAACCATCATCCACCATCACACAGGCGGTATGCTTTTGGTTAATCTGCTCCTTTATGTAAAGAGGGCAATTATGGTTGCGACCTTCTGTCGGCAAATCCGAACTGTTAAAAAAAACATTTTCTCCCGATCCTCCTTTTACTACCTCCAGGAGTTCCGTAGGTGAAATGGTTATAGCCACGGTTGCTTCGCATAAAGCCTCCACCACCTTCTGCCTATGTGATGGTGACTGTCTCAAAAGATCCCATATTGAAACCTGAGCCGACGTCTTTTTCAGTTGCTTGACAATCGGATCTTCCTCTAGCTCCTTTCCCCTTCTGTCCTCAATCGGCTCTTGTGGCTTCTCTACTTCCGGGGCTACCCTTCCACTCCGGGTCATAGCTCCCACTTCCTTTCTCTTTGGTTCTTCTCCTTCCTCTTCTGAACCCCAAAGGTCGAAAAATGTTTCCAAATCATCATTTTTAGTTCCACTATCATCAGTGGACCAGCAATCGATCACTGCAGTGGGAAGCCCTTCTTCACTCCCCTCATAGAGGCTCGCGACAGCAGTGTGGATATCGTTACCGTATAGTTCCTTCAACACAAAGTTCTCGGGCAAACTGGACCCGATTATATTCACTGGCGGAGGCATGTTATTGTACCCGGCTCTCTTTTGACCCCCTCTCTTTTCTGGATCTGTGATCTGTTTTGAGTCGATCAGATCCTGAATTGGGTTCCTCAAAGTCCTACAGCTATCGGTTACATGTCCAGTGTGCTGATGATATGCACAATACTCATCGTCTTTGTGTCCTGGCGTGCCTTGAGTTCTCGCAGGTCTGGGCGGTAGGGGTTGCAGCTTATTCTCTTTCATCAGTCTTCTTAGTACCCATGATAAGGACCTCCTGAGATTGGAGAAATGTCTCGGAGTGGCATTTGTAGCTGACACCTCAGCAATCTTCCTTGTACCACTAGCAGAACTTGTTGGTTTGCCGGCACCTTGACTTCCACTACCTCTCTTAGGATAGTTCTCACTTCCTACTTTCTTAACAAGGTACTCTCCTTCGGCCTTAATGGCGATGTCCTTTAGGGACTCCCAATCTTTTAGTCCTTTCATCCTTAATCCATTCCTTAAATACGGGCTCGCATTTCTAATGAACAATCGTATTTGATCTTGGGTATCCGGTTTCCTCTTCATTTCCATCACCCGATTCTTCCACCGGGTTAGATACTCATGGATGGACTCTCCTTCTCTCTGCTGTAACAGTTCTAGGTCCTTTAGGGTTATCTCCATTCTTGTACTGCAATCATATTGCCTCAAAAATTCTTCTGTCAATAAATCCCAGTCTTCCTTAGTTCGGCGATCGAGCCCGTGATGCAAACCCACTGCCGGGCCCGTCAAGCTCAAGCAAAAGTACTCAATCTTCTACTTCCTCGTCAAAGTGGTGCCTTTCATCACCAATGAGTACTGCTTTATATGTGCTAGGGGATCAGAAGTACCTTCAAACTTTGGCATGTCCGGCATCTTAAAGTTTATTGGGACCAGATCTTCTCCTTCTAACTCTTTATCCTCAGGATTCACTCCTTGGCCTTTTGTCAACATCCTCGTCATAGCTTCAAATCTCTCCTCCACCTTCCTCCAGATGGCCTCTTCAATTTGAGGGGCTTTCCCTTTCTCAGACATACGTTCCTTATATTCCTCATCTTCCCAATCATTGTCCAGCCTCGGGACAGGTCTTCCCCTATGTGCCCCCGAAGTAGTAGCTCTTAGGTTCACGAGTGGCGGCCGAGTTTCATCTTGTGGGTCCTCTCTGACCTCTTCTCTGTCATTATTCCTCACAGGAGGAGGTTGTGGGTTTTACGGGGCTGCTTGTTGACCCATTGCAGCTATCATTGCCAACACTCGGTTCTCAAACTCTTCCAATCTTCGGCCCACTTCCTCTGCTATCATTGCCCTGGTGGCCTCTACCCCTCTCAGTGAATTTTCCATTTCTTCGGGTATAGAAAACTGATATGAAGTGGCGTAACTGGTCTCAGAAGAACTGTCCGGATACTCTATCCTTTCTAGTAACTCGAAAAATGGATTCCTGCTTAGCCGTCCCCGGGACCCTCTTGTCCACCTAGGCGAATCTATGATGGCTGAAAAACACAGGGGTCAGGATGATGCATGATTGCACAAAATAATGCATGATCGTGCTATGCAACACTCATAAGCCACATGCAAGCACATAGGTCCTTCCAACCTTATTACTCCCGCACACGCGGTCATAGTCTCTTTCCTAGGTGGGATTAGTCCATGGATCAATCTGGGGACCCGATGAATGCGTATGGTGCACGGTGAAAATCCGACAGCATAACCTCTCCTAACTAATGCACAGGCGGATGGGTTATGATCAGTATGTATTTAGGCAATCCGAATAAGGCGTTCTGGGTCTATCGGGGCATGAAAGCCTTTGATTAGGTGACCATTCGAACTGTCCGGGTTTGTCCAATACCTAATGATCCATACAACAAGCATCGTATTAAGGCTCATACAACTTAGGGGAAGTAACTATTTCCATTTACATGAGGTTTAGTCAAAGGGTGGTGTTACTTTAGGGCTACCCAAGCATGGTCCCTGCCAACGGCTCTAGCTCATCATGAGCGTAATGACCGATCGGGTCACCATTTAATATACCATGATGGTACGAGGCTTGGGCTGGTGATTATCCTTAACACTTCCCTAAATTGAGTGAAAATAGGGTCGTGCTTCAGGAATGCACCGGGGCTAAAAGAGGGACAAAACTAGCATATATCTAAGGCTCTAATGCGATGCAATGCAGATTTTGAAAGATGGTGAAATTTTTAAGCTAAAATCTAATTGTAAATTTTAATCAAAGTACTTTCGAATCGAAGTCTCGAGTATGTCCCCAGTGGAGTCACCACTGTGACACGCGCCGAACCCCATCTCCTCCCGAAAGCCCACTTCAGGGCGATCGAGAAAGGTTCATAAAGCTTGTAAGGTATTTACAAGTGCGTCTATTTTGGGCAACAATGAGGTTTCTTGGAGTCGCCACCCAATAGAACATTAGGAAGGGTCATCTAGCCTTATCGAGCCTAAGACGACGCATACATATCCAACTTGAGCTAGCCAGAGGGATCTTGGAGGCCTTATCCTCTACTCCCCTAGAGCCTAGGATTGTATATTTAAGCCTTTTGGTGGGACTCAAAAGGTGTCTTGGAAGTCCTAGACCTCTTGTCTTTTTGAGTCCCAAAGACCAGAGTGAGTTCGGGACTTCTCATTTATTCGTACATTGATTAATTTTACAATTATATTTTGAATTTATTATTTCACCAACTTTCCACATTAGCCAAGAAATTGAGGTATAAAGCCACAAATAACGAAGCTTAGTACGAAGCTTGCATCTTTGGGTTAGAAGCACTCTCAGCCGTGGGGGCAAAGGTAGTAGAGGTCTTCGGGGACTCATCCTTAGTAATCCACCAAGTCAAGGGTGAATGGAACGTTAAGGAAGAGTGGCTGTTGCCATATGTAAGATGTTTAAAAGAACTAAGTGGCCTGTCACACCCCATTTGCCCCCTAGTAGAATGAGCCTGTCTGTCTGTCTGTCTGTATGTGTAAGCATTTGCATGTGTTCGGCATTTCATAAGGGTATTTTAGAAAAATATATGCTTTTGGGGTTTATTAGTATGTGGGTACATACATGGCATTAGTGTGTTAATTAAGTGAGAAATATTTATGTGCATGTGTTCATACCATTGTATGGTATGCTTAAGTTAAGAGGGTTTTAGGTGTGAGTAGTGTAGGTTATTTTGGTGGGAGTGATTAGTTTCACCAATAGGAAATGGATACATATTTAGGATAAAGAAAAGAAAAAGAAAAGGGAATGAAAGAAAAGGAACTTAGAGATTTACGTTTCTTTTCTCACTACTTTTCTTCTTCTTCATTTTCTTTATTTCAAGTACTGTATTGTTGATTCAAGGTCTTATTGGTGAAATTTATTCTCTCTTTGCATCCTCTCTAGTAAGTAATTGAATTCTCTCATCTAGTTGTTTCATTTACTTCATCTTCTTCTTTAGGTTGAGTTTTAATTTAGGGTTGCACGTTGATGTTCATTACTGTGTTTGTGTTCTAGCTGAGGCTCCACGCGATCCCAAAGGCAAAGAGGTTGCTGGGAGCAGTGGGACTAAGTGTTAGAAGCTTAGAATCCAGGTTTGGGAATGTTTATTTGTGAAATTGTGTGATTTTGAATTTACTGTAAAATTCTAGGGTTTATGTTCTTGTAAGTTTGAATGTATATGTTCTTGATTTGATTTGGTTAATTATTGGATGAATTGAATTGTATAATTGTTGTCTATGTTGTTTGAGATAATTTCTGGAAGGTAAAAACAGGTTTGTATGGTTTTAAAACAAATTGGGATTGAATTATTTGTTCTGGAAATTCTGGAAATTCTGGAAAATCAAAGTACTGTTGAAGTTCTCCTTGTCGCGTGACTCGCTACGAAAGAAGGCAAGTCACGTCGCGTGACCTTCGGTCACGTCATGACCTGCCTGCTCAGAAGCCAGTCGCGTGACCAGCTAAAGAACAAGCAAGTCACGTCGTGCGACCTGCGAAGACGAGGCGTGATCTGTGAGATCACGCAACGTGATCTGCGAGGGAGTAGCACGTCACGAGACGTGACGCCCAGTCACGCCGTGACCTGCGAGAGCGTTGCGTGGTTTGTGAAGATCACGCAACGTGATCGGCGAGGAACAAGCAAGTCACGTCGCGTGACCCTCGGTCACGTCGCGTGACCTGCCTGTTGGGAAGGCCAGTCACGCCTCGTGACCAGCCAATCTCGCCCGTTTCTCCGTTCAGCTCATTTTTCCGAAATTTCCTAGTTTTTAGCTCAGAAATGAATTTGGTATTTCTTCTGAATGGACTTTACTATTGTATGATGCATGTCTTGCTGTTTATGCTTTGATATGCGTGATACCATGATTTTCTGATGAATTATATTCCATACTCTGAAATGTGATTTGAATGTCGCATAACCTGCTAGAGTCGAGTAAGTGGATAGTTAGGCATGCCTAATAGAGTCTGTTAGCTACAGCCCATAGTTCTGTTTGGACCACGATCAGGTCCCCGTTTGGTTCCTCGCGAACCCTTTTCTGTATTGGATCTTGTTTAAGGTCCCTTTTGAAAATATCTGTGAAAGTTAAAGTAAAATGGTTTAACCGGTTCGTACCCGTAATGTACTGTCTGTAATCGGCTCGTACCCGGAAAGTACTGTCTGTACACTCGTTATCCACTATCTAGAGTCAGCAGGTGTTCATTGAATGTTTATTTGAACTGCTCTGATCTGATTTGGCTACAAAAGTATTAACTGGATGAGTATATCAATGTAATGTATATCGGATTATAGCTGAATGATTATGATTATGAAATACTGATTGTATGGCTAATTTATATGAGCATGATTATATGATTTATGCTGTAGCCTTTGCATTCAGCCATTGTGTATGTGATCTACTTTGACGACCATTGTGAATGGCCGTCCATAATTTATGTGTGTTTCCCCACTAAGCGTTTATCGCTTAGCACGGTGTTTTTACCCGTGTAGGTGCGAAAGGAGTTTTGCTTTGAGAGAGTCGCCGTCATCAAGCCAGCACAGAAGGGTTTTAGTGTAGGCTCAGTTTTGTATCAGTGATGATTCTTTTTGTATAGAACTCTCTGTATCAGTTTTGTATCAGCTTCTGCTTTTGTATTTATATTTTGGGTTATGTAATATTATTTTGAATCAGCTTGCTGATCAGAACATTATTGTAATAGTTTGTTATAGTAATGCATGATCAGCCTGTGCTTTCTTTTTCTGTAAAGTTTTAATTATTCTGTATTTTTGAATGTATGCTATAAATGAATGTATGTGTTACTTGGTATTTGCTTGGTGGCACCTTTACTCATACGGCATCTCACTCCTTCTCGGATGGGATCGCCTACGTATGGGGAGGGAGGGTGTGTTACAGTTAGTGGTATCAGAGCATAGGTTTAGGCGTTTCTGGGTGTTGTTGTAATTGTTCTGAGTTTCTTAGATGTGTATGTGTCTAGATCTGTGTTGGCTGATACGGTTGTTTCTTGTTTGTTAGATGGCTTCTAATTCTGCTCATGGTGCGCGGGAGGAATCCGCCGAGAGTGTGAATCCTCCAGCTGTAGATCAGTCTGTTTCTGTTACTGTGTCGGCTCAGCATGCTAGGGTCCAGCCCGAGGCCGCAGCCATGCCCTTCGAGGCTATGTTTAGACTGCATCAGGACATGGCTAGGGTTTTGGAGAGAGTGACTGCTCCTAGAGCACCTATGGAGAATTTGAGAAGGGCAGGAGTTGAGGATTTCTATGGTACTGGTTTGAATGAGTCTGAGATCGCAGAGAGATGGTTAGACAAAGTGAAGCATGCCTTGAGAGAGATTCGGTGTCCTCCCGACCAGCAGGCAGAGTGTGCATTAGCTCTTCTACAGGGGTCTGCTTTTGAATGGTGGGAATTAGTTTGCAGGCATCCTCAGTTACCGGATCCGATTACCTGGGAGTTCTTTGAGGGTGAGTTCACAAAGAAGTATATTACTCAGGCTTATAGAGATTCGAGATGGTCGCAGTTTTTGAGTTTAAAACAGAGGGCCATGTCTGTAGCAGATTATGAGAAGGAGTTCAACAGGTTATCTCGCTATGCCCTACGTGGAGTTATGACTGATGACTTTAGATGCAAGCATTTCGAGGCAGGGTTAAATGAGTCTTTGAAGATTGCTTTGATTTCTCTGATGTGCATACCTGGGGTCAGTTATTATCAGATTGTAGAGGCTGCTGTGAGAGCTGAGTTATCAGAGACTATCTTGAGAGAGAGAGCTCAGAGGAGGAGTTCTTCTCGTGGAGGATCTTCAGCGGGTAAGAGATCTAGGAACCCACAGGACGAATTATCTTCTGGTCCGGCTTCTAGAGGCAGAAGACAGGGTTCTGCAGCTGGGTCAGGTTCTGGTAGGGGAGGTAAATCTGATGCCATACCTATTTGTGAGAATTGCAGCAAGGCTCACCGAGGTGAGTGTAGGTGGCTCACTGGGGGATGTTTTAGATGTTGGAGCACTGAGCACCGTGTGGCTAGTTGTCCCCAGTCGATTGAGGATTCAGGACCTCAGGGAGGAGCTAGTAGGGTTGGTTCGAATACTTCTCAGGCTACCCGTGGTAGAGGCCGAGGTAGAGGTCGAGGAGGTCGGCATAAAGATGGAGCTGCATCTGAGACTGTTGAGCGTCCTCCTCAGGCTGCCGTTAGAGCTTATGCTATGAGAGCCAGAGATGAGCAGGATGCGCCTGACGTTATTGCTGGTAAGTTCCTACTCCATGACACTGAGTTGTATGCTCTAATTGATCCTGGTTCCACACACTCATATTTGTGCACATATAAAATTGTTGATAAATTGCATTCAGTTGATCAGTTAGATTATGAGATTTGTGTGACCAGTCCATTAGGGCATAGTGTCAGTGTGAGTAGAGTTTTTAAGAGTTGTCCTTTGATTGTTGAGGGAGCTGTGCTTCCAGCGGATCTGATTGAGTTACCTTTCAGAGAGTTTGATCTGATTCTGGGTATGGACTGGTTGGGGAAGCATCGGGCTGTAGTTGATTGCCATAGGAAGACAGTTGTATTTCGGGATAGAAGTCAGTCTCTTGTGTTTTTGAAAGGTTTGGGTGCTAGTTCTGTGAATAATGTTATTTCTGCGATGCAAGCCAAGAGATTTATCAGAAAAGGTTGTGAGGCTTTTCAAGCAGTTGTGTTGGATTCCAGGAGAGATCAGGTTCAGATTGAGGATATTCCTGTAGTGCGGGAGTTTAGTGATGTGTTCCCAAGCGAATTGCCGGGTTTGCCTCCTGAGAGAGAGGTTGAGTTGTCCATTGAGATCATGCCAGGTACTACACCTATTTCGAGAGCACCTTATCGGATGGCTCCTGTAGAGTTGAGGGAACTTAAATCTCAGCTACAAGAGTTATTGGATAAGGGGTTTATTAGACCGAGCATATCTCCTTGGGGAGCTCCAGTTCTGTTTGTCAAGAAGAAGGATGGATCACTGCGGATGTGTATTGACTACCGCCAGATTAATAAAGTTACAGTGAAAAATAAGTATCCATTGCCTAGGATTGAGGATTTATTTGATCAGCTTCGAGGTGCGGGTGTCTTCTCCAAGATAGATCTTCGATCAGGGTACTACCAGCTTCGAGTTCAGGATGCGGATGTGGTTAAGACTGCATTTCGGACTAGGTATGGCCACTATGAGTTTCTTGTGATGCCGTTTGGTTCGACAAATGCTCCAGCGGCTTTTATGGATCTGATGAACCGTGTGTTTAGGCCATACTTAGATCGATTTGTGGTAGTGTTCATTGATGACATCTTGGTGTATTCCAAGGATGAGAGTGAGCATGAGGAGCATCTCCGATTAGTTCTTCAGATGTTGAGAGAGCATTAGTTGTTTGCTAAGCTTAGCAAGTGTGATTTCTGGCTTCGAGAAGTATCATTCTTGGGTCACATTGTCTCAGCTAGAGGTATTCAGGTAGATCCAGCCAAGATTGAGGCGATAGTTGATTGGAAAGCGCCTCGAAATGTTCAGGAAGTGAGGAGTTTCCTCGGTTTAGCAGGTTACTACCGTCGGTTCGTTAAGGGATTTTCTGTGATTGCTGCTCCGATGACTAGATTGTTGAGGAAAGGAGTCAGATTTGAGTGGTCAGACAGGTGTCAGTCTTGTTTTGATCGGTTAAAGCAGTTGCTTGTTGAGGCTCCTATCCTTACTCAACCCATCTCGGGTAAGGAGTTTGTCATTTACAGTGATGCTTCTGGAGTTGGTCTTGGATGTGTGCTGATGCAGGAAGGAAAAGTAGTGGCTTATGCTTCTCGTCAGTTGAAGCCACATGAGAAGAACTATCCGACGCATGATTTAGAGTTGGCAGCTGTGATCTTTGCTTTGAAGATTTGGCGTCATTACCTGTATGGGGAAAAGTGTAGGATCTTCTCGGACCACAAGAGTTTGAAGTACTTCCTTTCACAGAAAGAGTTGAACATGAGACAGCGCAGATGGCTTGAGTTGTTTAAGGACTACGACTGCATTGTGGATTACCATCCTGGTAAGGCCAATGTAGTTGCAGATGCTTTGAGTCGTAAGTCAGTTTCAGCCTTGCTCTTGAGGCGATTCAGATGGCGTTTTGGTTCAGATGGGGCTTTGCTTGCTCAGTTGCGTGTGAAGCCTACATTGAGACAGAGGATAGTGGATGCTCAGAGAGATGACCAGAAGCTTCAGCAGATTGTGTATGAGGTTAGATCGGGTAAGCAGTCAGAGTTCTCAGTTCAGGATGAGGTACTTATGTTCAGAGATTGTTTGTGTGTGCCAGAATCTGAGGATTTGAGGAGACAGCTCATGAGTGAGGCGCATAGTTCAGTCTTTACTATGCATCCGGGCAGTGAAAAGATGTATCGAGACATGAAGCAATTCTATTGGTGGTCCGGTATGAAGCGCGATATAGTGGATTTTGTGTCCAAGTGCTTGACATGTCAGCAGGTAAAGGCTGAGCATCAGGTTCCTTCAGGTTTGCTTACGCCTTTATCCATTCCTGAGTGGAAATGGGATGATATCGCCATGGACTTTGTTTCTGGTTTGCCTTTGACTCAGAAGAAGCATGATTCGGTTTGGATTATTGTGGATCGGCTTACGAAGTCAGCTCACTTTCTGCCAGTTAGAGTAGACTACTCCATGGACAGATTGGCTAGTATCTATGTGGATGAGATAGTTCGGTTGCATGGTGTGCCTTTGTCCATAGTTTCAGATCGGGATCCGAGGTTTACTTCCAAGTTTTGGAAGGAGTTACAGAGAGCTTTGGGCACTAGATTGAACTTCAGTACAGCGTTTCATCCTCAGACCGATGGTCAGTCAGAGCGTGTTATTCAGATTTTGGAGGATATGATGAGAGCGTGTGCTTTGGACTTTCCGGGTAGCTGGGACAGATATGTATCGTTGATGGAGTTTGCCTACAACAACAGTTTTCAGTCGAGCATCGGTATGGCACCATATGAGGCTTTGTATGGTCGTCAGTGTAGGACTCCGGTTTGTTGGACCGAGCTATCCGAGAGATCTATGATTGGACCAGACTTGGTTAGAGATACTGAAGAGAAGATCAGAGTGGTGCAGCGGTATTTGAAGGCAGCCAAGGATCGACAGAAGTCTTATGCCAATCTGAAAAGAAAAGATGTGCATTTTGAGATCGGGGAAAAGGTTTTCCTTAAAGTTTCTCCTTGGAGGAGAGTGCTTCAATTTGGAAAGAAGGGTAAGCTTAGTCCTCGTTTCATTGGACCATATGAGATTTTGGCTAAGGTAGGACCTGTAGCCTATAGATTGGCGTTACCGATGGAGTTAGCAAAGTTGCATGATGTGTTCCACGTTTCGATGCTTCGTCGGTACAGATCAGATCCTTCACATGTTCTGTCAGTTCATGATATCCAGGTTCAGCCAGACTTTTCTTATGATGAGGAACCGCGAGCTATTCTAGCCCGAGAGGTGAGGCAGTTGAGAAGTAAACAGATTCCTTTGGTTAAAGTGTTATGGATCCATCATGGAGTCGAGGAAGCGACTTGGGAACCAGAGGAGTCGATGAGAACTCAGTATCCACAGTTATTCAGTTCAGGTGAGAATTTCGAGGATGAAATTCTTATTAGTAGGGGAGAGTTGTCACACCCCATTTGCCCCCTAGTAGAATGAGCCTGTCTGTCTGTCTGTCTGTATGTGTAAGCATTTGCATGTGTTCGGCATTTCATAAGGGTATTTTAGAAAAATATATGCTTTTGGGGTTTATTAGTATGTGGGTATATACATGGCATTAGTGTGTTAATTAAGTGAGAAATATTTATGTGCATGTGTTCATACCATTGTATGGTATGCTTAAGTTAAGAGGGTTTTAGGTGTGAGTAGTGTAGGTTATTTTGGTGGGAGTGATTAGTTTCACCAATAGGAAATGGATACATATTTAGGATAAAGAAAAGAAAAAGAAAAGGAAATGAAAGAAAAGGAACTTAGAGATTTACGTTTCTTTTCTCACTACTTTTCTTCTTCTTCATTTTCTTTATTTCAAGTACTGTATTGTTGAGTCAAGGTCTTATTGGTGAAATTGATTCTCTCTTTGCATCCTCTCTAGTAAGTAATTGAATTCTCTCATCTAGTTGTTTCATTTACTTCATCTTCTTCTTTAGGTTGAGTTTTAATTTAGGGTTGCATGTTGATGTTCATTACTGTGTTTGTGTTCTAGCTGAGGATCCACGCGATCCCAAAGGCAAAGAGGTTGCTGGGAGCAGTGGGACTAAGTGTTAGAAGCTTAGAATCCAGGTTTGGGAATGTTTATTTGTGAAATTGTGTGATTTTGAATTTACTGTAAAATTCTAGGGTTTATGTTCTTGTAAGTTTGAATGTATATGTTCTTGATTTGATTTGGTTAATTATTGGATGAATTGAATTGTATAATTGTTGTCTATGTTGTTTGAGATAATTTCTGGAAGGTAAAAACAGGTTTGTATGGTTTTAAAACAAATTGGGATTGAATTCTTTGTTCTGGAAATTCTGGAAATTCTGGAAAATCGAAGTACTGTTGAAGTTCTCCTTGTCGCGTGACTCGCTACGAAAGAAGGCAAGTCACGTCGCGTGACCTTCGGTCACGTCGTGACCTGCCTGCTGAGAAGCCAGTCGCGTGACCAGCTGAAGAACAAGCAAGTCACGGGACGTGACCCTCGGTCACGTCGTGCGACCTGTGAAGACGAGGCGTGATCTGTGAGATCACGCAACGTGATCTGTGAGGGAGTAGCACGTCACGAGACATGACGCCCAGTCACGCCGTGACCTGCGAGAGCGTTGCGTGGTTTGTGAAGATCACGCAACGTGATCGGCGAGGAACAAGCAAGTCACGTCGCGTGACCCTCGGTCACGTCGCGTGACCTGCCTGTTGGGAAGGCCAGTCACGCCTCGTGACCAGCCAATCTCGCCCATTTCTCCGTTCAGCTCGTTTTTCCGAAATTTCCTAGTTTTTAGCTCAGAAATGAATTTGGTATTTCTTCTGAATGGACTTTACTGTTGTATGATGCATGTCTTGCTGTTTATGCTTTGATATGCATGATACCATGATTTTCTGATGAATTATATTCCATACTCTGAAATGTGATTTGAATGTCGCATAACCTGCTAGAGTCGAGTAAGTGGATAGTTAGGCATGCCTAATAGAGTCGGTTAGCTGCAGCCCATAGTTCTGTTTGGACCCCGATCAGGTCCCCGTTTGGTTCCTCGCGAACCCTTTTCTGTATTGGATCTTGTTTAAGGTCCCTTTTGAAAATATCTGTGAAAGTTAAAGTAAAATGGTTTAACCGGTTCGTACCCGTAATGTACTGTATGTAATCGGCTCGTACCCGGAAAGTACTGTCTGTACACTCGTTATCCACTATCTAGAGTCAGCAGGTGTTCATTGAATGTTTATTTGAACTGCTCTGATCTGATTTGGCTACAAAAGTATTAACTGGATGAGTATATCAATGTAATGTATATCGGATTATAGCTGAATGATTATGATTATGAAATACTGATTGTATGGCTAATTTATATGAGCATGATTATATGATTTATGCTGTAGCCTTTGTATTCAGCCATTGTGTATGTGATCTGCTTTTACGACCATTGTGAATGGCCGTCCATAATTTATGTGTGTTTCCCCACTAAGCGTTTATCGCTTAGCACGGTGTTTTTACCCGTGCAGGTGCGGAAGGAGTTTTGCTTTGAGAGAGTCGCCGTCATCAAGCCAGCACAGAAGGGTTTTAGTGTAGGCTCAGTTTTGTATCAGTGATGATTCTTTTTGTATAGAACTCTCTGTATCAGTTTTGTATCAGCTTCCGCTTTTGTATTTATATTTTGGGTTATGTAATATTATTTTGTATCAGCTTGCTGATCAGAACATTATTGTAATAGTTTATTATAGTAATGCATGATCAGCCTGTGCTTTCTTTTTCTGTAAAGTTTTAATTATTCTGTATTTTTGAATGTATGCTATAAATGAATGTATGTGTTACTTGGTATTTGCTTGGTGGCACCTTTACTCATACGGCATCTCACTCCTTCTCGGATGGGATCGCCTACGTATGGGGAGGGAGGGGGTGTTACATGGCCAGTTTGAAATTTGCACTTTTAACTACGTGCCCCGAGATGAGAACCAACTCGCAGATGCCCTAGCTACTTTAGCATCTACGTGGGATAACCCCAAAGGAATAGCCATGAGGCCTGTGCTCATTTCTAGTTCAGACAAGCCATACTTTGAGACTGAGCAAGTTGGGGATGTCGAGGCTACGGACGAAAAGCCATGGTACTATGATGTCCAGAATTATTTGGAGAGGTCGGTATTCCCAGAAGAGGCCACTGAAAAAGACCAGAGGATGATTCGCAAGTTGTCCACTCAGTTCATCAGTGTAGACAGTGTGTTGTACAAGATACAAGCCGATGGCCTACAATTAAGGTGCTTAGATGACAAAGAAGCCAAAAAGGTTATGGAGGAGACCTATGCAGGTGTCTGTGGAGCCCATATGAATGGCCTAGCCTTAGCAAAGAAAATCATGCGGCAGGGGTTCTTCTGGTTGACAATGGATACAGACTGCTCTAGGTATGTGAAATAGTGCCAACTATGCTAATAGTATGATAATTTGAGACACCTCCCAGTTTCGGAGTTGTGTAACCTGACGTCTCCATGGCCGTTCGCAGCATGGGGAATTGACATTATAGGAGAAATACACCCGACAGCTTCCAACGGACACAGATTTATTGTGGCTGCTATTGATTATTTCACCAAGTGGGTGGAGGCCGAATCTTCCAAGAAGTTAGGAGCCCGAGAGATGGCAAGATTCATTGAACGACACCTAATTTGTAGGTACGGGCTCCCGCATCACATTGTGTCGGACAACGGGGTACAATTCCAGGCTGAGACTAAACAGATGCTCAAGAAATATGGCATTCAACACCATAAGTCTTCTCCATACCGACCGCAGGCTAATGGAGCAGTCGAGGAGGCTAATAAGAACATCAAAAGGATACTGGCTAAGATGGTGCAAACCTATAAACACTGGGCAGAGAAATTGCCATTTGCACTTGGGGTTACAGGACCACTGCCAGAACGTCTACAGGGGCTACCCCTTTCTCCTTGGTTTACGGGACGGAAGCAGTCCTACCAGTAGAAATAGAACTCCAGTCATTGAGGGTGGTAACTGAAACTCAGCTACCAGAAGCCGAATGGGCCCAGCAGCGGCTACTACAGTTGAACCTGTTGGATGAAGATAGGATGTGGGCATACTACCATAATCAGATCTACCATAAGAGACTAGCTCGCTCGTTTGGGAAGAAAGTAAGGAAGCACTCGTTAAAGGAAGGGGTCCTAGTCTTCAAACAAATGAGGCCAGGGGTTCCAGACTTTCGAGGCAAGTTTAGGCCAACTTGGGAAGGGCCCTTCATTTTGAAGAAGCTCTTATCTAAAGGGGCCACAATTTTGACGGATAGCGATGGAAATGAATTCAAGGAGCCGGTCAACGCCGACAGATTGAAGAGGTTCCATGGCTAAGGGCAAAAAAAAAAGAGAGAGAGAAAATGTTCAATCAAGAAAACCCGAGAGGGCTGATTGTTAACAGGAGTTGTGATGCCTTCGAGATCTATCTCGAGATTAGATGTGGTCTGGTATCTTGGGCCTAATGTCAAATGATGATCAAGTGTAATGAAATCAAACGAGAAACGTGTACATGTATGCAATTATGCACTCAGAGTAGTTCTTTTATCCAATAAATGTCCATAGTTCCTTTCGAGCAAGTAATATGTCGCTCACCATTTGAATGTGCGCAATTCATCCAATATTGTTGTGACCGATAAAATCTTTATGCTAAAAAAAAGGGGGGCCATTAGAGATGAAAACCGTGACTGGCGCTCTAAGCAAAAGTTAGGCTAAAGAGCAGGGTGAAAACCTGGGAACAGGCGGTCTGTCCTATAAAAAATTAAATTAATAAAAGCCACTGGATTGAGTTGGGTCCATTCCAGGAAAAAAATAAGGCACAGGGCCATGTGAAAATTCGAAAACGACGCATCTCCCGCTAAGAAAAGCTAGTGTGAAAATCCACGAGGGACGCACTACCTTTAAAACAATGACGTGCGACGCTTGGAGCGATAAGGCGGCGTTACCTTGGGCTACCCCTTTCAAGCAGAGATGCACATCGGGCAGTTCCCCATGAAAATTGTGAATCGGAGTCCCTAAATCAGAACGACACCTTCAAACCCTTGGAGGCATAATTGACCAAACAAAGCCACGAGTCGCTTCAGCCGAAGTTATCACACCTCGACCACTGGGCCACTCAGATGAATGGTGTCACCTGCACCTTGCATAACATACGCATATGCACATGCACATACATAACTTACCCTTGCATATAAATCTCTTTTGGTTTTGCAGGAAAATCTGGCGTCTAGACACACCGACAAGCTGGTGTTTATCAGTTGCTCAGCCGTGGTTTCACACACTGACAAGCTGGTGTTACATCAATCATGTTATTCAAAGCCTGGCGCCTTCACACACCGACAAGCTGGTGTTTATTAGTCGCTCAGCCGTGGTTTCACACACCGACAAGCTGGTGTTACATCAATCATGTTATTCAAAGCCTGGCGCCTTCACACACCGACAAGCTGGTGTTTATCAGTCGCTCAGCCGTGGTTTCACACACCGACAAGCTGTTGTTACATCAATCACGTTCTTCAAAGCCTGGCGCCTTCACACACCGACAAGCTGGTGTTTATCAGTTGCTCAGCCGTGGTTTCACACAACGATAAGCTGGTGTTACATCAATCACGTTCTTCAAAGCCTGACGCCTTTACACACTGACAAGCTGGTGTTTATCAGTCGCTCAGCCGTGGTTTTACACACCGACAAGCTGGTGTTACATCAATCAAGTTATTTAAAGCCTGGCGCCTTCACACACCGACAAGCTGGTGTTTATGAGTCGCTCAGCTATGGTTTCACACGTCGATAAGCTGACGTTCATCAATCACGTGACCAACAATAATCTCGTAATGCCGACAAGCTGGCATGACCCAGTTCGGAAAAGCGGCCGACTCAGGTACGCGTCTCTTCCCTTCTTTTCTGAATTTTTGCTCACTTAGGCACCTAGGTTCTAAGTTCCCCAAAATTGGGGGCAACTATAGACATTGGGTCTCGAGGCGGTTCAAAATCAGAATTACTCGATGATAAAAATGGTACCGGCTTACAGGCAAAGGTGTCAAAAATGATGTTTCTCTTGTCGAAACTCTTTTTTTTTAAATAAATAAATATATATATATATATATAAAAATATTATTATAAAAAAATTAATTAATTAAAAAAAATTAAATTAGCTAAATTAATTTTTAGAATAGTATTATTTTTGATATTTGAAAAAAGGGGAGAAATTAAGTTAATTAATTAATTTAATTGAATTAAGTTAGTTAATTAATTTAATTGATTTAAATTAGTTAATTAATTTAATTTAATTAAATTAGTTTAATTAGAAAAGTAAAAAAAATTAAATTAAAATTATATTTTGTTTTTTTTTGGGGCCACGCAGCCACTTTTATAAAGTGGTACCACTTTTTGAAAGTGGTACCACACGGCCACTTCCTTAAAGTGGCCGCATGGTACCGAGGTTACCGCACGTGGTTTTGCATGCAGTCTCCTTCACCACGCGGGGCTTCGTTTTCTGGTTTTTTTTCAGCTATTTTCTCGCCGTTTTGACAAAAAATTTTTCCGTTTTCGTGCAATGTCCGGGAAGACAAATTAAAAAAAGGTTTTGGCCTTCTCTATTTTGGAACAATCAGATTAATCAAATGGGATTCAATACTCATTTTTCGAGGGGGCGGCAACTATTTTTCAAGGAATTTTATTTGCTTTTCTCTCTAGCTTCTCTCCAGCAACTGGTTCTTCTTCAAAAAAATATTCTTCAAAAACCTTTAAGTTTTTCCTCTCAAGCTTTAATTTCTAGATTTTCCTTTAAGAAATATACTTCATTTTGGGATTGATCTTGAGCAAGAAAAATCAATTCTCTTTGTTCAAATCATCCTTCAAAAATATCCACCTCAAAAATATTTTCTCAAATTTTATTTAGAACTTGTATTTCTCTTTGAATATTATTATCATCAAAAAATCGACAAGGAACGGATTGAGACATCCTATTTCCGATCCAAAATTTCTGAGGGTAAACATTTTTGGACTCGTTCTCATTTATTTTTTTGTATATCATTTATTGTTGTTAAATATTATTTTTGCCATTATCACCACATCTATTATTTATGTTTAGCATTTTAATGTGTTAATATCACTATTATTATGTTATTTGTTGGCTTTAAATGGATTTTCATGTTCATATACTGATATTATTATTATCATCATTATTATTATACTTATTATTATTATTATTATTCATTGTTATTATTACTATGTTTGTGTTCATGTTTATGCTCATGCTATTAATTGTTATTATTATTTTTAGTGTTATTACTTTCACATGTAGTTATTATTATTGTTGTTCTATTGTTTGTTCATGTCACTGTTGCTATTATTATTACTGTTATTATTATCATTATTATTATTTAATGTTTGTTTTACTTTTATTTATTAGTGTGATTTTCGGTGTGTCATTATTATTATTATTATTATTATTATTATTATTATTATTATTATTATTATTATTATTATTATTATTATTATTATTATTATTATTATTATTATTATTATCATTATCTCATTATTATTATTATCATTCATTATTATTACCATGTTTACTTATACTATATTCATTATTGTTAATTGCCATTGCCTATTATTGTCGTCATTAATATTATTTTGTTGTGTTTTGTCTTATCATTATCATTATTATCATTATAGGTTCACTTGCCTAATATTTCTTTCATTTCTACTTGATTAAATTTTAGAACCATTACTAATATTTTTGATGCTAATCTTTGTATGAGATTTAATTTGAGTAGCATTGTGTGAGCGCCCCGTGACTCCCCGGATGGGTCGCGACGCGTAGATGGATACTCCGATTTAGTGAGATCCTTTCAACTCCCCTTTATGTGTTACGTGTTTATTTGTATATAATTGTTTTATTTGTGCATGCATGCGATAAAAAATCACAAAAATATTTCTATGATTAAATTGAAATTTTTTACTAATAAAATTGGGACCAATGTCCCTTGTTTTAGCCAAACCATAAAAACATCACGATTAAAACGAAGAGTCAACTTTTCTCCAAAAAATGGGATCACTCATCCCCGTTTTCATCAAATAATCAAAAATAACTCTTCGAACCCTCTTCAAAATGAATGCGAAGGAACCAACGTTCCTGAACTTTGAACAAGTGCGAAGGAACCAATGTTCCTAAAATAATGCCCCGATTTATGTATGTCTTTTTATTTCATTTTTTGGTGAGTTTTTAAATTTATGTTCTTTCATTTTGGGCCCTTGTAATTAACTTTTGGGAAACTTTATTTATTTTGGGGATTGTATTCCGTCCCCATTTATGTCTTTAATCTTCTTTTTATTGGGGTTGTATTCCGCCCCTATTTCTCTTGTAATTGTGTGCTTGTGTGTTTATCACTTTCATTTATTGCTTTCTTTATCGCTTTCCTTTTATCGCTTTCGTATGCTTGGAATGCGCTATTTAATTTAAATGCATCAAACGCGTGAGATGAGAGATATAATTTTAAGAGGTTAAAAACCCATTTATAATTAACCAAAGCATAAATAAGAAGGAAGTTCCGGACATCATATCTCTGGTTTAGACCATTAGAGGTGAGAGATTTTTTCCCAATTTCTTGCAATTTGGGTGGCGACTCCAAATGCCTCAAAGGTACCCTTAGGTGTCATTAGACTAGGTTGTTCTCCCCAATGTTCTATTGGGAGGAATATACCGATGATGTCTCATGGCACCCATGATCAAAAGACGCAAACTAATTCCTCGAATCCCAAAGGCGCATTCAAAGCGAGGGCCCTTACTGGGTTCCGGCGCGCGTCACAAGGTCATATAAGAATATTAGTGATAAAACCTTATAACTAAAGAAAATTAGGACTGTCAGTAAAATGGTAAAAGTTAATGAGGAAATAATGTTAATCTTTATGATGATAATATTAATAATATGAGTAATTCAGATTTTGCTGTTAATAATGGTATCATTAATCATAGTAATATTGAAATAATTATGAAATTGTTATTAATAAAAATATTAAGTATATAGATAAGTTTGTGTATTGAGTGATAAGGTTGATAATTTAAGAGTATAATACAAAATGTAGCTGATTGAAATTAAATAGGAAACAATGTAAATGCATATTGATTACAACTCTAATAATGGTACAGTAAAAGAAACGATTAAATGAAAAATAGTAACATAAATATAAAACATAAAAAGATTAGTATAACTAGAAAAGAGTAAGGGAAATATTAAGGAACGATAACTGTTCTAGCAAATAATTCAGTAACTAATACTGTACCTAAATATTACTGAATTTTAAATTGTGGACTGAACACAAAAGTATTAATGTTAAGGATAACAGTGCAGTCAAAAGTAATATTAATAACTGAAATGTAAAACAAATGTTAAGGTATAATTACATAATGATACAAAAGACATAACGATAAACAACTGAAGTAAAGGATTGGATAAGACATTATTGTAAGACGTAAATTAAGTAAACTTAAAGATTGTAATGTTCATATAGTCTAAATAAAGACAATGTTTGTGTGCTCATGCATATAATTATAGTCAAGGAAAATTTAGGATATGTATCCACCACTGGGTAATTTTAAGGCTCAGTGCGTAGAATGTTACTGCGCTCAGGCTATGATAGATTTTGATGTGGCCGAAGATATAGTGACGACAAAAAGAAATATTCGACAGCAAGGATAGAAAGATTGGAATGGCATGTATACGATTGTAGTAGAGGGAAGCAATGAGTTATGTTATAAGTATTTGAATTGTATGTTAATGTACTTGTCACACCCCGTTTGCCCCCTATTAGAATGAGCCTGTCTGTGTGAGCCTGCATTTGCATGTGTTCGGTATATCATAAGGGTATTTTGGTAAAAATGCATGTTTTTGGGTTTTGTTAGTATGTGGGTGCATATAGGGTATTAGTGTGTGTATTAAATGGGTTATGGTTGTGTGCACTTGAGCAAATCATATTATGGTGTTTTAAGTTGGGATATGCTTGTGTGTGTGTACATACCATTGTAGGGTGTGCATTAGTTGGGAGTGTATTAGGTGTGTGTAGCGCATGTTAGTTTGGTGTGAGTGGTTAGCTTCACCAATAGGAAATGGACACATGCTTAGGGCAAAGAAAATAAAAAGAAAAAGGAAAGAAAGAAAGGAAATTGGCAGATTCACGTTACTTTCTTCCCTCACCTTCTTCTTCTTCATTTTCTTTACTCTAAGAACTGTATTGTGGATTCAAGTCTTTATTGGTGAAATTAATCATCTCTTTGCATCTTCTTTGGTAAATAAATGTATTCTTTTCATTTTTTTTCTCTCATTTGTTTCATCTTCTTCTCCCTTGAGTTTAGATTTAACTAAGGGTTTGCATTGTTGGATGTTCTTTGTTGTGTTGTGATTAGCTGAGGCTCCTCGTGATCCTAAGGGCAAGGATATTGCTGGGACGAGTGGAGCTATGTGATTGAAGCTTAGAATCTCAGGTTTGGGATTTTTACTTGTGGATTGTGCTTGATTTGAACTTACTGTAATTTCTAGGGTTTATGTTCTTGAATGTGGTTATGTATGATTTTGATTGTGATGAGTGTTGAATTAAGTTGTTATATGTCATTTTGATGCTTGAATGATCTTCTGGAAGGTAAGAACTAATTTGTGTGATTTTGATTCAAGTTTGGAGTTAATTTCTGTGTTCTGGGAAATTCTGGGAAACTGGAAAATCGTGTTACTGTAGAAAATTCCCGTTTTGCTGTGTCCGTCGCGTGACTACCCAAGAAGAGAGGCAAGTCACGAGACGTGACTTCCAGTCACGACTCGTGACCTGCCAGAAAGAAGCTAGTCACGAGTTGTGACTGCCTGTCACAACTCTTGACCAGCCAAGAGGAAGGCAGTCACGAGGCGTGACTCCCAGTCATGACTCGTGACCGGCCTGAGACAGTCACGCGTGACCAGCCCTAAAGAAGCCAGTCACGAGACGTGACACCCAGTCACGACTCGTGACCAGCAAGAGGGAGGCAAGTCACGACGTGACCAGGAAGCCAGTCACTAGGCGTGACCCCTAGTCACGTCTTGTGACAAGCCTTGTGAGGAGGCCAGTCACGAGTTGTGATGCCACTCACGACTCGTGACCAGCCAACCTCGTCGGTCACCCCGTTCGGCCCATTTTCGGAAATTTCCCAGTTTTAACTCAAAAATGGATTCGTAATACTTCCGAATGGACTTATACTACTGTATAATGCATGTCATACTTTTATATGCTTTGATATGAGTGATACCATGATTCTTCAGATGAATTATATGTTGTGTTCTGAAATATGAGTTGAATGATGCATAACCTGCTAGAGTCAAGTAAGTGGATAGTAGGCATGCCTAATAGAGTCTTTTAGCTGCAGCCCTCCGTTTCGTTTGGACCCCGATCAGGTCCCCGTTTGGTTCCTCGCGAACCCTATTGTGTAAGGATCTCGTTTAAGGTCCCTTTTGAAAATGATTTGTAAAAGTTAAAAGTAAAATGGTTTTCTTGATTCGTACCCTTAAGGTACTGTCTGTAATCGGCTCGTACCCGTAAAGTACTGTCTGTACACTCGTTATCCACTACCCAGAGTCAGCAGGTGTTCTTTTGGTGTTCGATTGGTTTGCTCTACTCTTATGACTATATACATGTGTTATCTGAATGAGTATAATGATTAGATGAATGTTCAATTAATATGGAAATGGATATGAATTTGAGATGCAGAATGTTGGCTTTAAATTGTGAGCATGTTCTTATGAATTATGTTATGAGCTATTGCATTTTGCCATTGTGAATGTGTTATGCCTTGACGACCATTGTGAATGGCCATTAATATTTTATGTGTGTTTCCCCACTAAGCGTTTATCGCTTAGCACGGTGTTTTTACCCGTGCAGGTGCGGAAGGAGTTTTGCTTTGTGAGAGAGTCGCCGCCGTCAAGCCAACACAGAAGGTTTTAGTGTAGGGCTCAGTTTTTGTAATCAGTGATGATTCTTTTATATAGAACTCTCATGTATCAGTTTTGTTTTAGCTTCCGCTTTTGGTACTTATATTTTGGTGATGTAATATCTTTTGTTTCAGTTAGTTGATCAGAACATTATTGTAATGGTTTATTATATTAATGTATAATCGGCTAAGTCTTTCTTTTCCTTTAAAGTTTTTAATTATCTCATGTTTCTGTATGTATGATATGATTGAATGTATGATTTACTTTGTATCTGTTTGGTGATACCTTTACTCATACGGCATCTCACTCCTTATCGGATTGGATTACCTACGTATGGGTAGGGGGTGTTATAGTTTTTGGTATCAGAGCCAAGGTTTAGGCGTTTCTGGGTGTTGTTGTGTTGATTTGCTTAGATGTGTATGTGTCTAGATCTGTGTTGGCTGATGCGGTTATTTCTTGTTTGTTTAGATGGCTTCTAATTCTGCCCGTGGATCACTTGAGGAATCCGCCGAGAGTGTAAACCCTCAAGCTGTAGATCCATCGATTTCTGTGTCGGCTCAGCAAGCTAGGGTCCAGCCCGAGGCCGCAGCCATGCCTTTTGAGGCTATGTTCAGATTGCATCAGGACATGGCTAGGGTTTTGGAGAGAGTGACTGCTCCTAGAGCCCCTATTGAGAGTTTGAGAAGAGCTGGTGTTGAGGATTTTTATGGGACTGGGCTAGATGAATCTGAGTTAGCTGAGAAGTGGCTTGATAAGGTAAAGAGAGCTTTAAAGGAAGTCAGGTGTCCTCTCGATCAGCAAGCTGAGTGCGCTGTGGCATTGCTTCAGGGGTCAGCCTATGAATGGTCAGAATTGGTAAGTAGGCAACCTCAGATGCATGATCCGGTTACATGGGATTTCTTCAGTGAGGAGTTCACTAGGAAGTTTGTGATTCAAGCTTATAGGGATGCAAGATGGGCACAGTTTCTGAGTTTGAGGCAGAGGACTTTGTCAGTTTCGGATTATGAGAAAGAGTTCAACCGGTTGTCTTGCTATGCTCCGTGGGGTTATGACAGATGATTTCAGATGGAAGCATTTTGAAGCTGGGTTGAATGAGTCTTTGAAGATTGCCTTGATTTCTTTGATGTGTATGCCTGGAGTAAGTTATTATCAGATTGCAGAGGCCGCCATGAGGGCAGAGAGGTTGGAATCTTTGCTTAGGGAGAGAGCTCAGCGAAGGAATTATGCTTGGGGTGGTTCTTCCTCATCTTCGGGTAAGAGATTCAGGAACCCGCAAGATGAGCCAGCAGCTGGTTCAGCTTCTAGAGGTAGAAGACAGGGTTCTGCAGCAGTATCTGGTTCTGGCAGAGGTGGTAGATCTGATGTTATACCTGTTTGTGCGAATTGCAACAAGGCTCACCGGGGTGAGTGTAGGTGGCTAACTGGTGGATGTTTTAGATGTGGGAGCACCGAGCACCGTGTGGCTAGTTGTCCCCAGATGAGTGAGAATTCAGGACCTCAGGGAGGAGCTAGCAGAGTTGGATCGAATGCTTCTCAGGCTGCGAGAGGTAGAGGTAGAGGTAGAGGTCGAGGCGGTCGACCTAGAGATGGAGCTGCTTCTGAGACTGTTGAGCATCCTCCTCAGGTTGCCACTAGAGCTTTTGCTGTGAGAGCCAGAGAGGAGCAGGATGCGCCTGATGTTATTGCTGGTAAGTTCCTACTCCATGACACTGAATTATATGCTCTAATTGACCCTGGCTCCACACACTCATACTTGTGCACAAATAAAATTGTTGATAAGTTGCATGTGGTTGATCAGTTAGATTATGAGATTTGTGTGACCAGTCCATTAGGGCATAGTGTCAGTGTGAGTAGAGTCTTTAGGAGTTGTCCTTTGATGGTTGAGGGAGTTGTGATTCCAGCAGATTTGATTGAGTTACCTTTCAGAGAGTTTGATTTGATTCTGGGTATGGACTGGTTGGGTAAGCATCGGGCTATAGTTGATTGCCATAGGAAGACAGTTGTACTCCAGGATAGATGTCAGTCTCCTGTGTTTATGAAGGGTTTGGGTGCTAGTTCTTTGAATAATGTGATTTTCGCGATGCAAGCCAAGAGGTTTATCAGAAAAGGTTGTGAGGCTTTTCTAGCAGTTGTGTTGGATTCCAAGAGAGATCAAGTTCAGATTGAGGATATTCCTGTAGTGCGGGAGTTTAGTGATGTGTTCCTGAGTGAGTTGCTTGGTTTGCCTCCTGAGAGAGAGGTTGAGTTGTCCATTGAGATTATGCCAGGTACCACACCTATTTCGAAAGCACCTTATCGGATGGCACCTGTAGAGTTGAGAGAACTTAAGACTCAGTTACAAGAGCTATTGGATAAGGGGTTTATTCGACCTAGCATATCTCCTTGGGGAGCTCCAGTTTTGTTTGTCAAGAAGAAAGATGGATCTCTGCGGATGTGTATCGACTATAGGCAGATTAATAAGGTCACAGTGAAGAATAAGTATTTGTTGCCCAGGATTGAGGACTTGTTTGATCAGCTGCGAGCTGCAGGTGTCTCTTCCAAGATAGATCTTTGATCAGGGTACTATCAGCTTCGAGTTCAGGATGCAGATGTGGTTAAGACTGCATTTCGGACTAGGTATGGCGATTATGAGTTTCTTGTGATGCCGTTTGGTTTGAACAATGCTCCAGCGGCTTTTATGGATTTGATGAACCTTGTGTTTAGGCCATACTTATATCGATTTGTGGTAGTGTTCATTGATGATATCTTGGTGTATTCCAAGAATGAGAGTGAGCATGAGGAGCATCTCCGATTGGTTTTGCAGATGTTGAGAGAGCACCAGTTATTTGCCAAGCTTAGCAAGTGTGATTTTTGGCTTTGAGAAGTGTCATTCTTGGGTCACATTGTTTCAGCTAGGGGTATTCAGGTTGATCCGGCCAAGATTGAGGCGATTGTTGATTGGAAAATGCCTAGAAATGTTCAGGAAGTGAGGAGTTTCCTTGGTTTGGCAGGTTACTACCGTCGGTTTGTTAAGGGCTTTTCTGTGATTGCCGCTCCGATGACTAGATTGTTGAGGAAAGGGGTCAGATTTGAGTGGTCAGATATATGCCAGGCTTGTTTTGATCAGTTGAAGCAGTTGCTTGTTGAGGCTCCTATTCTTACTCAACCCATCTCGGGTAAAGAGTTTGTCATTTATAGTGATGCTTCGGGTGTTGGCCTTGGATGTGTTTTGATGCAAGAAGGTAAGGTTGTGGCTTATGCTTCTCGTCAATTAAAGCCACATGAGAAGAACTATCCGACGCATGATCTTGAGTTGGCGGCTGTGATCTTTGCTTTGAAGATTTGGCGCCATTATCTGTATGGGGAAAAGTGTAGGATATTTTCGGACCACAAGAGCTTGAAGTACTTCCTCACACAGAAAGAGTTGAACATGAGACAGCGCCGTTGGCTTGAGTTGTTTAAGGACTACGACTGCATTGTGGATTACCATCTTGGCAAGGCCAATGTAGTCGCTGATGCTTTGAGTCGGAAGTCAGTTTTAGATTTGTTCCTGAGATGGTTCAGATGGAGATTTGGTCTAGATGGGGCTTTGATTGCCCAGTTGCGTGTGAAGCCTACCTTGAGACAGAGGATTGTTGATGCTCAGAGGGATGATTAGAGGCTTCAGCGGATTGTGCAAGAAGTCAGATCGGGTAAGCAATCAGAGTTTTCAGTTCAAGATGAGGTGCTTATATTTAGAAATGGCTTGTGTGTGCCATAGTCTGAGGAGTTGAGGAGACAGCTTATGAGTGAGGCGCATAGTACAGTTTTTACTATGCATCCTGGCAGTGAAAAGATGTATCGGGACTTGAAGCAGTTTTATTGGTGGTCTGGTATGAATCGTGATATAGTGGATTTTGTGTCCAAGTGTTTGACTTGTCAGCAAGTAAAGGCCGAGCATCAGGTTCCCTCGGGATTGCTCACGCCTTTATCTATTCCTGAGTGGAAGTGGGATGATATCGCCATGGACTTTGTTTCTGGTTTGCCTTTGACTCAGAAGAAGCATGACTCAGTTTGGGTAATAGTGGATCAGCTTATGAAGTCAGCTCATTTTCTGCCAGTTAGAGTGGACTACTCGATGGATAGATTGGCCAGTATCTATGTGGATGAGATAGTTCGGTTGCATCGAGTGCCTTTGTCCATAGTTTCAGATCGGGATCCGAAATTCACTTCCAAGTTTTGGAAGGAGTTGCAGAGGGCTTTGGGCACTAGGTTGAACTTCAGTACAGCATTTCACCCTCAGACAGATGGTCAGCCAGAGCGGGTCATTCAGATTTTAGAGGATATGATGAGGGCTTGTGCTTTGGATTTTCCGGGTAGTTGGGACAGATATGTGTCGCTTATGGAGTTTGCCTACAATAATAGTTTTCAGTCGAGCATTGGTATGTCACCATATGAGGCTTTGTATGGTCGTCAGTGTAGGACTCCGGTTTGTTGGACCAAGCTATCCGAGAGATCAGTGATTGGGCCAGATTTGGTTAGAGATACCGAAGAAAAGATCAGAGTTGTTCAGCAAAATTCGAAGGCAGCCAAGGATCGACAAAAGTTTTATGCCAACTTGAAGAGGAAAGACGTGCAATTTGAGATCGGGGACAAGGTTTTCCTTAAAGTTTCACCTTGGAGGAAAGTGCTTCGATTTGGAAAGAAAGGCAAGCTTAGTCCTCGTTTCATTGGTCCTTATGAGATTTTGGCTAAGGTAGGGCCTGTAGCCTATAGATTGGCGTTACTGATGGAGTTAGCAAAGTTACATGATGTGTTTCATGTTTCGATGCTTCGTCGGTACAGATCAGATCCTTCTTATGTTCTTTCAGTTCAGGATATTCAGGTTCAGACAGATTTTTCCTATGATGAGGAACCACGAGCCATTCTAGCCCGAGAGGTATGACAATTGAGAAGTAAACAGATTCCTTTGGTAAAAGTATTGTGGATTCATCATGGAGTCGAGGAAGCGACTTGGGAACCGGAGGAGTCGATGAGAGCTCAGTATCCGCAGTTGTTCAGTTCAGGTGAGAATTTCGAGGACGAAATTTTTATTAGTAGGGGAGAGTTGTCACACCTCGTTTGCCCCCTAATAAAATGAGCCTGTCTGTTTGAGCCTGCATTTGCATGTGTTCGATATATCATAAGGGTATTTTGGTAAAACTGCATGTTTTTGGGTTTTGTTAGTATGTGGGTGCATATAGGGTATTAGTGTGTGTATTAAATGGGTTATGGTTGTGTGCACTTGAGCATATCATATTATGGTGTTTTAAGTTGGGATATACTTGTGTGTGTGTTCATACCATTGTAGGTTGTGCATTAGTTGGGAGTGTATTAGGTGTGTGTAGTGCATGTTAGATTGGTGTGAGTGGTTAGTGTGACACGCGCCGAACCCGGAAACCCAGCAAGGGCCATCGCTTGTGAATCCGCCTTTGGGATTCGAGGTATGAAGGTTCGCATCTTTTGATCATGGGCGCCATGAGACATCATCGGTATGCTCCTCTCAAAAGAACATTGGGGAGAATAACCTAGCCTATTGACGCCTAAAGGCACCTTTGAGGTATTTGGAGTCGCCACCCAATTTGCAAGAAATTGGTAAAAGGTTTCTCACCTCTATTGGTCTAAACCAGAGATATGGTGTCCGGAACTTCCCTCTTATTTATGCTTTGGTTAATTATAAATGGGTTTTTAATTTCTTAAAATTATATCTCTCATTCACACGAGCGATGCATTTAATTAAATAGCACATTGAAAGCACGTAAAGAAAATAAATAAAAGCGATAAATAAAGTAAATAAAGAAAGCAATAAATGAAAGCGGTAAACACACAAGCACGCAATTACAATAGAAATAGGGGCAGAATACAACCCCATTAAAAGGAATTGAAGCTATGAATGGGACAGAATACAATCCCCAAAATAAATAAATTTGCCCCAAAATTAATTACAAGGGCCCAAATAGAAATGAACTTGAATTTAAAGCACTCACACAAGATCGAAATAAAAAGAAATGCATAAATCGGGACATTATTTTAGGAACATTGGTTCCCTCGCACTTGTTCGAAATTTAGGAACATTGGTTCCCTCGTATTAATTTGAAGAGGGTTCGAAGAGTCATTTTTGATTTGCTTGAATTAAAAAAAAAAAACGGGATGTGTGATCCCATTTTTGTAGAAAAGTTGACTCTTCGTTTTAATTGTGACATTTTTATTGTCGGGCTAAAATAAGGGACATTGGTCCCGATTTTAGTAGTGAAAATTCCAATTTAATTATAGAAATATTTTTGTGACTTTTTATCTCACGCGTGCACAAATAAAATAATTATTTACAAATAAACATAACAAAAGGATGGGGAATCAGAGAGATCTCACCGAACCGATGTGTCCGTCCACGCGTCGCGACCCATTCGGGGAGTCGCGGGGCGCTCACATAGCCCGACCCAAATTAAATCTCGGACAAAGATTAACATCAAAACATATTAGTAATGATTCTAAAAATTAATCGAGTAAAAAACAAAGTAAATATTAGGCAAATTAATTTATAATGATAGTAATAATAATGATAATAATGATAATAACAATAATAATAATAATAATAATAATAATAATAATAATAATAATAATAATAATAATAATAATAAAGGTTAACAGAATGTTAATAGCAACCACTATAATGGTAATAATAATAATAATGATAATAGGATGGTAATAATGCAAATAATAACAATAATGAATGATGAGTAGTATGAAAACAGAATAATCAATTAGTAATAAACAATAATAATAACTACATGTGATAATAATGAATAATAAAAATGATAATGAAAAATAATAGCATGAGCCTAAACATGAACACAAACATAAATAGTGATGACGATAAATGATGATAATATTAGCACATGGACATGAAAATCCATTTGAAGCCAACAAATAACATATTAATGGTGGTATTAATACAGTAAAATGCTAAAAGTAAATAATAGACATGATATTGATAACAAAAAAAACATTTTGAACAACAATAAATAATATACAAAAATAATGAGAACAAGTCCAAGAATGTTTACCCTCATAATTTTTTAGATTGGAAATGAGGCGTTCCGATCCTCTCCTCTTGTCAATTTTAGTGATAAATATTTAGGGAAGATATAAAAATCTGTGTTCTAAACAAACTAATTTGAGAAAAATATTTTTGTGGGATGAGCAAGCCAAGAAAATTGATTTTTCTTGCTCAAATCAACCCAAGATCAAATGTTTTTAGTAGCAAAAACTAAAATTTGAGAATAAGGCTTGAAGATTTTTTGAAGAATTTTTAAGAAAAAAGAAAAGCTTCCTGGAGAGTAGCAAAAGTTAGAGAGAAAAGCCAAAGATCCTTTTTTTTTGCCAATATCTCCCGTCCTTCAAAATGAGGGCAAAATCCTCATTTAAACTTGCCTTGGCCAAAAATGGCAAGGGACAAAAAAACTTTATTTTTTGTTAATCCAAAATAGCATAAAATGGTGAAACATCGGAAATGTCAGACTGAAAAAAGGTCAGACTGAAAACAGCGAAAAAAATGGACAGGCGAAGACCAGCAGGTCGCGCAGAGAGGGAAAGGGCACGCGGGGCAGCCTGCTGCGCGCGGCAGGCAGCTGCCTCGCGCGCAGGGGGGCGCGCGGTGCCCCCCACCTCGCGCGCAGGGGGGGCACGCGAGGCGCCCGCCTCTGCGCGCAGGGGGGTCACGCGAGGAGCCCGCCTCTGCGCTCAGGGACGTCGCGCGAGGCGCCTGCCTCACGCACAGGCGCCCCTGAGCGCTGGGGCGGCCTGCCGCGCAGGCAGCCCCGTGCTGCCGCAGGCGGCCTTCGCGATTTTTATTTTTTATTTTATTATTATTTTTTTATTATATTTTTTTTATTCCATTTCAATTTTCCCCAAAAATGTATTTTTTAATTATTTTCCGAAAAAATACACCTTTGACAAGGGAAAGATCGATCTTCACCTTTCTTGCCGAAAATCGGTCTTCTATTTCATCATCGGATAATCCTGATCCTGGACCGCCTCGGGACCCGGTGTCTACAGTTGCCCCCAATTTTGGGGAACTCTAGGATTTAGGTGCCTAAGTGAGCCAAAATTCAGAAAAGAGAGGGAGAGATGCGTACCTGAGGCGGTCGCTATCGGGAACTTGGTCTTGCCAGCTTGTCGGCATCATAGGATTACTGCTTGTCACATGATTGAGGAACGTCAGCTTGTCGACGTGCAACCATGGCTGAGCGACTGATAAACACCAGTTTGTCGGTGCGTGAAGGTGTCAGACTTTTAAGAACGTGGTTGATAGAACACCAGCTTGTCGGCGTGTGAAACTGCGGCTGAGCGACTGATAAACACCAGCTTGTCGGTGCGTGAAGGCGCCAGACTTTGAAGAACGTGATTGACAGAACACCAGCTTGTCGGCGTGTGAAACCACGGCTGAGCGACTGATAAACACCAGCTTGTCGGTGTGTGAAGGCGCCAGACTTGGAAGAACGTGATTCATAGAACACCAGCTTGTCGGCGTGTGGAACCACGGCTGAGCGACTGATAAACACCAGCTTGTCGGTGTGTGAAGGAACCAGACTTTGGAGAACGTGATTGATAGAACACCAGCTTGTCGGCATGTGAAACCAAGGCTGAGCGACTGATAAACACCAGCTTGTCGGTGTGTGAAGGAGCCAGACTTTGGAGAACGTGATTGATAGAACACCAGCTTGTCGGCATGTGAAACCACGGTTGAGCGACTGATAAACACCAGCTTGTCGGTGTGTGAAGGCGCCAGACTTTGGAGAACGTGATTGACGGAACACCAGCTTGTCGGCGTGTGAAACCATGGCTGAGCGACTGATAAACACCAGCTTGTCGGTGTGTGAAGGCGCCAGACTTTGGAGGACGCGATTGATAGAACACCAGCTTGTCGGTGTGTGAAACCACGGCTGAGCGACTGATAAACACCAGCTCGTTGGTGTGTCTAAACGCCAGACTTTCCTGCGAAATCAAAAGAGATTTGTATGCAAGGGTAAGTTATGCACGTTCATATGCATATGCCATGCAGGATGCAGGTGATACTATTCATCTGAGTGGCCCGGTGGTCGAGGCGCAATAACTCTTGCTGAAGTGACTCATGGCTTCGTTTGGTCGATTATGCCCCCAAGTTTCTGAAGGTGCTGTCCTGCTTCGGGGCCTTTTAATCATTGACTTCCGATGCATGCGATGAGTGCTTGTGCAAGGCATGCGTAAAGGATTTGTGTTGCAAGTATGCACAAATCATGTGCACGAAATGTGTGCGAAGAATTGCTTATGTAAGATATATATGAAGTTCATGCATGCATGAATGCACATTGAGGCATCATCAAATGCCATGCCCGTGAGGTGCATATGTATGCAATAATGCAGGATAAGGATTCATCCGAGTGGATTTGGGAGCCAAAAGCCGGTTTGGTCGTAATCTGCAGCAGGATCGGTGCCCCCTGGAATTGCTTTTGAATTTCATGCCTTCAGGGGATTATGAGGCTCTCCTCTGATATCTGTAGTCATTATTTGAAGGTAGTGTGTCCCTCGTGGATTTTCACACTAGCTTTTCTTAGCGGGAGATGCGTCCTTGTCGGATTTTCACATAACCCTGTGCCTTATTTTTTGCCTGGAATGGACCCAATCCAATCCAGCGGCTTTCATTTTTTTTTTTATTTTTTTTTGGGCAAACCGAATGTGGCCAGGTTTTCACCCTGCCCTTTGGCCTAACTTTTGCTTAGAGCGCCAGTCACGGTTTTCATCTCTAACGGCCTTTTTTTTTTTGGTGAGAGAAGTTGGAGTTGTTGCGAAAGATCTTTCAGGTATGATTGAAATGTGCTTATGTTTCAAATTTTGGTTGTATGAGCTTGGTTTTTCATTGGGAAGGTGCTGTAGGGTTGGCTTCACGATGGGTAGTAAGATGAGTTGGCTGAAGTGCCTGAGTGGTGCGAATGGTAGAGGGTAGATAGTTGTTGTAAAAGGTCTTTCAGGTATAATCGGCGTGTGTTTGCGTCTTAGGCCACGGTTGTCTGAGCTTGTTTTCTATCATGAGAGCACTATAGAATTGGCCTCACATTTGATATCGAGAGGAGTTGACTGAAGTGCCTGAGTGCCGAGAGTGGCAGATGATCGATAGTACCAATACGCTGATTTTATGCTAGAACCAGGCAACTTTAAGTGTGCAAAATGAACTGTCCTGATCACAGACTTCACCCTAAGTGCATGTAAAAGGAAAGTACTTGGCCCTACAGTGGATAAAAGGACCCCTCAGCTTGAGCATCTAGTTGGTAAGAGCGGGAGTAGAGTAGCCATTTAGATTTTACTTTTTATAAAAGAACTAGGAAATGATGAGTTGAACTGCTTTTGCTTTATGTATTTGCATAAAACTGTGTGCATTTCAGCACGATTTCTCTATACATAATCACCATTTAACATGGATTCAGAATGCAAAAATTACTTCTAATCTCGGAGTGGATCTTGTAAGCATCAGACTCCTGTTTCGAATCAGCCCTCGCGGGTTTTCTTGATTGAATATTTTCTCTTTTTTTTTTAAGCCTCCGCCATGGACCCTCCTTCAGTTTGTCAGCATTGGTTGAATTCGCTGTCATCTTTATCTGCCAGGGGGATTGCTGCTTCTGAGAGTGGCTCCCCTTGGTATCAAAGTCTTGGTCTTAGCCCTTATGCAGACTGGTCGAGGTGATGGGTTCCTTATTTGGGGTTTGAATATGAAGTTTCGCGTTTGGCCTTTATTGGCTTTGGTGGGTCAACCCTGGAATGGCCTTTCAATGGCTGAGATAGGGTGACAAGTTGGGCCTGGATGACCTGGGGTACTTTTATCGGTTTTGGTGGTTCGAACCCTGGGATGGCCTTTCGATGGCTGAGACAGGGTGCCAGGTTGGGCTTGGATGATCGGGGGTACTTTTATCGGTTTTGGTGGTTTAAGCTTTCGAAATGGTTTTCGACGGCTGGGATAGGGTGGATGGTTTGTGGGTTAGCCTTTTTGGTCCTTTCCAGTAACTAAGAAGAATGACAATGTGCAGGCACGTGTAGATCAACAATATTTGAGCGAAGCTTTTCTTCAAATAGCATTCCCTTGCCCCCTGATCAATTCTCTCTTTTCTTCTCTCTTCTTCTTTTTTTTTTTATTTTTTTTTAATTTAATTTTAATTTATTTTTTTTTACAATCCATTTTTTTTTGCACCCCGATTTTCTTTCTTTTTACAAGTTTTGCTCAAATCCTAAAGTTTACGTATACGTGCACTTTTCATCTTAACCACTAGGACCATTGTTGTTCAATCTGGTTGAGCATGTAAGTTTTAGTAAGGAATTTGGCTACAAGGGTTCTGGATGGTTAAGAGTCGATCATAATTGCTTTTGGGGTACACATTTCAAATGGTTGAGAGGAAAGGGTTCACGTTGTTTGGTTCTGATGAGTTGTATTCTGGTGAGTTATGTTTTCTTCGTGAAGGTCTTGAGTCTCATTCGCCTAACTCCTGATGTAGCTTTTCGAAGCTTGATCTTATTTGGTGGCATCATACGCATCCCAGATGTCGTGGGAGTGCAAAGAAATGGCTTTCAACATTTTGTTCGTCATTATGTTGGCACGTGGAAGGAGTATTGATCTCAAGAATGTCTTTGTCAATTTTCAGCACGTCATACCAGGTCCAGGCAAAGGCTCTTTTTATTTATTTTATTATTATTATTTTTATCTCTCAAATTTCATCTCGCTTCAGGAGTCATAACAGATGCTATCAAGATTTTCTTTGGGTTCTCCCAAAGTTCCGAGATTGAATGGAATGGCATTAGTTGAACCAATGTCAAATGTAAATGTGCCATGATTATGCATAATAAAATCATAAGAAACATCACACAAGATAGCAAAACCATCCATTTCATTCAATAAAACTATAATTAAAACTGTCATCATTAAATAGTTCAAAAATAAAAAAGAACATCTAAATAGCTACTTCCTCCTTCTCTTGCCAACGCGGATGCTGCAGTCAACGGCCTATTATCACTTTTGGGAACCATTCTCCTCACTTCTCAGCTCCTCATCAATTAAGTGTAGAATTTGCCTCCTCAGAATTCGGCACTCGTCAGTCTCGTGCCCGGTACGCTGATGGTAAGCACAATATAGATCTGCTCGGTGATTGGGGCACCCTTGGCCCCTAGCAGGTTGGGCCGGCATTGACTTTATTTTCCCCTTGCTGACAAAATGAGCGAAGTGCTTGGACAGGGGTTTTTTCAATATGGCATAGTGACTCTGAGTCATTCCGAAAGTCGGGGTCCTTGTGGCTCTAAAACCTTCTCCATCGCCCCCTGCAAAACTTAAGCTCCCGTGACTACCCTGGCGGCATTCAGGATCTGTGATCTGGTTGCTATCGATCAGATCCTGAACCTCGTGCCTCAGCCTAGCACAATTATCCGTCATATGGCCAGTGTGTTGGTGGTATGCGCAGTACTCGCCTTCCTTGTGCCCGGGCTGCCCCCAGGTCTTTGCCAGCTTGGACGGCAATGGTTGTAACACCCCCTTTTTCATCAGCCTTTCCAGAACCCAAGACAAAGGTCTGCCTGAATTAGTGTAATGCCTCTGAGCCATCTTAACCATTGGTGCTTTCCCCATCCTTTTTGTACCTCTGTTGTCACCATAGTAACCAATTCAGAGACTTGCAGGGCTAGTAACGGACCCATTGGGAGGTATCCGGGTAGTTGCAAGCTTGGACCTCATGATCTCCTCCTCAAGATAAGCTAATCTCTTTTTAGTGTTCGCGGGACTGAGAGGACCCATCGGCTGTAAGGGCCCTAGTCCTTTCCCCTTTTCCACTTGCTCGATCAGTGAGTTGGGTGTCGTCTCGCCCCTAGGCTCAAGAGCGAATGGAGACATTACAGCCATCATCGCGTACTCCTTTTTGGTCGCGGCTGGCTCAAATTGGTTAAGTGTAGCTGCAGTGACTTGAGCTTGAAAAATTAGTGTCGCGGCATCCAACCTTTCCTTAATTGTGGCTGACAACCTCCCTTCAAGTTTTTCAAACTTTTCATCTAGTTCTCGGGCAATCATGACACGGGCCTCTTCAATCTATCGCAAAGGACCAGCCATTCCCAATGTCTATGGATGCTCTGACTAAGACGGTAGATCACTACCAACCACTTCGAATTCTGCTTACTCTTCAGATAGCTATGATGGCCCCAGAACCTCCCAGGTGAATGGTGTATGATGGCTGAAAAATCAAAGGGGTCAGGATGATGCGTGGATGAGATGTAATGCATGATCGTGCTATGTAGATAGTCCTTAATGAGTGAAAGATTAGTAGATCACAGCGATGTGATGCGATGTATAAAAAAAATCGCACGTACGATGATATGTATAGGTGAAAAATATATGCGGACAAAAGGATATACACACACAAAAATGAAATGCATATGTGTTTATATTTACATTTTATTTTATTTTTAACATGCACGAATGACACGCGATGCATGAGTATGCTGTGCAGCATCAACAACCGCATGCAAGCAGGTAGATCCTTCCAACCTTATGACTCCCATACACGAGGTCGTGCGGTCTCTTTCCTAGGCGGGCTTCATCCGAGGGTTAACAGGGAACCCATCGGACACGTATGATGCACAGTGAAAAACTGGCAGCATAACACTCTTAATCTAATGCGCATTCGTATGGGTTTTGGCCATTACGTATTTGGACAATTCAATCAAGTTAAGGTGGGCTCAACGGGGCATGAAAGCCTTTGATAAAAGACCACTTAAATTGGTTGATTTCGTTTAATACGTGACGACCCATACCACAAGCATAGTATTAAGGAGCACACCACCTAGTGGAAGTTTCTATTTGCCATTACATGGGCTTTGGTCAGGGTGATTTTCTTTAGGCTACCCAAGCATGGTCCGCGCCAATGGGTCTAACTCATCACGAGCATAACGACCGATCGGGTCTCCATTTTGATATACCAAAAGGTACAAGGCTTGGGCTGGTGATTATCCTTAACACTTCCCCACAATGAGTGAAAGCAGGGTCGTGCTTTGGGAATGCACCGGGGTAAGATAGGGACCAGCTAGCGTAAGTCTAAGGCTCTAAAATGATATGATGCAATTTTGGCGGGAGATAGAATTTTAAGTTTTAAAAACCCAATTATACATTTTAACCAAAGCACTTTCGGAGTGAAGTCTCAAATACACGTCCCCAGTGGAGTCGCCACTGTGACGCGTGCCAAACCCGAAAACCCAGCAAGGGCCCTCGCTTATGAATCCGCCTTTGGGATTCGAGGTATGAAGGTTCGCGTTTTTTGATCATGGGCACCATGAGACATCATCGGTATGCTCCTCTCAATAGAACATTGGGGAGAATAACCTAGCCTATTGACGCCTAAAGGCACCTTTGAGGTATTTTGAGTCGCCACCCAATTTGCAAGAAATTGGGAAAAGGTTTCTCACCTCTATTGGTCTAAACCAGAGATATGGTGTCCGGAACTTCCCTCTTATTTATGCTTTGGTTAATTATAAATGGGTTTTTAATTTTTTAAAATTATATCTCTCATTCACACGAGCGATGCATTTAATTAAATAGCGCATTGAAAGCACGTAAAAAAAATAAATAAAAGCGATAAATAAAGTAAATAAAGAAAGCAATAAATGAAAGCGGTAAACACACAAGCACGCAATTACAATAGAAATAGGGGCAGAATACAACCCCATTAAAAGGAATTGAAGCTACGAATGGGACAGAATACAATCCCCAAAATAAATAAATTTGCCCCAAAATTAATTACAAGGGCCCAAATAGAAATGAACTTGAATTTAAAGCACTCACACAAGATCGAAATAAAAAGACATGCATAAATCGGGACATTATTTTAGGAACATTGGTTCCCTCGCACTTGTTCGAAATTTAGGAACATTGGTTCCTTCGTATTAATTTAAAGAGGGTTCGAAGAGTCATTTTTGATTTGCTTAAATTAAAAAAAAAACCGGGATGTGTGATCCCATTTTTGTAGAAAAGTTGACTCTTCGTTTTAATTGTGACATTTTTATTGTCGGGCTAAAATAAGGGACATTGGTCCCGATTTTAGTAGTGAAAATTCCAATTTAATTATAGAAATATTTTTGTGACTTTTTATCTCACGTGTGCACAAATAAAATAATTATTTACAAATAAACATAACAAAAGGATGGGGAATCAGAGAGATCTCACCGAACTGATGTGTCCGTCCACGCATCGCGACCCATCCGGGGAGTCGCGGGGCGCTCACATAGCCCGACCCAAATTAAATCTCGGACAAAAATTAACATCAAAACATATTAGTAATGATTCTAAAAATTAATCGAGTAAAAAACGAAGTAAATAATAGGCAAATTAATTTATAATGATAGTAATAATAATGATAATAATGATAATAACAATAATAATAATAATAATAATAATAATAATAATAATAATAATAATAATAATAATAAAGGTTAATAGAATGTTAATAGCAACCACTATAATGGTAATAATAATAATAATGATAATAGGATGGTAATAATGCAAATAATAACAATAATGAATGATGAGTAGTATGAAAATAGAATAATCAATTAGTAATAAACAATAATAATAACTACATATGATAATAATGAATAATAAAAATGATAATGACAAATAATAGCATGAGCCTAAACATGAACATAAACATAAATAGTGATGACGATAAATGATGATAATATTAGCACATGGACATGAAAATCCATTTGAAGCCAACAAATAACATATTAATGGTGGTATTAATACAGTAAAATGCTAAAAGTAAATAATAGACATGATATTGATAACAAAAAAAAAAACATTTTGAACAACAATAAATAATATACAAAAATAATGAGAACAAGTCCAAGAATGTTTAGCCTCAGAATTTTTTAGATTGGAAATGAGGCGTTCCGATCCGCTCCTCTTGTCAATTTTAGTGATAAATATTTAGGGAAGATATAAAAATCTGTGTTCTAAACAAACTAATTTGAGAAAAATATTTTTGTGGGATGATCAAGCCAAGAAAATTGATTTTTCTTGCTCAAATCAACCAAAGATCAAATGTTTTTAGTAGCAAAAACTAAAATGTGAGAATAAGGCTTGAAGATTTTTTGAAGAATGTTTAAGAAAAAAGAAAAGCTTCCTGGAGCGTAGCAAAAGCTAGAGAGAAAAGCCAAAGATCCTTTTTTTTTTTGCTAATATCTCCCGTCCTTCAAAATGAGGGCAAAATCCTCATTTAAACTTTCCTTGGCCAAAAATGGCAAGGGACAAAAAAACTTTATTTTTAGTTAATAAAAAATAGCATAAAATGGTGAAACATCGGAAATGTCAGACTGAAAAAAGGTCAGACTGAAAACAGAGAAAAAAATGGACAGGCGAAGACCAGCAGGTCGCGCGGAGAGGGAAAGGGCGCGCAGGGCAGCCTGCTGCACGCGTGGTGCCCCCGCACCGCGTGCGGCAGGCAGCTGCCTCGCGCGCAGGGGGGCGCGCGGTGCCCCCCACCTCGTGCGCGAGGCGCCGGCCTCTGCGTGCAGGGGGGGCGCGCGAGGTGCCGGCCTCTGCGCGCAGGGGGGGTCGCGCGAGGCGCCGGCCTCTGCGCGCAGGGGCGTCGCGCGAGGCGCCCGCCTCTGCGCGCTCCCTGCGCGCTGGGGCGGCCTGCCGCGCAGGCAGCCCCGCGCTGCCGCAGGCGGCCTTCGCGATTTTTATTTTTTATTTTATTATTATTTTTTTATTATATTTTTTATTCCATTTTAATTTTCCCCAAAAATATATTTTTTTAATTACTTTCCGAAAAAATACACCTTTGACAAGGGAAAGATCGATCTTCACCTTTCTTGCCGAAAATCGGTCTTCTATTTCATCATCGGGTAATCCTGATCCTAGACCGCCTCAGGACCCGGTGTCTACAGTTAGCTTCACCAATAGGAAATGGACACATGCTTAGGGCAAAGAAAAGAAAAAGAAAAAGAAAAAGGTAAGAAAGAAAGGAAATTGGCAGATTCACGTTACTTTCTTCCCTCACCTTCTTCGTCTTCATTTTCTTTACTCTAAGAACTGTATTGTGGATTCAAGTCTTTATTGGTGAAATTAATCATCTCTTTGCATCTTATTTGGTAAGTAAATGTATTCTTCTCGTTTTGTTCTCTCATTTGTTTCATCTTCTTCTCCCTTGAGTTTAGATTTAACTTAGGGTTTGCATTGTTGGATGTTCTTTGTTGTGTTGTGATTAGCTGAGGCTCCTCGTGATCCTAAGGGCAAGGATATTGTTGGGACGAGTGGAGCTAAGTGATTGAAGCTTAGAATCTCAAGTTTGGGATTTTTACTTGTGGATTGTGCTTGATTTGAACTTACTGTGATTTCTAGGGTTTATGTTCTTGAATGTGGTTATGTCTGATTTTGATTGTGATGAGTGTTGAATTAAGTTGTTATATGTCATTTTGATGCTTGAATGATCTTCTGGAAGGTAAGAACTGATTTGTGTGATTTTGATTAAAGTTTGGAGTTGATTTATGTGTTTTGGGAAATTCTGGGAAACTGGAAAATCGTGTTATTGTAGAAAATTCCCGTTTTGCCGTGTCTGTCGCGTGACTACCCAAGAAGAGTGGTAAGTCACGAGACGTGACTTCCAGTCACGACTCGTGACCTGCCAGAAAGAAGCTAGTTACGAGTTGTGACTGCCTGTCACAACTCGTGACCAGCCAAGAGGAAGGCAGTCACGAGGCGTGACTCCCAGTCACAACTCGTGACCGGCCTGAGACAGTCACTCGTGACCAGCCCTAAAGAAGCCAGTCACGAGACGTGACACCCAGTCATGACTCGTGACCAGCAAGAGGGAGGCAAGTCACGACGTGACCAGGAAGCCAGTCATGAGGCGTGACCCCCAGTCACGTCTCGTGACAAGCCTTGTGAGGAGGCCAGTCACGAGTTGTGATGCCAGTCACGACTCGTGACCAGCTAACCTCGTCGGTCACCCCGTTCGGCCCATTGTCGAAAATTTCCCAGTTTTAACTCAAAAATGGATTCCGTAATACTTTCGAATGGACTTATACTACTGTATAATGCATGTCATACTTTTATATGCTTTGATATGAGTGATACCATGATTCTTCAGATGAATTATATGTTGTGTTCTGAAATATGAGTTGAATGACGCATAACCTGCTAGAGTCAATTAAGTGGATAGTTAGGCATGCCTAATAGAGTCTTTTAGCTGCAGCCCTCTATTTCATTTGGAGCCCGATCAGGTCACCGTTTGGTTCCTCGCGAACCCTATTGTGCAAGGATCTTGTTTAAGGTCCCTTTTGAAAATGATTTGTAAAAGTTAAAAGTAAAATGGTTTTCTTGATTCGTACCCTTAAGGTACTGTCTGTAATCGGCTCGAACCCATAAAGTACTGTCTGTACACTCGTTATCCCTACCCAGAGTCAGCAGGTGTTCTTTTGGTATTCGATTGGTTTGCTCTACTCTTATGACTATATACATGTGTTATCTGAATGAGTATAATGATTAGATGAGTGTTCAATTAATATGGAAATGGATATAAATTTGAGATGCAGAATGTATGGCCTTAAATTGTGAGCATGTTCTTATGAATTATGTTATGAGCTATTGCATTTTGCCATTGTGAATGTGTTATGCCTTGACGACCATTGTGAATGGCCGTTCATATTTTATGTGTGTTTCCCCACTAAGCGTTTATCACTTAGCATGATGTTTTTACCCGTGCAGGTGCGGAAGGAGTTTTGCTTTGTGAGAGAGTCGCCGCCGTCAAGCCAACACAGAAGGTTTTAGTGTAGGGCTCAGTTTTTGTAATCGGTGATGATTCTTTTGTATAGAACTCTCATGTATCAGTTTTGTTTTAGCTTACGCTTTTGGTACTTATATTTTGGTGATGTAATATCTTTTGTTTCAGTTATTTGATCAGAACATTATTGTAATGGTTTATTATATTAATGTATAATCAGCTATGGCTTTCTTTTCCTTTAAAGTTTTTAATTATCTCATGTTTATGTATGTATGATATGATTGAATGTATGATTTACTTTGTATCTGTTTGGTGACACCTTTACTCATGCGGCGTCTCACTCCTTATCGGATGGGATTGCCTACATATGGGTAGGGGGTGTTACAGTACTGTTAAGTTTTTGTATGATTGTTATTGCTAAAAAAAAATCCTACCGATCTGTTAAATGCATTGTAGTGTATGTCAGTGTAGCGTTGTGACATCCGATATCCGTTCCACTAATGGATATAGGGTGTTTATAACACCTCGATTCCCCCTATCAGTTTGAGCCATGTTTGCTATGTGTATGTGTGCATGTGTGAAAGTCTTGGCATGTGTTAAGGGCATTTTGGATATAATGCATGTTTTATGGGTTGTAATATTGTGTGGATGCATATATGTTAGCAGGGTGTTTGTAAATTGGGTTGTATTAGTGTGTGCATGAGCATATCATTGTAGTGTGTGAATTAGTGAGAGTAGTCTTGTGTGTGTGTAGTGTTTGCTTGTAGGCTGTGAGTGATCAAAGTCCACCAATGAGAGGGTGACATGTGGTTAGGGTTTAGGAAGGGGGATGCAAATAGAAGGAGAGAGAAAAGGAGAACATCAATTGGCTGTCCTTTTCCCGTTCCTTTTTCTCTGTATTTCTCTTCTTCCTCTTTTCTCTCCATTTGTGTGCCCTAACTTGGATTCAAGAGTGTGGTGGTGTAGATTGATCATTCCCTTGAGCTTAGATTGGTATGTATTGTTGATTTCTTTTTCTTCTTCCATCTTTTCCCCTTCTTTGTTGGTTTGGGTTTTGATTTAAAGTTTTTGTGATTGTGTGTTTGATGAGGGTTTTGGATGAGTAAGATCTTGGATAAGTTTGGGAGCAAAAAAGATCATCTAAGTGAGCTAATAGGAGCAAAGGAGCTAAGGTTTGGGAATTTGTTTGAGAATTGATTGATTTTGATGTTAATTTGTGATTTGTTTATTAGCATGTGATTTCTGGAAATTTGATGTTTGATGAGGTTTATTACAGTGTTAATGTTATGGGTATTCTATTGATTTAAGTTATAATTCATGAATGTTGAAGTATTGAACAATATTTGAAGTTTGATGAATGTTTGCTGGAAAAATTCTGGGTTTGTGTTATTGAGAAGTTGATTATGTTCATGTATGTTTTTGATTGGGTTAATTGTTAGAAAAGTTGTATTTTATGTCTCTTGTAACGCATGGAAGGTTGATTTTAGGTAAGTTGATGTTTGGGTTGAGCTGTAGTTAAGATTGAAGGTTTGGATGCTTTGATTTTGGAAAATTCTGCAGAAAATCACGTAAGAACTGGAAATCCCGACGCTGCCGCGACAGAGTTCTATTAGGCTAGCTCCTGCGCGTGGCCGAGCGGGGCAGTAGAGCCCACTGTCGCGATCGCGATGCTTGTCGCGAGCGCAATAGAGCGCCCAGCTACCGAGCCCTTTGTAACACACCCGTCGCGAGCACGTGTGCCTAAGCGGGGTCACGACAGCCTTTGTGGCCACTCACTGTCGCGGGCATGACGGACGTCACGATCACGACAGTGACCCTTTTTATGCCTTATTTTTCCAATTTTGCCTTCCTACCAAAATGAGTTCTTATATCACTTTTTTTTGGGTTTTTTTACAACTATATGGGAATAAATATGTTTATATATGTGCACTATTATGATTTCTTTATGTGTTTCATTTTGAGCATGATTTACATTATGCATGACCTACAATAGTCAGTCTAGTGGATAGTTAGGCATGCCTAATAGAGTCTCTTAGCTGCAGCCCTCTGTTCCGTTTGGACCCCGATCAGGTCCCCGTTTTGATCCTCGCGATCCGTGAAAGGTTTTGGATCTTGTTTAAGGTACTCTCTATAAAAATGTTTGTAATGTGATAAACTAAAATGGTTTTCGATTCGTACTCGTAAGGTACCGTCACTGTTCGATTCGTACCGGTAAGGTGCCATCACTGTTTACTCATTATCCACTATCGTGAGTCGGCAGGTGTATTGTTTGTTTGTGATATGTTTTTGAGAATGTGAATGAATCGCTAAATTCTATAATGATGTGCAAATGATTATGTGAATAAACATTTGATGCAATTGTGATAAATGCCATTTGACTGGTGCTTTATGCGCCCCTCTGTTCTGGAGCCTTTATGGACTTGAATGTCAAATTGTGTGGTATCTTCGGATACCTAATTGATTTTGTATCTAAACCTAATGTCAGTTAATCGAAAAGAGATATAGCAAATGATGTTGTGCTAATAAGTATGCACGAAAGAACACTATTTGCATAAGAGTTCGTATGTGAGAAATGCCTGTTATTAATCTGTTCATAAGTTATGAGTATGATTGTCTACGTAAAGTCTATGTAAGAATTATTGAAATGATTGATATGCATATTTGCTATAATTCAGTACTTAGCAAATGAACTCTACGAATATATTTGTTTATATGTTTAAATTGAGATTATAGGTATGTATTGTGTTATGTACTTTCTGGAACTTAGCCTGGATAATTAATGTAAGCATTTTGGTAAGGAATTTATGTGCCTTGCTGATTGATTTTAATAAATACAGTAAGTTATATATATGTGTGTGTGTGTGTGTGTGTGTGTGTGTGTTGATTGGTAAGTAAGGAATCGTAAAATATTAAGCATGATATAGATAACTGAAGTTAGGAATGAGTTAAGGTTGATCACGGCATAAATATATAAGATTTTCTTTAGAACTACGTGGTTCTGATTCCCTAACATAGGGATACGTAGGAAGCTTGAAATATTTATTTCAAGCCTGAACCAAATCTGAATATTGAAATGTTTTGTTTAGTTTTGAACAAGTAAAGGTTTGATTAAAATGAAATGTTTTTATTTAAGTATTGATACTGTAATTTGTATGATTTTGAAATATTTGTAACAATGAGAATTTCTGAACTTCATAGTTCGAAGCTTAAAATGTATTTCGGGAATTTATGAAGGATAACTATCTTTAGGGCCATTAAGTGATTTAATGTATATGATAAGTTTTGTATAATACATTCTTTTAATTAAAAAGTAAATAAGTATTTCCATGTATGGTTATAAGACGCTTATGTATGTCAAATTGCTTAAGTTTTCATAACAAAATAATGATATTCGTTTGTAATAACTTTAGCCGGCATTCCATTATGTTTATATATTTATATTTATGGATTTGTATGTGTTTGCCTCGAGAACCACTGTGAGTGGTTGCCCATTATTTGTTTTGCCCGACTAAGCATTATCACTTAGCATGGTTGTCCGTTCGTGCAGGTTATGAGATCAGAGTAGCGCAGCGATCCGTTAGATTTTGGTCAACGAGTTAGCAGAAGTTATAGAATATTTTTATTGATCGTCGGATTGTAATTAAATTTTATTGATTTGGCATTTGTATTGAGATGTAATAGTCTTTAGTGCAAATGATGATGTGTGTGGGATAAGTTTAGAATGTGCATGTCTTGAGGTTATGATGTTAGAAATTTTATTACTCTGATTTTTGCATTACCTTATGTGTCCTTGTCTGGTGGCACCTTCTGCTCACCGTAGTTCTTCACCCTTCGAAATGCTATGTGTGGGAGTTGGGGGTATTACAATTTGGTATTAGAGCCTCGGTTTAGTCGGTTCTGGTTAACTAGGTATTTTGAAGTGTGTCTGTATAGTTTTTTGTTGGCCAAAGCGGACGACCTTGTCCTTTAGATATGTTTTGGGAAGGGAAACCTTCCGATTTAATAAAGTGTTTAGTTAAGTGTTGGCTCGGTAGGTCATGATCTACCTGCCTTAAATTGTTATGTGTATGCACAATCTGGAATGTGTTTGTTAGATGAGTTATCAGAGATTCTGTTAGGATTTTTTTTTTCGATTGTATGTGGTTAAAGAAAAGGTTTGTAGAATTTTTTGAAGTGTATAAGTAAGTAGTTGCCTTGGAAGAATAGATGTTTTGGTATTTTGAGATGGAAGAGTATGTAGATTTTGTAAGATTATGGTGTTGCTCGGTATGCCTGTTATCTATCTCTAGAAAATTTAATTGAAAACAAGCATATTGAACCATGGGGATGGGAAAAGTGCATTATCATAGCATCAATTGTGTTTCTGCATTATTTTGCATACATGAACTATTGCATCCTCATTGCATCATCCTCCCTTTGATCACATGTGAGAAACATTTGTATATGCGTTTTGATGGAGAGCAAGCTGACAAGGGTGTACATTGAGTATTTAATATTGAGACTAAGTATGTAGGAATCCTGTACCGATGAATGTGAAAGGATTTTTGTAGTGAGATATGAGTGTTGTTCGTAAGGAAAGAAGCAGCGTATGTGCTAAATGTTTTTGAAGTAATAAGGAATTGTGTAGCAAACTAAATGAGGTGGGTGTCCAGAATATTTACCCTCGGATTTTACCTTTTAAGTTGGATTCCTGATGATTCGGATCCCGCACGCTTCACGAGAAATGGGTAAAAACCAAGAAAAGAAGGGTTTGAATTTTTCTTTCTTGGTTTTCACGAAATGCACAAATATTGGAATCAAAATTCTTAGAAACTAATCAATTCTTAGCTCCTTTGAATTAATTTTGATTCACAAAATAAAAAATAGAATGGAGAAATCTTGAGATGAAAAAAAAAATGCTGGAAAATGTGTTTTTAGGTAGAAAAGCATGTAAATTCGTCCAACTAGCTGACCAACCCCCAAAACGGGTGAAAAAAAGGTTTTTATAGGCCTTGAAATACCGACGGCCGTCTGGATCATACCGACGGACGTCGGTTGAATCCTATTTCCTATTGGAAATAGGATTTAACCGACGGACGCCTGAAGCCACAGACGAGCGTTGGGGCTTTCCATCGAGCGACGGGCTGGCCGCCGGTGGTGGTAAACTTCCTTTTTTACCCTAAAACTTCCAATTCTCTTTTCCTCTTTGTCGGGAATACAGAAAACATATTTCTCGTGAATCTAGAGGGCCAAAATCTCTGAATCCCAACTGTTCATTCGGACTCGAGCATCGATTTCTTCATCGGGTAATCTCTGATCCGGACTACCTCGGGACACGGTGCTTACAGTTGCCCCCAATTTTTGGTAAACTAGTGTGTAAGTGCCTAGATGAGACAAAATTCAGAGAAAAATGAAAACATAAGGAAGAATAGCGTACCAGAAACAATCCTTACCTTCCGTGTTTCTTGCTGGGTAAACCTCGTCTCGGTCTGCTCAGTGGATAGTGATGAATGTCCCTGCCGATCTCGTCTCGACCTGCAAGGGGTTGATAAGGTGTAGCATTCTCTAGCTAGAACCTTGCTGTAAAGAGCAGTGTTCTCTAACTTCAGCTTCAGTTGCCTTACTGACCTCGTCTCGATCTGCATGTCCTTTCGATAGCCTCGTCTCGGCCTACATGGGGGATGTGAGACGCAGCACTCTCTGACTGCAAGATACAGTGTTATCTAATCGCAGTCCCGCCGCAATGTATTCTATCCATGGTACCCTACTGACCTCATCTCGGTCTACATGGTCTTCCGCTAGCCTTGTCTCGGCCTGCACGGGAAGGTGAGATGCAGCGCTCTTTGACTGCAATCCCGATCTGAAGAGCAGTGTTCTCTAACTACAACTTCGATTGTGAGATGCGGTGTTCTCTAACCACTATCTCAAGGTGGAGAGCAGTGTTCTCTAACTGTAACTCCGGTTGTGAAGTTCCCCTGCTAACCCCTGTCCGATCTGCAAGGTGCGTAGCACTCTCTAGCTACCGCGTGAACTGTAAGATGCAGCACTCTCTGTCTGCAATCTCGATTTTGTTAGAAATTCCTTGCTAATCCCCATCCGATCTGCAAGGCTTGTAGTGCTCTCTGACTACACCGTGGATTTTGAGGTGCAGTACTCTCTGACCACAGTCTCTGCTTGTTGGCAATTCCCTTGCTAATCCTCATCCGATCTACAAAGTGAATGCACGTTGGAGTACGATTTTGGAGGACATAATGCTTGATGTGTCCATCCTCCAATGTGATTGATGTCTGTGCTTGGCAATGTTCCTGTGTGACAAAGAAAAGTTTTTTTTTTTGTTAATTCATATATAAGTGATTCTTGGTTGGTATGCTCATAAATGATTTTGGATTACCATTTATTATTTATCATTATTTTCTATGCATCATTTCTTGTAGTCATGTAGTTTTAAAGTAAATAAACAGAAAAGTTTACAACCATCCTTAATGCAAATAAAGATAGAAAAGAAATAAAAATATGTAAATCTAAAAGTAAATGTTTTTTCCACTAAAACTCCATTTTTGAATAATGTATATACAAGTGCACTGATAATAAATAGTATATAAAAAGAAAAAAAATACAAAAATGCGATCCCAACTCCCTGAATGACTACAATGGCAGATAATCCGTGAGGTCCTCCTCGGGGTCATCATCCTCATCATCAGACAGATGCATCGGCTGAGGCTGAGGTGGAACAGGCTAAGGTTGAGGCGGAACAGGCTGAGGCTGAGGTGGAGGCTGAGGCTGAGATGCAGAAGGCCCGGCTCCAGAAGTAGAAGGCTGGGTAGAAGGACCTGCTGGGTTGGGCCGCTGAGAGTTCCATACTCTGACCATGGGCTGGAAACTAGGAGGAACTGCCACTGGCACGGATCGAGGTTGTGGTCTCTCAGAACTCTGCGACTGAAACTGTACCTGAGCATACCCATCCAGGAAGGGCTGCGCACATACTGTTATGAAGCCCAAGGTGACTGTGTTCATCCTCCCTAGCTCCTTGAAGGCCCTGTTTAACTGTCGAGTCTGCTCAACCGAATCGGTCCTCATACTCGCTAGTCTCTGCTCTGTCTGCCCTCTGAACTCTTGCATGGACTGAGCTAGGGGAGGAACGGTCCCCTCCAATCCCTGGACTCTGGACCTGAGAGAGTCAAGTGACTCATCTATCATCTGAAGAGTCATGTCGATCCTCTGAGCCGCCTGGTCCTAGAACGTCCTCAACTCCTGCCTGAGCTGCTCTCTGGGACCCTCCTGCTCCTGCACGATGTGCTCTATGAGCCTAGCCTGCTCCTGACTCATACGCTCCACGATCCTAGCTTGCTCTCGGACCATATGCTCAACAAGCCCGGCCTGCTCCTGGCGCATGCGCTCAATGGTGCTCACCTGCTCCTGAATGATGGCTTGATGCTGGTCCAGCCTCTCCTGAGATGTCTGGCTGTGATGACTGAGGCTGAACTGGCTTCGAAGTCTGCTCTGGTGGTGGAGCTGTAGAGGTAGATGCCCCCGGGTCACCTCTGGAGTAGGGGTAGAACCTCTCTGATGGCCTGAGTATGGCTCGCTGTACCCTCGTAGCTGGAGGAGGAGTGGGGGTCGGCACCCTCGGTGCTGTAGGAGTGCCAAACAAGTCATCCATAGTGAACTCCACCTCAAAGTCCGATGGCGTCCTGGGCTGCTCCTACTGTGGCTGTAGCTGTGGCTGCTCCTCCTGATAGCCCTAGTCCTGGGGAGGTTGTCCCCTGGATACTCTGGGTGTAGGGGCTGCTGCTCTTGTGGCTGTGGCGGTGCCTGCTTCTGTGCTGGTGCCTGCTCTGGCTGCTCCTGCGCTGGTGCTAGCGGAGGGAGTGCAAAGGCTCGCCGAGTCTCGTGTATGGTAAGGAGTCTGAATGCCTCAGGCTGCCCTACTAGCTACAACACCATCCCCATCTGTACAACAGCTGGAGCATCTACGTATATCCCCTCATCCAAGGCACCCCCAAGTCTGTCCGGGGCGACTCCCAATCCTAGGAGTAATCTGGTAATAACTTCGCCGATGATCACCACTGGGGCTGTTCCCCTAGAAACCCTGACCATGTTAGCCAATATCTCATGGCTAATATTGAGACGCTGGCCTGCCACCATGGCCCAGAGGCTCCAGATCTCTGCTGCATTAAGCGACCCTGGGTTACCAGCCTGTCCGAGGTACGAGCTGGAAAGCACTCTGTGCAAGTACCGGAGCGCCTGTGAAATCAACACAGTACTCTTTGCTGTATCATGGCCATACAACACTCCAGGTAGGGCTATGGCCGCCCAATGGGCTCGTCTTACTGCTCGCTGGGGCACCATCACTCCATCGCCTCGTGGGAGTCGCATAGCCTCTGCAAAATGCCGACGCGTGATGCTGAACTGCTGACCATCAAACCAAAACCGTATCACTCCTGGCTCAGTATCGGATCTCTGGTATCCTCCGTAGTGCAATGTGGCCAGGACCTGCCGCACTGCCTCTGGATGTGTTTGGAAGGCCGGTGTCAAGAACCACTTCTAGCCTATGCCCTCCAGAAGTATGTCAATCTCCTCGGCCATCCCCAAGGCCTCTAGGAATGGCCTAGAAATGAAGCGACTGGCTCAGAACTCTATCTGAACCAGTGCTCCGTATCTCTGTGCACAACTTTGATCTTTTCTTCAGTAGCTCTAACTAACTCTGGGCCAATCACTGATCTCTCAGATAGCTCGGTCCAACAAACTGGAGTCCTACACTGACGACCATACAAAGCCTCATATGGTGACATATCGATACTCGACTGAAAGCTATTGTTGTAGGCAAACTCCATAAGTGACACATATCTGTCCTAACTACCCGGAAAATCCAAAGCACAAGCCCTCATCATATCCTCTAAGATCTGAATGACCCGCTCTGATTGACCATCTGTCTGAGGGTGAAACGCTGTACTGAAGTTCAACCTAGTGCCCAAAGCTCTCTGCAACTCCTTCCAAAACATGGAAGTGAATCTCGGATCCCGATCTGAAACTATGGACAATGGCACACCATGAAACCGAACTATCTCATCCACATAGATACTGGCCAATCTATCCATCGAGTAGTCCACTCTAACTGGCAAAAAGTGAGCTGATTTCGTAAGCCGATCCACTATCACCCAAACTGAGTCATGTTTCCTCTGAGTCAAAGGCAAACCAGATACAAAGTCCATGGCGATATCATCCCACTTCCACTTAGGAACGGATAAAGGCGTAAGCAATCCCGAAGGAACCTGATGCTCGTCCTTTACCTGTTGATAAGTCAAACACTTGGACACAAAATCCACGATGTCTCTCTTCATACCGGACCACCAATAAAACTGTTTCATGTCCCGATACATCTTCTCACTGCAAGGATGCATAGTAAAGACTGTACTATGCGCCTCACTCATAAGCTGTCTCCTCAAATCCTCAGACTCTGGCACACACAAGCGATCTCTGAACATAAGCACTTCATCCTGAACTGAGAACTCTGACTGCTTACCCGATCTGACCTCTTGTACAAACCGCTGAAGCCTCTGATCATCCCTCTGAGCATCCACAATCCTCTGTCTCAAGGTAGACTTCACACGCAACTGAGCAAGAAAAGCCCCATCTGAACCAAATCTCCATCTGAACCGTCTCAGGAACAAGGCTGAAACTGACTTTCAACTCAAAGCATCAGTGACTACATTGGCCTTACCAGGATGGTAATCCACAATGCAGTCATAGTCCTTAAACAACTCAAGCCAACGGCGCTGTCTCATGTTCAACTCTTTCTATGTGAGAAAGTACTTCAAGCTCTTGTGGTCCGAAAAGATCCTACACTTTTCCCCATACAGATAATGACGCCAAATCTTCAGAGCAAAGATCACAGCCACCAACTCTAGATCATGCGTCGGATAGTTCCTCGTATGTGGCTTTAACTGACGAGAAGCATAAGCCACGACCTTACTGTAGACACCGGGTCCCGAGTCCGGCATAAAATGGCAATGATGATTTTTGATCCTTGATTATTCCCTCCGGAAAAAATGAAAAAAATAATATATGTGATAATATATAAATATGTGTATGTGTAAAATTAATTAGTTAATGTTATTAGTTAATTAATTTTAGTCAATATTATTGTATTAATTAAAATGCATGTAAAATTAAAGATTAACTAGTTAATTAATTAGTTAAAATGTAGAATGTTCAATTAATTAGATAAATTATATATTAAGTAGATTAATGAATTAATGTGTTAATATGTAATGTTTAAATTAATTATGTAATTGTTTAATTAAATAAGTATGTGTGTGTATTAGTTTTAATTAAATTAGATTAACAAAAGAAGAAAAGGAGGGAAATTGAGGAAATGACTATTGTGCCCTTAACCCTAGTTTGAGGGTGTATAAAAAGAAAATGATGAGTAAAAAGAGAGGGGAGGTCGGCAGATCAAAGAGAGAAAAAGCCAAGCAAAAGAAAGAAAAAGCAAAAGAAAGAAAAAGGAAAGAAAAAGAAAGGAAAGAGGAGAGGAAGAGCAGACCCAGGCCAACCAAACGCCGGACCGGAGAGAAGAAAAAGGAGAAAGGAGAGGGAGAAGGCGTCGCCTCCGCCGGCCACCTCCGACGCCGGATTCAGGCACGCGCCCCACCGCAAGAACCGCCACATCCGGCCGCACCCCGTCGTAGCCGCCGTTTCTCCATCGGACTCCGGCAGCCGGCGCGTGAGGGAGAAGGACCCGGACCGCTTTATCGCGTTTTCCGGCGACGGTGGACCTCCGATCGGCGCGTGGACACCGGATCTGGACTCCCGGCGAGGCGATCTACGAGGCGGTGAGGGAGGTGCCGTCAACCGCCGCTCCGGCCAATCTCCGGCGACCTAAATCCGGTAAGCCCATTATTTATTTATTTATTTTAATATATTATTAATTAATATTAATTATTATTATTATTTATTTATTTATTATTATTATTATTAATATTTATTTAATTTCTGAATTATTAATATTATTATTATTATTATTATTATTATTATATTTATTTACTTAATTTCTGTTTATTATTATTATTATTATTATTATTATTATTATTATTATTATTATTATATATTTATTTGATTTTTGTTATTATTATTATTATTATTATTATTATTATTATTATTATTTAATTTCTGTTTTTATTATATTTATTTATTTAATTTCGGTTATTATTATTATTATTATCATTATAATATTATTATTATATTTATTCATTATTCTGATTTATTATTAATATTAATATTATTATTATTATTATCATTATTATTATTATTATTATTATTGTCTAATTTGTGTTAATTTTATGTTGATGTTGTTAGTTAATTGATTTGTGATTATTTAAGTTTATGTTTTATTATTATTATCATTATTGATTATTGTTAGAATTTAGTTATTTATTTATGTATTCATTTATTTATTTATTTGGAAATATGTAAATATTATTGTATGTATTTGTGGTCTGTAATAATAAAATGATTTTCGACCGTACTTAAAAGAACCACCACACAAATGTTTTCCGCTAAAAAGAATGTTTGCTAAATAAAATTGGACCAATGTCCTATTTTTACCCAATAAAATCATCACATAAAAATCGTTTTCCATAATAAACACATGCGGGGACCAAAGTCCTCAAAATAAATGAATAACCCGTTTTATGCATGTATAGCACATTTATAAAAGGGAGTTGTATTCCGCTCCTAGTATTATTGTAATTTATTTGACTTAATCCTTTATTATTTTATTATCTATTGTTTTAAATACGTGAATAAATTGTGCTTTAATCAAACTTGTATTGTGTGGAGAGAGAGCGAATTAATAAATTCAAAACTCAATTGTAAACTTAAGCAAGGTACGAATAAATGAGAAGTCCCGAACCCTGCTCTGGTCTTTGGGCTCAAGAGGCTAGAGGTTATCCTCCAAGACACCTCTTGTGTCACGAGACTTAGACGTTAATCCTAGGCCTCATGGCCCAATATGGATAAAATGCGCAAGTCTTAGGCTCTCCGAGGCGAGAGAAACTTTCCCAATGTTCTATTGGGTGGCGACTCCATGAAACCTCTTTGTTGCCCAACATAGACGCACTTGCGATTTATCGCAAGCTGTTGACGGACCCGCAATTGCCCCGATCGCCCACGTGCGGGCGGTCCGAACGGGCGGCCGCGGGGACCCGGCGCGCGTCACAGTGGCGACTCCACTGGGGACGTATTTGAGACTTCAATTCGAAAGTACCTTGATTAAAATTTACAATTAAGTTTTAGTTTATTAAATTCGCTTTCTCTCAAAATTTGCATTGCATCGCATTAGAGCTTTAGAATACGCTAGTTTGGTCCCTTTATCAGCCCCGGTGCGTTCCCGAAGCACGACCCCATTTTCACTCAATTTGGGGAAGTGTTAAGGATAATCACCAGCCCAAGTCTCGTACCTTAATGGTATATCAAATGGTGACCCGATCGGTCGTTATGCTCGTGATGAGATAGACCCGTCGGCAGGGATCATGCTTGGGTAGCCTCAAAGTAACACCACCTTTTGACCAAAGCTCATGTAATGACAATAGAAATCTCCACTAGGTGACATGTACCATAATATCGTGCTTGCTATTTGGGCCGTCATGTACTGAACAAAATCAATTGAATTAGATGATTTTCATTAAAAGCTTTCATGCCCCGATAGGCTCATCTTGATTTAATCGAATTGTTTAAATATATAATGGCCAACCATCCATGCGCATGTGCTTTAAGGTAAAGAGTTGTTATGCTGCCGGCTTCTCACCGTGCACTATACGCGTCCATTGGGTTCCCTGTTAACCCTTGGATAAAGCCCACCTAGGAAAGAGACCGCACGACCTCGGGTGTGGAAGAAATAAGGTTGGAAGATTTTACCTGCTTGCATGTGGCTGTGAATGCTGCATAACATGCACATACATCACATGTCATTCATGTCAAAAAAAAAAAAATCAATCAAAAATAAAAAAATATATAAAATATAAAATATAAAAAAAAAATATAAAAAATGCATTTCATATTGTGTATATACCCTTTTGCCTACATATTATTTTTCATGTGCACATACCATCATGTATATAGTTTTTTCATGCATTGCATCGCATAATTACAATTTATTGATTTTTTCACTCCATCTGCACGATTCACGATCATGCATTGTATATTATCATACACGCATCATACTAACAATTTAAATTTTTAGCCATCATAGATTCTTCCAAGTGGGTTAGAGGTCCCGACGGTCGATTAGTACGAACAGACTCGCCTTTTGGATTGCTCGAATTAGTGCTCGATTGGGATCCTGAGCCACTCTCGACATCTAGTACCTCATCCTCCATGGCAGACGAAACTGGAAACCTAACCACTCAAGACCTCGCCCGGAGGTTGGATGAATTTGAACGGCGAATGCTAGACATGATGGGTGTCATGGCCGAAAGAATTGCCCATCCCCCTGCTGCACAAGCACCTCCTATTCTGCAGCCGCCTATTGCTCAACAAGTACCGGCAGTCCCTCCTCAGGGGCAAGTTGAACCGCCTGCTGGTGGGGAGGCTCCCTTCGTTGGAGTGGCTGCTCGCCAACCTATTAATGAGAATGAAGCTGCACCTGTTGAGCCAAGAAGGGCAAGGGTTAATAATCCCGAAGAGGATTTTGTGGAAGAAGATGAGATTGAGGAAGTAGCAGCCCACCAACCTGTGAGGGGTAGAGCACCCAAGGTGGAGGATGAAACTATGAGGGCAATGAGGCAGCAGATTGAGGCCATCACCCGGATGTTGTCAGCTGGAAAAGGGGTCAACCCCGAAGATAGAAATTTGGGAGATGAAGAATTGCTGCCCCAGAGATTTAAAATGCCTGAGCTGCCAAAGTTTAACGGTACTTCAGATCCTTCTGCGCATATCAAGCAGTACACTTTAGTGATGAAGGGTACAGGACTGAGCAAGAAGCAAAAGGTGGAGTATTTTTGCCTCAGCCTGTCGGGTCCTGCAGTCGATTGGTACCATGGGCTGGATCGAAGGTGTAAAGAAGACTGGGATCTGCTGACCGATGAATTTATGAAACAGTACGATTGCAGTACTAGAATGGAGGTCACCCTGAAAGACCTTGAACTCCTACAACAAAAGCCCGATGAATCATTCCACGAGTATCTCACAAGGTGGAGGAACAGGGTGATGGAAATGAAACGAAAGCCTGACACATCTGATCAGATTAGGCTATTTATCAGAAATTCATGTCCTTACCTGAGGGATCTGCTGAGCTTCAAAGGGCTTAGAGATTGGGAGTCATTGAAAGATATTGCTGTAGAAGCTGAGGGGGCCTACCTGGCAAAGAAGGCGAGTCAGAATAGCTTTCCTGGGAGAAACTTTGGAAATCAATCGGGGAACAGATCAGGCGGAGCTGGAAGCAGCAACAATAGAAATGGCAAGGCAGCCGAGGTCTCAGCAACCGGGGTTGGACAGGGTCAGAGGTACTATTCTAACTTAGGTCGCTCTTTATCTTGGGTGCTAGAAAAGCTTATAAAAGAAGGCAAGATACAACCTCTAGCGCCTAGGCCAGCTTTGAATCAGGGACAACCAGGGCATAGAGGTGACCAGTACTGCTCCTATCATCAACATACTGGGCACTTAACGGACAACTGCCGAACCCTGAGGAACAAGATCCAGGACCTCATTGACACCAAACAGATCACTGATCCTGAGAAGAGGGGAAAAGATAAGAAGCCGGGCTACAACGCAGTCCCTCCACCAAATATATGATCGGATCCAGTCCACCAGGGTGGCATTTTTGCAAGAACTACAAGGAGATATTATGTATTATGTCTCTGTATTTTGAAAACTCCTTATGGCATTTTGGCTATGTAATATAATGAACAATATTTTGCGTACTTATATATTATTTCTAATGATTTCATTTCTTATGATCATGATATATTCATTCATTTTGACATTGATTCAATTAATACTACTGCATTTAATCTTGGAACTTTGGAAAATCCAAAAAAAATCTTGATGGCATCTGATATAACTCCTGAAGAGAGAGAGTCAGAGAGAAAAATAAGAAAGAAAAAAAACTAGTTGCAATTAGGAGACTGGATGAAAACTCACTAAGAGCACTAGAACCTTTCTGATTACCCGTCGAAGCGATCTCTGGATAAGACATAACTTGGAAAATGATTTAGGCAATCTTTCTTTGTATAGCTCTCTAAATGACTATTTCCTACCCTTATTCTGCAATCGCTTGCTAGCCCATTGAGCCTTTATACAGGTATGCTGAATGCGTACCAATTTTGTTGTTACACACATTAAAACTACCCACTCGCCTAAAATGATTTTGGCTTCCCCTTAGAAGAGTGGCCGCTCTAAAACTGATGGATGTACATTTGCACAATTCTTCGGACTATTAAAAAATTGCCTTGATAAGAGCAAGTTCATACTTTGGAAAGAGGGTTTAGTCATGCATGAAAGACATGAGCTCAAAAAAAAAAAAAGAGAAGCGAAAGCTCAAAAAAAAAAAAAAAAAGCAAAAAAAAAAAAAAAAAAAAAAAAAAAAAAGCAAAAAAATCCAGAAATAAAAAATGAATGAAAAATGAAAGAAAAAGAAGCAATGAAAAGAAGCAAAGAAGCAAAAAAGAATCAAAAAAAGAGCTCAAAATGGTGACCAATTGACTAGTTTCAATGATTACCCTTTTTCTTCTGATCTCAAGGAGCTAAAATGTTATCGAGTCCAAATTCAAGAATACTTTTGAGCCGAGAACGGTTCATCCATCAGTCGAGAAAATATCGCGGCCATTTTTCTCTAGCGACCTGATCTTTGTTTGACAGCCATCTACCCAAGCCTAACATTACAACCAAAGTAAGACCTTTTGATTCTGGGTTCAGTCTTATCCAATTAGCGGAGATGACCTTCTAGTAAGGTTTGGTACGTAAGAAGAGGCCTATGGTGTTTCTTGAGCTTCAAGCGAGAAGCCATGAGTGCATTCATGCATTTGAGTTAAGTCTCGTCTCCGACGTTGCTTCTAGAATTTGCATTCAAAAGATTAAATGAGAGCAGAGAGAAAATATTCAATCATGAGAATCAAAAAGAGAGCAGATTGATAACAGGAGTTTGATGCTTTCAAGATCCATCCCGAGATTGGATGAGGTTTTGTATCTTGAGATTAATGCCAAATAATGATCATATATTATGAAATCAAATTGAAATATGTGCATTTATGCAATGGTATTGATGTAACCAGAATAGTTCATCTGATGTACAAAAAAAAAAAGAAATAAAAGAAAGAAAAACAAATAAAAAAAAGAAAAAAAAGAAAAAAGGCCGTTAGAGATGAAAACTGTAATTGGCGCTCTAAGCAAAAGTTAGGCCAAAGGACAGGGTGAAAACCTGAAAACAGGCAGTCTGTCCTAAAAAAAAAAAAAAAAAAAAAAAGAGAAAAAAAGAGAAAAAAAAAAAAGAAGAAAAAGCCGCTGGATTGGGTTGGGTCCATTCCAGGCAAAAATAAGGCACAGGGTTATGTGAAAATCCGAAAGGACGCATATCCCGCCAAGAAAAGCTAGTGTGAAAATCCACAAGGGACGCACTACCTTAAAATAATGACTACAGGTTTCAGACGAGAACCTCATGATCTCCAAAGAGCATGAAATTCAAAGGCAATTCCAGAAGGCACTGATCTTACTGCAAGTTGCAACCAAATCGGCTGTCGCCTCCAAATCCACTTAGGTGAATTTTTATACTGCATTGCTGCATACACATGCATGCTCACAACTTTTCCTGCATATTTGCCTTTCTAAGTCTCGCAGAAAAAGAGACTCGAATACGGACACCGGCAGAATCCGAGTGACGACATCATTCCAAACATCAATCAAGATCAAACCAAAGACCTCTCAGGGGGCAAATAATCAAATCCAAGACCTCTCAGGGGGCACATAATCAACCCAAGACCTCTCAGGGGGCAGTTCTCAACCCAAGACCTCTCAGGGGGCAGATAATCAACCCAAGACCTCTCAGGGGGTAGATAATCAACCCAAGACCTCTCAGGGGGCAGTTCTCAACCCAAGACCTCTCAGGGGGCAACCGCTTCTCAAAGGGCTCATAGACAGCACCACTTCATCATCAAATCAAATCGAAGGGTTAGCACGATGGCGGCACTACCACTCTGAGGAGGGTTAGCACGACCACGGCACTACCACTTCATCATCAAATCAAATCGAAGGGTTAGCACGATGGCGGCACTACCACTCTGAGGAGGGTTAGCACGACCACGGCACTACCACTTCATCACCAAACGGAGGGTTAGCACGATGGCGGCACTACCACTCTGAGGAGGGTTAGCACGACCACGGCACTACCACTTCATCACCAAACGGAGGGTTAGCACGATGGCGGCACTACCACTCTGAGGAGGGTTAGTACGACCACGGCACTACCACTTCACCAAACGGAGGGTTAGCACGATGGTGGCACTACCACTCTGAGGAGGGTTAGCACGACCACGGCACTACCACTTCACCAAACGGAGGGTTAGCACGATGGCGGCACTACCACTCTAAGGAGGGTTAGCACAACCACGGCACTACCACTTCAATCAACCAAAGACCTCTCAGGGGGCACACAATCAATCCAAGACCTCTCAGGGGGCAGATCTCAACCAAAGACCTCTCAGGGGGCGCCACTCAATAGAACGGCTAGCACGATGACGGCACTACCACTCTATGGAGGGTTAGCACGATCACGGCACTGCCGCTTCTGCAATCACAACAACAGCACTCAATTCAAGAAGGTTTCCGCCGCAGGTATGGAATCCTCTCTCTCTCCCACTTTGAATTTTGGCTCACCTAGGTGTCTATGCACTAGCTTCTCCAAAATTGGGGGCAACTGTAGACACCGGGTCCCGAGTCCGGCATAAAATGGCAATGATGATTTTTGATCCTTGATTATTCCCTCCGGAAAAAATGAAAAAAATAATATATGTGATAATATATAAATATGTGTATGTGTAAAATTAATTAGTTAATGTTATTAGTTAATTAATTTTAGTCAATATTATTGTATTAATTAAAATGCATGTAAAATTAAAGATTAACTAGTTAATTAATTAGTTAAAATGTAGAATGTTCAATTAATTAGATAAATTATATATTAAGTAGATTAATGAATTAATGTGTTAATATGTAATGTTTAAATTAATTATGTAATTGTTTAATTAAATAAGTATGTGTGTGTATTAGTTTTAATTAAATTAGATTAACAAAAGAAGAAAAGGAGGGAAATTGAGGAAATGACTATTGTGCCCTTAACCCTAGTTTGAGGGTGTATAAAAAGAAAATGATGAGTAAAAAGAGAGGGGAGGTCGGCAGATCAAAGAGAGAAAAAGCCAAGCAAAAGAAAGAAAAAGCAAAAGAAAGAAAAAGGAAAGAAAAAGAAAGGAAAGAGGAGAGGAAGAGCAGACCCAGGCCAACCAAACGCCGGACCGGAGAGAAGAAAAAGGAGAAAGGAGAGGGAGAAGGCGTCGCCTCCGCCGGCCACCTCCGACGCCGGATTCAGGCACGCGCCCCACCGCAAGAACCGCCACATCCGGCCGCACCCCGTCGTAGCCGCCGTTTCTCCATCGGACTCCGGAAGCCGGCGCGTGAGGGAGAAGGACCCGGACCGCTTTATCGCGTTTTCCGGCGACGGTGGACCTCCGATCGGCGCGTGGACACCGGATCTGGACTCCCGGCGAGGCGATCTACGAGGCGGTGAGGGAGGTGCCGTCAACCGCCGCTCCGGCCAATCTCCGGCGACCTAAATCCGGTAAGCCCATTATTTATTTATTTATTTTAATATATTATTAATTAATATTAATTATTATTATTATTTATTTATTTATTATTATTATTATTAATATTTATTTAATTTCTGAATTATTAATATTATTATTATTATTATTATTATTATTATATTTATTTACTTAATTTCTGTTTATTATTATTATTATTATTATTATTATTATTATTATTATTATTATTATATATTTATTTGATTTTTGTTATTATTATTATTATTATTATTATTATTATTATTATTATTTAATTTCTGTTTTTATTATATTTATTTATTTAATTTCGGTTATTATTATTATTATTATCATTATAATATTATTATTATATTTATTCATTATTCTGATTTATTATTAATATTAATATTATTATTATTATTATCATTATTATTATTATTATTATTATTGTCTAATTTGTGTTAATTTTATGTTGATGTTGTTAGTTAATTGATTTGTGATTATTTAAGTTTATGTTTTATTATTATTATCATTATTGATTATTGTTAGAATTTAGTTATTTATTTATGTATTCATTTATTTATTTATTTGGAAATATGTAAATATTATTGTATGTATTTGTGGTCTGTAATAATAAAATGATTTTCGACCGTACTTAAAAGAACCACCACACAAATGTTTTTCGCTAAAAAGAATGTTTGCTAAATAAAATTGGACCAATGTCCTATTTTTACCCAATAAAATCATCACATAAAAATCGTTTTCCATAATAAACACACGCGGGGACCAAAGTCCTCAAAATAAATGAATAACCCGTTTTATGCATGTATAGCACATTTATAAAAGGGAGTTGTATTCCGCTCCTAGTATTATTGTAATTTATTTGACTTAATCCTTTATTATTTTATTATCTATTGTTTTAAATACGTGAATAAATTGTGCTTTAATCAAACTTGTATTGTGTGGAGAGAGAGCGAATTAATAAATTCAAAACTCAATTGTAAACTTAAGCAAGGTACGAATAAATGAGAAGTCCCGAACCCTGCTCTGGTCTTTGGGCTCAAGAGGCTAGAGGTTATCCTCCAAGACACCTCTTGTGTCACGAGACTTAGACGTTAATCCTAGGCCTCATGGCCCAATATGGATAAAATGCGCAAGTCTTAGGCTCTCCGAGGCGAGAGAAACTTTCCCAATGTTCTATTGGGTGGCGACTCCATGAAACCTCTTTGTTGCCCAACATAGACGCACTTGCGATTTATCGCAAGCTGTTGACGGACCCGCAATTGCCCCGATCGCCCACGTGCGGGCGGTCCGAACGGGCGGCCGCGGGGACCCGGCGCGCGTCACACTTACCTTCTTGCATCAAAACACATCCAAGGCCAACACCCGAAGCATCACTATAAATGACAAACTCTTTACCCGAGATGGGTTGAGTAAGAATAGGAGCCTCAATAAGCAACTGCTTCAACTGATCAAAACAAGCCTGGCATCTATCTGACCACTCAAATCTAAACCCTTTCCTCAACAATCTAGCCATCGGAGCGGCAATCACAGAAAAACCCTTAACAAACCGAAGGTAGTAACCTGCCAAACCAAGGAAACTTCTAACTTCCTGAACATTTCTAGGCGCTTTCCAATCAACTATCGCCTCAATCTTGGCCGGATCAACCTGAATGCCCCTAGCTGAAATAATGTGACCCAAAAATGATACTTCCCGAAGCCAAAAATCACACTTGCTAAGCTTGGCAAACAACTGATGCTCTCTCAACATCTGCAAAACCAATCGGAGATGCTCCTCATGCTCACTCTCATCCTTAGAATACACCAAGATGTCATCAATGAACACTACTACAAATCGATCTAAGTATGGCCTAAACACACGGTTCATCAGATCCATAAAAGCCGCTGGAGCATTGGTCAAACCAAACGGCATCACAAGAAACTCATAGTAGCCATACCTAGTCCGAAATGCAGTCTTAACCACATCGGCGTCCTGGACTAGAAGCTGATAGTACCCTGACCGAAGATCTATCTTGGAGAAAACACCTGCACCTCGAAGCTGATCAAACAAATCCTCAATCCTGGGCAACGGATACCTATTCTTCACTGTGACCTTATTAATCTGCCTGTAGTCGATACACATCCGCAAAGATCCATCTTTCTTCTTAACAAACAGAACTGGAGCTCCCCAAGGAGATATACTGTCAAACCCCGTTTGCACCCTAGTAGAATGAGCCTGTCTGTGTGAACATGCATGTGCATGTGTTCGGCATATCATAAGGGTATTTTGGTAAAAATGCATTTTTTGGGTTTTGTTAGTATGTGGGTGCATATATGGCTATAGGGTGTGAATTAATTGGGTAATAGTTGTGTGCACTTGAGCATATCATTTTATGGTGTTTTAAGTTGGGATATGCTTGTGTGTGTGTGTTCATACCATTGTAGGGTGTGCATTAGTTGGGAAAGTATTAGGTGTGTGTAGTGCATGTTAGTTTGGTGTGAGTGGTTATCTTCACCAATAGGAAATGGACACATACTTAGGGCAAAGAAAAGAAAAAGAAAAAGGGAAGAAAGAAGAGAAAATAGCATATTCACGTTTTCTCCTTCCCTCACCTTTTTCTTCTTCATTTTCTTCACTCTAAGTACTGTATTGTGGATTCAAGACTTTATTGGTGAAGTTAATCATCTCTTTGCATCTTCTCTGGTAAGTGATTGTATTCTTCTCATTTTGTTCTCTCATTTCTTTCATCTTCTTCTTCTTTTGGTTTAGATTTAACTTAGGGTTTGCATTGTTGGGTGTTCTTTGATTTGTTGTGTTTAGCTGAGGTCCCTCGCGATCCCAAGGGAAAGGAGGTTGCTGGGACGAGTGGAGCTAAGTGATTGAAGCTTAGAATCTCAGGTTTGGGGTTTTGATTGTGGATTGTGCTTGATTTGAATTTACTGTAAAATTCTAGGGTTTATGTTCGTGAATGTGGTAACGTATAATTTTGGTTGTGATGAGTGTTGAATTAAGTTGTTATATGTCATTTTGATGCTTAAATGATCTTCTGGAAGGTAAGAATTGATTTGTGTGATTTTGATTCAAGTTTGGAGTTGATTTCTGTGTTCTGGGAAAATTTTGGAAAACTGGAAAATCGTGTTACTGTACAAAATTCCCGTTTTGCTGTATCTGTCGCGTGACTATCCAAGAGAGAGGCAATTCATGAGACGTGACTTCCAATCATGACTCGTGACCTGCCAGATAGAAGTTAGTCACGAGTTGTGACTGCCTGTCACAACTCGTGACCAGCCAAGAGGAAGGAAGTCACGGGGCGTGACTCCCAGTCACGACTCGTGACCGGCCTGAGATAGTCACGCGTGACCAACCCTAAAGAAGCCAGTCATGAGACGTGACACCAAGTCACGACTCGTGACCAGCGAGAGAGAAGGGACAAGTCACGTCGCGTGACCAGCGAAGGAAGAGAGCCAGTCACGAGATGTGACTCCCAGTCACGACTCGTGACCGGCTTGTGAAGGAGGCCAGTCACGAGTTGTGATGCCAGTCACGACCCGTGATCGGCCAACCTTGTTGGTCTCCTCCGTTTGGCCTACTTTCTGAAATTTCCCAGTTTTAACTCAACAATGAACTCCGTAATTCTTCCGAATGGATTTATGCTGCTGTATCATGCATGCTATATTTTTATATGCTTTGATATGAGTGATACCGTGATTCTTCAGATGAATTTTATGTTATCTTCTGAAATATGGTTTGAATGACGCATAACCTGCAAGAGTCAAGTAAGTGGATAGTTAGGCATGCCTAATAGAGTCTTTTAGCTGCAGCCCTTTGTTTCGTTTGGACCCCGATCAGGTCCCCGTTTGGTTCCTCACGAACCCTTTATGTGTAAGGATCTTGTTTAAGGTCCCTTTTGAAAATGATTTGTAAAAGTTAAAAGTAAAATGGTTTTCTCGATTCGTACCCGTAAGGTACTGTCTTTAATCGGCTCGTACCCGTAAAGTACTGCCTGTACACTCGTTATCCACTACCCAGAGTCAGCAGGTGTTCTTTAGGTGTTCGATTGGTTTGCCCTACTCTTATGACTATATACATGTGATATCTGTATGATTATATTGATGAAATGTTTGTTCAACTAATCTGGAAATGGATATGAATTTGAGATACAGAATGTATGGCTTTAAATTGTGAGCATATTCTTCTGAATTATGTTATGAGCTATTGCATTTTGCCATTGTGAATGTGCTATGCCTTGACGACCATTGTGAATGGCCGTTCATCTTTTATGTGTGTTTCCCCACTAAGCGTTTATCGCTTAGCACGGTGTTTTTACCAGTGCAGGTGCGGAAAGAGTTTTGCTTTGTGAGAGAGTCGCCGCCGTCAAGCCAACACAGAAGGTTTTAGTGTAGGGCTCAGTTTTGTAATCTGTAATGATTCTTTTTGTATTGAACTCTCTTGTATCAGTTTTGTTTCAGCTTCCGCTATTGTACTTATATTTTGGATATGTAACATCTTTCGTTTCAGCTAGTTGATCAGAACATTATTGTAATGGTTTTGTTATATTAATGTATGATCAGCTATTGCTTTCCTTTCCCTTTAAAGTTTTTATTTATCCTGTATTTCAGTATGTATGTTATGAATGAATGTATGATTTGCTTTGTATCTGTTTGGTGACACCTTTACTCATACGGCGTCTCACTCCTTATCGGATGGGATTGCTTACGTATGGGTAGGGGGTGTTACAGTTTTTTGTATCAGAGCTAGGTTTAGGCGTTTATGGGTGTTGTTTGCTTTATTGATGTGTTGAAGTGTGTAGATGAGTATGTGTCTAGATCTGTGTTGGCTAATGCGGTTGTCCTCTTGTTTGTTAGATGGATTCTGATTCTGCTCATGGTGCGCTTGAGGAGTCCGCCGAGAGTGTGAATACTCCAGCTGTAGATCCGTCTGTTTCTGTTACTGTATCGGCTCAGCATGCTAGGGTCTAGCCCGAGGACGTAGCCATGCCTTTTGAGGCTATGTTCAGATTGCATCAGGACATGGCTAGGGTTTTGGAGAGAGTGACTGCTCCTAGAGCCCCTATTGAGAGTTTGAGAAGAGCTGGTGTTGAGGATTTTTATGGGACTGGGCTAGATGAGTCTGAGTTAGCTGAGATGTGGCTTGATAAGGTTAAGAGAGCTTTAAAAGAAGTCAGGTGTCCTCCCGATCATCAAGCTGAGTGTGCTGTGGCATTGCTTCAGGGGTCAGCCTATGAATGGTGGGAATTGGTTAGTAGGCAACCTCAGATGCCTGATCCTGTTACATGGGATTTCTTCAGTGAGGAGTTCACTAGGAAGTTTGTGACTCAAGCTTATAGGGATGCAAGATGGGCACAGTTTCTGAGTTTGAGGCAGAGGACTTTGTCAGTATCGGATTATGAGAAAGAGTTCAACTGGTTGTCTCGCTATGCTCCGCGTGGGGTTATGACAGATGATTTCAGATGGAAGCACTTTGAAGCCGGGTTGAATGAGTCATTGAAGATTGCCTTGATTTCTTTGATGTATATACTTGGGATAAGTTATTATCAGATTGCAGAGGCCGCCATGAGGGCAGAGAAGACGGAATCTTTGCTTAGGGAGAGAGCTCAGTGAAGAAATTCTGCTAGAGGTGGTTCTTCTTCATCTTCGGGTAAGAGATCTAGAAACCCGCAAGATGAGTCAGCAGCTGGTTCAGCTTCTAGAGGTAGAAGACAGGGTTCTGCAGCAGTATCTGGTTTTGGCAGAGGTGGTAGGTCTGATGTTGTACCTGTTTGTGCGAATTGCAGCAAGGCTCACCGGGGTGAGTGTAGGTGGCTCACTGGTGGATGTTTTAGATGTGGGAGCACCGAGCACCGTGTGGCTAGTTGTCCTTTGATGGTTGAGGGAGTTGTGCTTCCAGCAGATTTGATTGAGTTACCTTTTAGAGAGTTTGATCTGATTTTGGGTATGGACTGGTTGGGTAAGCATCGGGCTATAGTTGATTGCCATAGGAAGACAGTTGTTCTTCGGGATAGATGTCAGTCTCCTGTGTTTATGAAGGGTTTGGGCGCTAGTTCTATGAATAATGTGATTTCTGCGATGCAAGCCAAGAGGTTTATCAGAAAAGGTTGTGAGGCTTTTCTAGCAGTTGTGTTGGATTCCAAGAGAGATCAAGTTCAGATTGAGGATATTCCTGTAGTGTGGGAGTTTAGTGATGTGTTCCCGAGTGAATTGCCTGGTTTGCCTCCTGAGAGAGAGGTTGAGTTGTCCATTGAGATTATGCCGTGTACCACTCCTATTTCGAAAGCACCTTATCAGATGGCTCCTGTAGAGTTGAGGGAACTTAAAACTCAACTACGAGAGCTATTGGATAAGGGGTTTATTCGACCCAGCATATCTCCTTGGGGAGCTCCAGTTCTGTTTGTCAAGAAGAAAGATGGATCTCTGCGGATGTGTATCGACTACAGGTAGATAAATAAGGTCGCAGTGAAGAATAAGTATCCGTTACCTAGAAATGTTCAGGAAGTGAGGAGTTTTCTTGGTTTGTCAGGTTACTACTGTCGGTTTGTTAAGGGTTTTTCTGTGATTGCCGCTCCGATGACTAGATTGTTGAGGAAAGGGGTCAGATTTGAGTGGTCAAATAGATGCCTGGCTTATTTTGATCAGTTGAAGCAGTTGCTTGTTGAGGCTCCTATTCTTACTCAACCCATTTCGGGTAAAGAGTTTGTCATTTATAGTGATGCTTCGGGTGTTGGCCTTGGATGTGTTTTGATGCAAGAAGGTAAGGTTGTGGCTTATGCTTCTCGTCAGTTATAGCCACATGAGAAGAACTATCCGACGCGTGATCTTGAGTTAGCAGTTGTGATCTTTGCCTTGAAGATTTGGCATCATTATCTGTATGGAGAAAAGTGTAGGATCTTTTCGGACCACAAGAGCTTGAAGTACTTCCTCACACAGAAAGAGTTGAACCTGAGACAGCGTCGTTAGCTTGAGTTATTTAAGGACTACGACTGCATTGTGGATTACCATCCTGGTAAAGCCAATGTAGTCGCTGATGCTTTGAGTCGGAAGTAAGTTTCAGCCTTGATCTTGAGACGGTTTAGATGGAGGTTTGATTCAGATGGGGCTTTGATTGCTCAGTTGCGTGTGAAGCCTACTTTGAGACAGAGGATTCTGGATGCTCAGAGGGATGATGTGAGACTTCAGCGGATTCTGCAAGAGGTTAGATCGGGTAAGCAGTCAGAGTTCTCAGTTCAGGATGAGGCGCTTATGTTCAGAGATCGCTTGTGTGTGCCAGAGTCTGAGGATTTGAGGAGACAGCTTATGAGTGAGGCACATAGTATAGTTTTTACTATGCATCCGGGCAGTGAGAAGATGTATCGGGACATGAGACAGTTTTATTGGTGGTCTGGTATGAAGCGTGATATAGTGGATTTTGTGTCCAAGTGTTTGACTTGTCAGCAGGTAAAGGCCGAGCATCATGTTCCTTTAGGATTGCTTACGCCTTTATCCATTCCTGAGTGGAAGTGGGATGATATTGCCATGGACTTTGTTTCTGGTTTGCCTTTGACTCAGAAGAAGCATGACTCAGTTTGGGTGATTGTGGATCGACTTACGAAATCAGCTCATTTTCTACCAGTTGGAGTGGACTACTCGATGGATAGATTGGCCAGTATCTATGTGGATGAGATAGTTCGGTTGCATGGTGTGCCATTGTCCATAGTGTCAGATCGGGATCCGAGATTCACTTCCAAGTTTTGGAAGAAGTTGCAGAGAGATTTGGGCACTAGGTTGAACTTCAGTACAGCGTTTCACCCTCAGACAGATGGTCAGTCAGAGCGAGTCATTCAGATCTTAGAGGATATGATGAGGGCTTGTGCTTTAGATTTCCCGGGTAGTTTGGACAGATATGTGTCGCTTATGGAGTTTGCCTACAACAATAGCTTTCAGTCGAGTATCGGTATGTCACCATAAGAGGCTTTGTATGGTCGTCAGTGTAGCACTCCGGTTTGTTGGACCGAGCTATCCGAGAGATCAGTGATTGGGCCAGATTTTGTTAGAGATACTGAAGAGAAGATCAGAGTTGTGCAGCGAAATTTGAAGGCAGCCAAGGATCGACAAAAGTCTTATGCCAATTTGAAGAGGAAAGACGTGCATTTTGAGATCGGGGATAAAGTTTTTCTTAAAGTTTCACCTTGCAGGTAAGTGCTTCGATTTGGAAAGAAAGGAAAGCTTAGTCCTCGTTTCATTGGTCCTTATGAGATTTTGGCTAAGGTAGGACCTATAGCCTATAGATTGGCGTTACCGATGGAGTTAGCAAAGTTACACGATGTGTTCTATGTTTTGATGCTTCGTCGGTACAGATCAGATCCTTCGCATGTTCTTTCAGTTCAGGATATTCAGGTGCAGCCAGATTTTTCCTATGATGAGGAACTGCGAGCCATTCTAGCCCGAGAGGTAAGACAACTGACAAGTAAGCAGATTCCTTTCGTAAAAGTGTTGTGGATTTATCATGGAGTCGAGGAAGCGACTTGGGAACCAGAGGAATCGATGAGAGCTCAGTATCCGCACTTGTTCAGTTCAGGTGAGAATTTCGAGGACGAAATTCTTATTAGTAGGGGAGAGTTATCACAGCCCATTTGCCCCCTAGTATAATGAGCATGTCTGTGTGAACATGCATCTGCATGTGTTCGGCATATCATAAGGGTATTTTGGTAAAAATGCATGTTTTTGGGTTTTGTTAGTATGTGGGTGCATATATGGCTTTAGGGTGTGAATTAATTGGGTAATAGTTGTGTGCACTTGAGCATATCATTTTATGGTGTTTTAAGTTGGGATATGCTTGTGTGTGTGTGTTCATACCATTATAGGGTGTGCATTAGTTGGGAAAGTATTAGGTGTGTGTAGTGCATGTTAGTTTGGTGTGAGTGGTTAGCTTCACCAATAGGAAATGGACACATACTTAGGGCAAAGAAAAGAAAAAGAAAAAGGGAAGAAAGAAGAGAAAATAGCAGATTCACGTTTTCTCCTTCCCTCACCTTCTTCTTCTTCATTTTCTTCACTCTAAGTATTGTATTGTGGATTCAAGACTTTATTGGTGAAGTTAATAATCTCTTTGCATCTTCTCTGGTAAGTGATTGTATTCTTCTCATTTTGTTCTCTCATTTGTTTCATCTTCTTCTTCTTTGGGTTTAGATTTAACTTAGGGTTTGCATTGTTGGGTGTTCTTTGATTTGTTGTGTTTAGCTGAGGCCCCTCGCGATCCCAAGGGCAAGGAGGTTGCTGGGACGAGTGGAGCTAAGTGATTGAAGCTTAGAATCTCAGGTTTGGGATTTTTGATTGTGGATTGTGCTTGATTTGAATTTACTGTAAAATTCTGGGGTTTATGTTCTTGAATGTGGTAATGTATGATTTTGGTTGTGATGAGTGTTGAATTAAGTTGTTATATGTCATTTTGATGCTTAAATGATCTTCTGGAAGGTAAGAATTGATTTGTGTGATTTTGATTCAAGTTTGGAGTTGATTTCTGTGTTCTGGGAAAATTCTCGAAAACTGAAAAATCGTGTTACTGTACAAAATTCCCGTTTTGCTGTATCTGTCGCGTGACTATCCAAGAGAGAGGCAAGTCACGAGACGTGACTTCCAGTTACGACTCGTGACCTGCCAGATAGAAGCTAGTCATGAGTTGTGACTGCCTGTCACAACTCGTCACCAGCCAAGAGGAAGGAAGTCACGGGGCGTGACTCCCAGTCACGTCTCGTGACCGGCCTGAGATAGTCACGCGTGACCAGCTGTAAGCACCGTGTCCCGGAGCAGTCCGGATCAGAGGTTACCCTATGATGAAATCAGTGTCCAAGCCTATATGTAGGTTGGATTTAGAGGTTTTAGCCCCGCGTTCCATGAGAAGTGAGGTTTTTATCATTCCTGGGCCGTAGGAGAGAAAAACAGAGGTTTTTTCGAGTCAAAGGGCTTTTTGTCCTCCACAGATGGCCAGCCCGTCTGTCAAGTCAGCCCATCGCTCCGAGTCACCGACGGCTCTGGGTATTTTCCGATGCCCGTTGGAAAGTCACCGCCCCTGTCAGAATGCCGCCTGGTTTCCCGGAGCACGCAACTCTTCCGACGCCCATTGGTGAATATGGCAGGGCCGTCGGACGAATCCTTGTGTCAGAAGGATTCTTCCGACGCCCGCCCCCATACACCGATGCCCGTCGGTCGTGTCTGGCTATAAAAGCTCCGGATTTTCATTTGAAAAGGGTTGGAAAAATTTTCAGAAGGGGAAACTCTGCCCAATTTCAAGCATATTTTCTCTCTCTTCCAAAAACACTTTTTCTAAAGAAGTCTATTGAATCAAGGATCATATCAATCAAAGGGAACTAAAAGCTAATTAGTTTTCTTTAGATTTTGACTCCAAAATCGATTTTCTGAAGGATTGAAGGTGAAATATCTCATTTTCTCTCTTTAATCTTTCATCTTTGCTTCACGTGGAACGCGCGGGGCTCTAACCGATACCAGAATCTCACCTGAAGCGATTATCTGAGGGTAAATATTCCGGATCCTTTCTCCATTTCATCTCATATTTAATTTCTTATTTATTCTGTGAAATTTTTGAATATCTGTCATCACTTTCTTTTTTGACTCTCTTATCTCCTTTTGGGATGAAACCCGCTTTTTGACTTTGAAAGGTTTCTTTTTTCCTTTCTGCTTTTCGGAGACAGAGGTGACCGACGGGTCATCTTTATGACCGACGCCCGTCGGTCACCCACCTACTGACGCCCATTCTTGAGTGACAAACGGGCATATCGGATAACCGAACCGACGCCCGTCGATCAACCAAGAAAGGCCGTCGGTGGGTTCTGTCTCCATCTTTTTAAATCATTTTTCATCTCTATCCAGTCTCTTTGATTTCTTATATGTTAATTTCATGTATATTAACATCCCTTAACTTTCTGTGAGTGTACATCGGTCCTCCTGGATTAGCTCGAGCTTGAGCGGCTATCTACCATGTTTGGAGGATCTCGTCCGGTTTAGTTTCCTAATCCTCTTGTTTCATTTCTTTTATTGATTATCTTATGTATATGGATGTACCATTTTCATATCCCGTTGATGTATAAAAATGACTCAATGGTTTTATATTTAATAAAATGAGGTTTACACAAAACTGGACCAACGTCCTATTTTATCCAATAAAATTATCACAAACAAAAATCTCCAATTTTAATAATGATGCATGCGAGGACCAAAGTCCTCAGAATAAGCAATGTCCCGATTTATGCATGATCCGCACATTTACAAAAGGGAGTTGTATTTCGCTCCTTGTATTATTGTAATCTATTGCTTTTATTGTCTATTTGATCATTTATCGCTTTCAAGATGTGAATAAATGCGCCTTTTAATCAAACTGCATAGTGTGGAGAGAGAGCAAATTAATGACATTAAAATTTGGTCATAAACTAATTGAGGTAGAAATAGATGAGAAATCCCGGACCCAGCTCTGGTCTTTGGGCTCAAGAGGTTAGAGGTCATCCTTCAAGATACTTCTTGAGTCACGAGGCTTTAGCGCTAATCCTAGGTTCCTTAGGGTGAGGAGTTCACCTTCCATGACCCGTTTGGCTGGCCCAAAATGGATACCAAGCGCACTCTTAGGCTCTCCGAGGTGAGAGTAACTTTCCCAATGTTTTATTGGGTGGCGACTCCATGATACCTCCTTGTTGCCCAACATAGACGCACTTGCAATTTATTGCAAGCTGCCAACGGACCCGCAAATGCCCCGATCGCCCACGTGCGGGCGGTCCGAAAGGGGCGGCGCTCGGGATCCGGCGCGCGTCACAGTGGCGACTCCACTAGGGACGTTTATGGTTCGAGATTTCGATTTAAAAATACATTTTTTAACATTTATGATTAAAATTTAATTCATAAATTCGCTTTCTCTCAAATTTGCATTTGCATATCATTAGAGCCTTAGAATACGCTAGTTTGGTCCCTCTTCTAGCCCCGGTGCGTTCCTGAAGCACCTCCTCATTTTCACTCAATTTGGGGAAGTGTTAAGGATAATCACCAGCCCAAGCCACGTACCTCAATGGTATATCAAAATGGTGACCCGATCGGTCGCTACGCTCATGATGATCTAGACCCGTTGACAGGGATCATGCTTGGGTAGCCTCAAAGAAACATCTCCCTTGTCCAAAGATCATGTAATGGCTGTAGTCACTTTCCACAGGTGAAATGAACCGTAATCTCATGCTTGCTGTATGGATCCTCATGTATTGGATGAGTCCAAATGTCTCGCTTGGTAACCTAGCCAAAGGCTATCATGCCCCGGTAGGGCCATGTCGAAATTTATGGAGCGTCCGAATACGTGACGATCATTGTCCATCCGCTTGTACATTAGCATAGGAGTGTTATGCTGCCGGTTTTCTGTTGCGCACCATACTCGTCCATCGGGTCCCTCGTTGACCCTTGGGCTAATCCCACCTAGGAAAGAGACTGCACGACCACGTGTGTGGGAGAAATAAGGGTGGAAGGACCTACTTGCTTGCTTGTGCTCTGTAAGTGTTGCATATCACGATCATGCATTATACCTACATTTCATGCATCATTCTAACTTTTGTCCCTGCAGCCATCATAGATCTGCCCAGGTGGACTAGATCACCAACCAGGCGACTGATCCGAGTTCTTACTCCTGAGCTGTCAGATAGAGCGGGCCTACCGGAGATTTTATCAGAAATCAGTGGTACAGTATCTCAGATGGCAAACTCGCCTAGGGGGGAAGACACCACCAGGGCCATGATTGCGGAAGAAGTGGGCCGCCGTTTTGAGGAATTCGAGGGCAGGATGATGAATATGTTGACCGCCTTGGCACAGCAGAACGCTCAGCAGAATCCTCCTCCTCCTCCAATGAGACAGAATGAGCCCGAAGAAGAAAGGGTTGAAAGGCGAGAAGAGCCCGTTAGGCCGCCGCCGGTAGAGTTAAGATCAGTGGCTTCGGGAGAGTTGAGAAGAAGGCCAGTGTTGAGAATTGATGACGATAGAGATATCGAGGATGATAGGTTGAGCTTGGCATCTGAGAAGGGGAAGGCGCCTCAAGCTGATGTCTTTATTCTAAAGAAGATGGAAGAGAGGTTCGAGGCTATGGCTCGTATGATAGGCAGAGCTCATGGGATGAATCCTGAGGATAGGGAGCTGGACGGAGAGGACCCGATCGCTTATAACTTCAAAATGCCGGATGTGCCAAAGTTTGATGGTACTTCTGACCCCACCGCACATGTGAAGCAATATTCTCTGGTCATGAAGGGGACCACATTGTCCAAGAAGCAGAAAGTGGAATACTTTTGTCTGAGTCTGACCTCTCATGCCATAGACTGGTATCATGGCCTTGACCGCCGCACTAAAGAAGATTGGGATCTGCTCACTGAGGAGTTTCTGAAGTAGTATGACTGTAATACCAGAATGGAGGTGACTTTGAAAGACCTTGAGCTACTTCAGCAGAAAACCGGGGAATCTTTCCATGAGTATCTTACCCGATGGCGGAACCGAGTAATGGAGATGCGCCGAAAGCCTGACACCCAGGATCAGATTCGTCTTTTCATTAAGAACGCGAGCCCGTACTTGAAGGAGGGATTGAGGATGAAGGGGTTGAAGGACTGGGAGTCTCTCAAGGATATAGCCATCGAAGCAGAGGGAGAGTTCTTAACTCGGAAAACTAACAATGACAATTTCGCCAAAAGGGCTAACCTCGGTCAAGGAACCAGCAAGCCGGCGGGTCCCAGTAACAGCACTAGAAGAATGGGTGAAGTGTCTGCTACTGAGGTAACCACCCAGAGGAAATTTTTGAACTTGGGAAAACCATTTTCCTGGGTCCTGAGGAGGTTGATGAAGGAGGGAAAATTGCGCCCTCTGACTCCTAGGCCAGCTTTGACACAAGGGAAACCGGGATATAAGGATAACGAATTCTGTGCATTCCACCAGCACTCAGGCCATATCACTGATAAATGCAAGGCGCTTCGGCACTCTATCCAAGACTTGATTGATAGCAAGCAGATCTCTGACCCTGAGAAGAGAGAAACTGAGAAGAAGCCCGGTTACAATGTCGTACCACCACCCGTGTTTATGATCCAATCTAGCCTGCCAGAATGGTACGTGCTACAAGATCTGTACGGGAGTGAGAAGTCCGCTGCTGGTAATTCCGAGAATAGGAAGGAGAAAGCAGTTGTGGCGACCCTTGATTGCTGGTCTAGCAATGAAAGTGGTGGAGAAGCCGAGGATGAAGAAGGGTTGAACCTTGATTTGTGGGGCTCCGATGGAGACGAGTGGGAGGTAAGCGTTGTCACGAGAAGTGGAAGGGTGATCCCCGAGATTACAAAGCTACCTGAGCCGGTACAGCCATCAGCAGAGAAAGAGCCAGAGGAGGGGCAGATTGTTAGGCAATTGAAGAAGACAGCGGCTCAGATATCCATTTGGGATCTGTTGAGGCAATCCCCCTCTCATAGGCAGAAGGTAGTAGAAGCTTTGGTTGAGGCCACAGTGGCCACCACTATTTCCCCGTCAGAGCTTTTGGGTTTAATTAAGGGAGGATCCGAGGAGAGATTGGTCTTTTCTGACGCCGACCTACCTGTTGAAGGACGCAACCACAACCGACCCTTGTACATCAAAGCACAGATTAACGGTAAGCACACTGCTTGCATTATGGTGGACGACGGGTCTTCTATCAACGTGTGCCCTTTGATAGCTTTGCAAGCTTTTGGTTTAAGCGAGGATATGCTCAGCGGATCAAACCTGACTATCACAGCCTACGATAACTCGAGGAGGCAAGCCTCGGGAACCTTCAAGACTTTGTTCAAGACAGGACCTATCGAAGTGGAGGTTGAATTTATAGTTCTGCCCATCTCTGCTAACTTCTCAGCTTTGCTTGGGAGATCCTGGTTTCATAAATTAGGAGGAGTGCCATCCACGCTGCATCAGATGATAAAGTTCCCACACGAAGGGGAGGTGGTGACTATCAAAGCGGCCAGGGAAAACCAGGTCTCAGCGCTGGAAATTGCCAATCAGCCATTCAGCGGCTTTCACGTGTCTATGATAAGGGAAGAGTGCGGATCAGTGGATAGCCCAGCTGTGGTTAATATGGTGAAGAAGATGCATTATCTTCCCGGGGCTGGATTGGACAGAAACTCCTAAGGGTTACAGACCGCGATCACCAGTCGAGGGCAGAAGAACCGGAAAGGCCTGGGGTATAGAGGTGGCTTTGGCAAGAAGAGGGTGACAGACAAGATCCCCCACATTTCAGAGAGCTTTGTGCCAGCATCCTCAGTTTGTGCGTATACTGGTGAAGATGAGCCACAATGGGTAGATGGGAGGATTGTCCCTGGCTTTGAGATCTTTAATGATGTGTATGACTGGGTTCGTCAAGACTGCTGAAGACTTTTGGGATGAGGAAGTCATGACTCAGGGTATCACTTGGGACAAGTGCGAGCTTGAGGAGGTCGTTACTGAAAAGATGGTAACTGCCAGGCTAAAAGGGAAGGAGAAGATAGCAGAATTAGAGCTGAAAGTTGAAGACTTGAGGATTTCCCCCGACGCGCCTGAGGGGCCTTTGCTAAATCAGAAAGTTAATGAGCAAGCTGCAACGGCATCAACCTCGGGAGTGGCGGAAGAAGACTCTAGCCTAGATTGTCTTTTTATTCCAGAACTCTTTTATGATGTAAATGATAACTATAATATTATTAATAAGATAAACAATTTCACTTATTTATGCGATGCTTCTGATGATTTCAACATGCATGAACATGATCATATTCCATCAATTTTTGACATTGACTCCACTGGCACAACGCCTTTTAATCTTGGAACCTCGGAAAATCCGAGAGAAATTCTAATAGCATCAAACATAACTCCTGAGGAGAGAAAAAAATTTTGAGAGAATAATAAGAAAACATGAAAAAATATTTGCCTGGACCTACGAGGACATGCCGGGGATTGACCGGGACGTGGCGGAGCATGCCATCCCAACTTACCCAGATTGCAAGCCTGTGAAGCAGAAGTTGAGAAGGCTAAGACCAGAATGGGCTGACAAGGTCAAGGAAGAAATTCGACAGCAGATTAAAGCCAAGTTCCTCGTGGAAGTCTAGTATCCTACATGGCTGGCAAATGTGGTCCCTGTAGCAAAGAAGAACGGAAAGGTCAGGGTGTGTGTGGATTATCGAGATCTTAACAAAGCCTGCCCTAAAGATGATTTTCCACTGCCCCATATTGATGTATTGATAGATAGTGCCACCAATTGCGCGATGTACAGCTTTGGGGACGGCTATGTGGGCTACAGCCAGATCCTGAACAAGATAGCTGACCCAGTTAAAACTGCTTTTATCACAGAATGGGGCACCTATGCCTATCGGGTCATGCCTTTTGGCCTGAAGAATGCAGGGGCCACATACCAGAGGATGGCAACCAAGATCTTAAGCGACCTGATCCATAAAGAAGTGGAGGTGTATGTCGATGACATGATGGTCAAATCAGCCACCCGAGAGGGACACTTTGAAGCTCTAGAGAAGTTCTTCACCAGGATCGATAAGTATAATCTGCGACTTAACCCCAAGAAGTGCATTTTCGGAGTGACTTCAGGAAAGCTGTTGGGACATGTCGTCAGCCAGAGGGGGATAGAAATCGACCCAGACAAGGTGAAAGCTATCAGAGAGATGCCTGTGCCGCAAAAAGAGAAGGATGTAAGGAGCTTCCTGGGCAAGCTGCAGTATGTTAGCCGGTTTATTGCCAAGCTCACTTCGATATACGAACCTGTTTTCAAGCTGCTTAGAAAGAATCAGCCTGTAGTATGGAACGAAGACTGCCAAAGAGCCTTTGATAATATCAGGGAATATCTGTTAAATCCGCCAGTGCTAAGGCCTCCGCAACCTGTCAAACCGCTTATTCTATACCTGGCAGTAGAAGACGGTTCAGTGGGCGCCATGATGGCTCAAGAGGATGAATTTGGGGTGGAGTTTGCGATTTACTACCTCAGTAAGAAGTTCTTGCCTTATGAAATAAAATATGCTGAAGTGGAGAAGATCTGCCTTGCAGTGATTTGGGCATCAAAGAAGCTGAGACATTACTTCCACTCATACAAAGTTCAGGCAGTAGCAAAGCAAAATCCGTTAAGATATTTGCAGGAGGCGCCGTCTTTGCTTGGAAAGATGGGGAGGTGGCTGCTCTTGCTACAAGAGTTCGATGTGCAATACATCACCCGCAAGACTATTAAGGGGCGAGCTGTAGCCGAATTTCTTGCTGAACATCCTATCCAAGGGGACACCCCCGAGTTTACCTTCCCTGACGCGAGCATAGGCACGATTTTTGTTCAAGGATGGCAGTTGCACTTTGACGGGGCAGTGAATAACAGAGGAGCCGGAGTCGGAATTATCTTGACAACCCCAGATAATGAAAAACTTCCTCTTGCTAAGAAGCTAAGATATAAGGCAACCAACAATGAGGCTGAATACGAAGCGTGCACCTTCGGGTTAGAAGCTCTAGCTGTGTTGGGGGCAAGGAACGTAGAGGTATTTGGTGACTCGTCCTTGGTAATAAACCAGATCCGAGGTGAGTGGGTTGTTAAAGAAGAACGACTGGTCCCCTATGTTCAATATCTAAAAGGGATGTGTGGGTAGTTTGAGACTTGCACTTTCCACTTTGTGCCCAGAGATGAGAACCGTCTGGCTGATGCGTTGGCAACCTTAGTGTCAATGTGGGATAACCCTGAAGGAGTGGCCATGAAACCGGTGCTAATTTCGAGCTCTGATAAGCCTAGTTTTGAAACCGAGCCAGTAATGGAGGTAGAGGCATCAGATGGCAAGCCATGGTACTTTGATATCATGAATTACTTGGAAAACGATAAATTTCCAGAAGAAGCCACTGAAAAAGACCAGAGGATGATACGTAAGTTATCTACTCAATTCATATCCTTAGAAGGGGTCTTGTACAGAAGATGGTCAGATGGGATCCAGCTCAGGTGCTTGAATGAAAGAGAAGCGCGCAAGATAATGGAGGAAACCCATGCAGGGGTCTGTGGGGCCCACATGAATGGTTTGACCTTGGCCAAGAAGATCATGAGACAAGGCTTTTATTGGCTTATGATAGACACTGATTGCTCGAAGTATGTCAAACAATGTCAGTTGTGCCAACAGTACGCAGATCTGAGACACCTGCTAGTATCAGAACTACATAACCTGACATCACCTTGGCCGTTTGCTGTTTGGGCAATAGATATCATTGGAGAGATTCGCCCTACGGCGTCCAATGGGCACAAATACATCATAGTCGCGATCGACTATTTCACCAAATGGGTCGAGGCAGAGTCCTTCAAGAAAATTGACGCAAGGGACATGGCCAAGTTCATAGAGAGGAATTTGATCTGCAGATATGGCCTCCCCCATCACATAGTGTCCGATAATGGGGTGCAGTTCATGGGAGAAACCAGAAAACTTCTCGAGAGATACGGTGTTGAGCATCATAAATCCTCCCTACCGACCGCAAGCGAATAGAGCAGTAGAAGCTGCCAATAAGAATGTGAAGAAGATCTTGTCCAAGATGGTCCAAACCTACAAGGACTGGGCTGAAAAGTTACCCTTTGCCCTGTGGGGATACAGAACGACGGTAAGATCATCTACAGGCGCTATACCATTTTCCCTGGTATACGAAACAGAAGCAGTATTGCCAGTAGAGATAGAACTTAAATCACTAAGGGTGGTCATGGAGGCCCAAATCCCGGAAGCCGAATGGGCGCAGCAGAGGTTGCAGCACTTGAACTTGCTGGATGAGAGTAGGCTGAAAGCTTATTATCATAATCAGATATACCAGAAGTGATTGGCGAGAACTTTCGGAAAGAAAGTGAGGAAGCACCCGTTGAAAGAAGGAGACTTGGTGTTCAAACAGATGAGGCCAGGGATACCGGACATCAGGGGGAAATTCAGACCTACCTGGGAAGGGCCATATATCCTTAAGAAGCTGCTGTCCAAAGGGGCTGCAATCTTGTCAGATAGTGACGGGAACGAATTCAAAGAACCGATCAATGTCGACAGACTCAAAAGATTCCACGGCTAAAGACCAAAATAAAAAGAAGAGAATAAAATGCCCTACAAGTCGAAAATCGAAAAAGGGCGGCTATGCTAAAATTGGGCGCCTCGACAGGGTGAAAACCGAAAAAAGGCATCCTGTGCAAAAATTAGAGGCATGAGAGAAAATGTCCGATCGTGAAAACCCGAGAGGGCCGATTGGTAACAGGAGTTGATGCTGTTAAAATTTGGTTTCATGTATTGACAGCGCGTAAGCAGCTGAGTAAATGCCAAAACTGATCATGTATGCTGAAATTATATGGAAATATATACAAAACTCGTGAAATAAGATGAATATTATTCTTTTCACTTTCGTCATTCTCTAGTTCTGCATTAAAAAGAAATGTAGCACCAAAAGAGATACACATATAGGCTAAGCTAAGTCCTGCTGCTGCTTTCGCCGATCAGATGCTTGAGCCCTCGGGTCCTGTTATCAGAGGCTGGACTAAGGATCCACTTCTTGTACCCGCTAGTCGAAGATGCAGAATGGTTGCCAAACCCCGGGATAACGGTCTTCACGGGTAATCTACCCCACAGCTCATGATACCGCGAAGCAAATGCGGCCGAGAGATCTCCTCCTCGGAAGGACAGGGGAACCCTCACTATATCCTGGGTCATCCCAAGCTATCGTGTACACCGGGAGGTGATGCAGAAGGTGGCCTGACGGAGGCCGCAGAGGGGAACGCAACCCGATGGCCCATCGGTGACCACATGAGACAGTAGGAGCCAGGCAGATGTAAAACTGATATCGTCATCTGACAGCTCGCCAAATCTGATAATGCCTTCACCAGCCGTGACGCACCCATGCAATCGTCGACGAGGCAAGAAGTGGCTCGGCGAGTACTGAGGGGTAACGCGAGGGGGTGGTTCAGACAGCATCTTTAGTTTTTCCTGTAACCAGATCTGAAAAAAAAAAAAAGCCGCTGGGGTAAGTAGGGTTTACTTCAGGAAAAAATAAGGCACAGGGTTGTGTGAAAATCCGAAAGGACGCACCTCCCGCTAAGAAAAGCTAGTGTGAAAATTCATAAGGGATGCACTACCTTTAAAATAATGACGTACCTGGAGTAATAAGGGGCTGCCGGCAAAGGTTGTAGTGGACCCAGAACTCACAGCGTCCAAACCCAGGATAGTTTCAGCCAGGACAAGTGGTAGGGGTAACAGTCCCAGATGAAAGTCGCTCAGGACTCCGAACAGACGAAAGTCACCGGTCAAACCTCCCGGAGCAACAGTAAGGAAGTTCACCATGCAGAATAAGAATGTGATGCTTACCCGATATGTGGGGATGTCAGTAAACCGATCCAGAGCCTCGATAAGTGGCTCCAAAGAAAAGGAAGAGCTCAGAGGAATCAGCCGGTTGGCCTCCGAGGAAGATATGCCCAGAGCCAGGGCTACGTCCCGGGTCTGGAATAGGCCACAGCGGGGGACGCAAGGCAGAGCGCTAGGAGGGAACCGTGCTCCCAGAATGGAAGCTAACTCTTCAGGCAAAGGGCATAGTTCCTGATAGGTGAATTGGAAAACGTGGAACCGGGGGTTCCAGAAGTGGGTCGCTGCCAGGAGGAGGTTCTGGTCGATTTTCACCCGGCACAGATATTTCAGCCTGGACAAAGAGGAAAGGGTGCCTTCTCCCCAAGTGTGTTTGTCATCTAAAATACGGTGCATCCTTTGGGCAAGAGGAGAGGACATTTTGAGAAAAATGAAGGACTCAAGATGTGGGGAAATGAAGAGACAAAAATTTTGCAAGATTTTATAGGCAAGCGTCACCGACGGCCTGCCCGTCTCTTTAAAGGGACAGCCTAACCGCCTTTACACAGGGACGGCCTGCCCGCCTCCCCACAGAGACGGCCTGACCGTCGGTATAGATCCACCTGGCAGACGCATACGTCAGCATTGCATTCATCACGCGCATTAACTAGCATTTATTGCATGACAGACGGCCGGCCCGTCGGTCGTTTGTATAAACGCCCTGACCGTCGGTCAGGAATTTCTATATAAGGGCGAGTGACAGACGGTTTAAACGTTGTTGTCCCTTTCTTCTTCCTCTCTCAAACGGTTTCTTAGCGTTTTTTAGCAGTTTTTAAAGCTTTTCTCCTTATTTTTTTTGCGATTTCTTCATATTTTCGCATTCTCTACCCACCGGGCACTTTGATATTCATATTTTCTCCAGTTTCTACACTTCCCACGACTAGAAGTAAGTAAATAACTACTTTTTTTGAATTTTATTTATCTCTTCATCTCTTTTCCTTTTGACTTTAGGATGCCTTAGATGCCTTAGGAATTTAGGGAGAATGCTGCCCAATTTTCTGTATTATTTTTGTAATTAAATCCGAACTTTTTGCATGATCACATAGAAGTAGAATTTTTCCATAATCTCGGTGCTTTAGAATTGCATCTAGCGCACCATTCTGTGCATGTTTTGCTTTTGCGGCCTGAGGCCGTTATTTTGTATTGTTTGGGGTACACTCTTGCCGGGGTGCGTCCCATCTACATGTGTACACTATTGTTGAGGCCTGAGGCCTATGTTTTTATCCTTTTGTGCAGGAGGTTGGGCATATCCCTGCCGGGTTGCTATCCGAATTTTTATTATTTATTCTAGAATTGAATATTTTTCATGTATAATGCATGCCTCGGGACCTAGAAGGCCCATTTCCTTTACTCGTTTCAAGTTATTTGTATGCCAATTGCATATTGTTATTTGCCTTGACACGTACAAAGCATGTGGGCAACCTTTTCCCTTTAAATTTATTATTTTTATCTTATTTTTGGGTCGTCGTTGCCCCGGTGAGGCCTAAATAGGCCTTCACTTTGAAAATAGATTTAAGGGTATTTGTTTTACGATTTTCGATATTTAACCTATTCCTTTTGCAGGATGCCTCCTAGACGTAGAGCGCCGTAGGCCCAGCCCGAGCTTGTAGCTCCAGATTGGATGGATGATGAGTCGGCTCAGAGGTATAGAGCGCTGGCTCAGGTAGAGTTTTGGGCCAGCCGTTTTGTATCTCGCCCATTTTTAGAGGCCCTTGGGTTGGCCCCAGAGTTTGATCTACTTGCCGAGGGTGCTGGTTGGACGGAGTTCCTCGAGCCCGCCTTCCAGACTTTTCCAGAGGCTACCCGCCAGGTCCTGGCCACTCTTCGCTACACTGGCTTTTAGAGTGCAGATACTGACCCAAGGGTGATTCAGTTTTGGTTCGACGGCGACCATTTCAGCATCACTAGGCAGAGGTTTGCTCAGGCCATGGGGCTCCCTACAGAGGAGGGGGTCGAGATCCCGCGGCGAGTGGTGAGACGCGCCCATTGGGCGGCCATTGACATACCAGGAGTGCTGTACGATCACGATACAGCGAAGAGCACCGTACTGGTGTCTCAGGCACTCCAGTATTTGCACAGAGTGCTTTCCAGCTCGTACCTCGGTCGAGCTGGTAATCCAGGGTCGCTTAATGCAGCCGAGATCTAGAGCCTCTGGGCTATGGTGGCAGGCCAGCGTCTCAATATTAGCCACGAGATCTTGGCCAACTTGACCAGAGTCAGCAGAGGGATGACGCCGGTGGTGATAGTAGGAGGAGTCATCACCCGTTTGCTTTTAGGACTGGGGGTTAACCCCAAGAGGTTGAGAGGACCCTTGCCTGAGGGGATCCATGTCGACGCCGCGGCGACAGTGCAGATGGGGATGATCTCCCCGATATCTGGCCAGGCAGAGGCCTACAGGGTTTTGACCGTCCATGAGACCCTGCAGTTGTTTAACCTTCCACCCTTGGAGTCAGATTCTGATCACCCGGGGCACCAGGAGGAGCAGCCTCCATAGCCCCAGCCTCAGCCGGAACACCAGCCTCCTCGGCCGCGGACGGTGCCTCCACCACAGCAGCAGGAGCCACCTAGGACCCCCTCAGATTTAGACTTTGAGATCACGATGGACGACCACTTTGCCGCTTCACCGGCATCCAGAGCGCCGACTCTAGTCCCATCACCGAGTGCCAGGGTACAGAGGTCTATCCATGGGCCCTCCGAGAGATACCATCCATACTCCCGAGGCGACCCAGGGGCATCCACCTCTTCGGCACCGCCACTAGAGCCAGCACCGCAGCAGCCTGTGCAGCCAGACTTCTCCCAGCTCCTCACCTCCATGTTTACAGCTTTGGAACGGCGGCAGGATGAGAGGGACAGGGCTATCCACGAGAGGTTGGATCGCCAGCAGGCTGCCATTCAGGAGCAGTCCCAGTCAGTGGAGCGTTTTGCTCGGGAGCAGGCGGGCTACATTGAGCATACGACACGGGAGCAGACTCGGGCCATGGATGCCTTTAGGGATGAGCAGGCTCGGGTCCTGGAGGCCTTCAGAGGAGAGCAGATGAGATTGGTTGAGCAGATTGCTCTGGGGCAGAGGGAGTTGAGACAGCAGCTCGCTCACGATTTGAGGACGTCACAGGACCAGGCGTCTCAGAGGGTCGATATGACCCTACAGATGATTGATGAGTCACTTGGCTCTCTGAGATCCCATGTCCAGGTGATGGAGGGGATTCTCCCCCCTCTTTCTCAGACCATGAGGGAGTTTAGGGAGCAGACGGAGCAGAGCTTAGAGTAGAGGAGAAAGGCCGCCAATGAGCAGACCATTCAGTTGAGTCAAGCCTTCAAGAAGTTGGGAGAGAAGGTTTCTGAGACCTTAGGGTTTATGAGCACCTGCACCCAGCCCTTCTTGGAAGGTTACGCTCAGATCCGGTTCAGGCAGGCCCATGATCATGAGGCAGGACCCTCCACGGCTCCGCCACCGCCTCCGGCCCGTCCACCTCCGCCAGGGACCGTGCATATATCGGACGACGAGGATCCAGATGAGCCCTCAGACTACACACCCCTCTGATCTTCAGGGAGTTATTTTTGTATCTTTTGTATATTTTATATTTGGTATATGCACTGTATAAAAATGACATTTCTAGTGGAAAACTTTTGCTTCCTTATTGCATGATCATTCGATTGTTAATTGCTTAATCACTTCACAAAAAGTGTATGTTCTCATATTTACTTATATGTCGATAAAAATGATGATATAACAAAACAAAACAAACAACAAAAAGAATGATAATCAATAACATCTCAATAAGAAAAAAATGAATAAAAGGTGAAACGTGGCATAGCAAATAAAGCAAAATCATGCCATCAATAGACAGGATAAAAGATGACCACTCAAGCACGAGCTAACGAAATTTTTCATCACACAGGTATAGAGAAATACCGATCTGAACACAGACATCGACTAAAAAGATCCCTTTTGGGACAAGGAACCCGGCGGGGTCTCCTAATCTCACATCTCACCAAATCGAGACTGTAGCCAAAGCATGCTGCATCTCATAGATCGAAGTCATGGTCAAAGCATATCGCTCTTCACCAGATCGAAGCTGCAGTTGAAGAAACCCTGCCCTTCACCAGATCGAAGCTGCAGTTGAAGAAACACTGCTCTTCACCAGATCGAGATTGTAGCCAGAGAGTGCTGCATCTCACCAATCGAAGCTGTGGTCAGAGAGTGCCGCACTTCACCAGATCGAGAATGTAGCCAAAGCATGCTGCATCTCACAGATCGAAGTCGTGGTTAAAGCATACCGCTCTTCACCAGATCGAAGCTGCAGTTGAAGAAACACTGCCCTTCACTAGATCGAAGCTGCAGTTGAAGAAACACTGCTCTTCACTAGATCGAGATTGTAGCCAGAGAGTGCTGCATCTCACCAATAGAAGCTGTGGTCAGAGAGTGCCGCACTTCACCAGATCGAGATTGTAGCCAAAGCATGCTGCATCTCACAGATCGAAGCTGCAGTTGAAGAAACACTGCTCTTCACCAGATCGAGATTGTAGCCAGAGAGTGCTGCATCTCACCAGATCGAAGCCATGGTCTAAGCATACAGCGCTTCACCAGATTGAGACTGTAGCCAGAGCATGCTGCATCTCACCGGATCGAGGTTGCAGCCAGAGCGTGCTGCATCTCCCTGAGTACCTACCGGTCGAGATAAGGCCGATGGAAATATCTTTGCATCGCCGAGCGGATCGAGACAAGGTCCACCAGGCAGAAGGCACGGAGGGTGAAAAGCTGTCACAGGTACGCTTCCTTTCTTACCTTTCTCTGAGTTTTGGCTTATCTAGGCACTTGTGCACTAGTTTCCCCAAAACTGGGGGCAACTGTAAGCACTGTGTCCCGGAGCGGTCCGGATCAGAGGTTACCCTATGATGAAATCAGTGTCCAAGCCTGTATGGTAGGTTGGATTTAGAGGTTTTAGCCCCGTGTTCCATGAGAAGTGAGGTTTTTATCTTTCCTGGGCCATAGGAGAGAAAAACAGAGGTTTTTTCGAGTCAAAGGGCTTTTTGTCCTCCACAGACGGCCAGCCCGTCTGTCAAGTCAGCCCATCGCTCCGAGTCACCGACGGCTCTGGGTATTTTCCGACGCCCGTCGAAAAGTCACCGCCCCTGTCAGAATGCCGCCTGGTTTCCCGGAGCACGCAACTCTTCCGACGCCCGTCAGTGGATATGGCAGGGCCGTCAGACGAATCCTTGTGTCAGAAGGATTCTTTCGACGCTCGCCCCCATACACCGACGCCCGTCGGTCGTGTCTGGCTATAAAAGCTCCGGATTTTCATTTGAAAAGGGTTGGAAAAACTTTCAGAAGGGGAAACTCTGCCCAATTTCAAGCATATTTTCTCTCTCTTCCAAAAACACTTCTTCTAAAGAAGTCTATTGAATCAAGGATCAAATCAATCAAAGGGAACTAAAAGCTAATTAGTTTTCTTTAGATTTTAACTCCAAAATCGATTTTCTGAAGGATTGAAGGTGAAATATCTCATTTTCTCTCTTTAATCTTTCATCTTTGCTTCACGTGGAATGCGCGGGGCTCTAACCGACACCAGAATCTCACCTGAAGCGATTATCTGAGGGTAAATTGTCACACCCCATTTGCCCCCTAGTAGAATGAGCCTGTCTGTCTGTCTGTATGTGTAAGCATTCGCATGTGCTCAGCATTTCATAAGGGTATTTTAGTAAAATGTATGTTTTTGGGTTTTATTATTATGGGGGTACATACATGGCATTAGTGTGTTTATAATTGAGAAATACTTGGGTGTGTGTGTTTATGTCATTGTAAGGTACTTTAATTATAAGTGCATTAGGTGTGTGTGATGTATGTGGAATTTAAGTGTAAGTGGTTAACTCCACCAATAAGAAATGGACACTTACTTAGGGTAAAGAAAAGAAAAAGAAAAAGGAAAGAAAGAAAAGGAATTGGTAGATTCACGTTCTTTCTTCACTGGTCTTCTTCTTTTTCCATTCCTTTTCCCTAAGGACTCTTGTGTGTGGATTCAAGATTTTATTGGTGAAGTTAATCTCTCTTGGCATTCCCTAGCTTGGTAAGTGCATATCCTTGTCTTTATCTTGCTGTAATTCTTCATCTTCTTCTGTAGGTTGAGTTTTAATTTAGGGTTGCATGTTGATGTTCATTACTGTGTTTGTGTGCTAGCTGAGGCTCCACGCGATCCCAAAGGCAAAGAGGTTGCTGGGAGCAGTGGGACTAAGTGTTAGAAGCTTAGAATCCAGGTTTGGGAGTGTTTATTTGTGAAATTGTGTGATTTTGAATTTACTGTAAAAATTCTAGGGTTTATGTTCTTGTAAGTTTGAATGCATATGTTCTTGATTTTATTTGGTTAATTATTTGATGAATTGAGTTGTGTAATTGTTGCCTATGTTGTTTGAGATGATTTCTGGAAGGTAAAAACAGGTTTGTATGGTTTTAAATCAAATTGGGATTGAATTCTTTGTTCTGGAAATTCTGGAAAATCGAAGTACTGTTGTAGTTCTCTTTGTCGCGTGACTCGCTACGAAAGAAGGCAAGTCACGAGACGTGACCCTCGGTCACGTCGTGACCTGCCTACTGAGAAGCCAGTCGCGTGACCAGCTGAAGAACAAGTAAGTCACGGGACATGACCCTCGGTCACATCGTGCTACCTGCGAAGACGAGGCATGATCTGCGAGATCAGGCAACGTGATCTGCGAGGGAGTAGCACGTCACGTGACGTGACGTCCAGTCACGCCGTGACCTGCGAGGGCGTTACGTGATTTGCGAAGATCACGCAACGTGATCGGCGAGGAACAAGCAAGTCACGTCGCGTGACCCTCGGTCACGTCGCGTGACCTGCCTGTTGGGAAGGCCAGTCACGCCTTGTGACCAGCCAATCTCGCCCGTTTCTCCGTTCAGCTCGTTTTTCTGAAATTTCCTAGTTTTTAACTCAGAAATGAATTTGGTATTTCTTCTGAATGGACTTTACTGTTGTATGATGCATGTCTTACTATTTGATGCTTTGATATGCGTGATATCATGATTTTCTGATGAATTATATTTCGTACTCTGAAATGTGATTTGAATGTCGCATAACCTGCTAGAGTCGAGTAAGTGGATAGTTAGGCATGCCTAATAGAGTCTTTAGCTGCAGCCCTCAGTTCAGTTTGGACCCCGATCAGGTCCCCGTTTGGTTCCTCGCGAACCCTTCAGTATTAGGATCTTGTTTAAGATCCCCTCAGTATAAAAATATTGTGCTTTGATAAAATGAATTGACTTTTGATTTGTACCTGTGAGGTACCCTCAGTATTCGATTCGTACCCGTAAGGTACCCTCAGTACACTCGTTATCCACTATCTAGAGTCAGCAGGTGTTCTTTAAATGTTAATGAAATTGTTCTGATCTGATCTTGCTATGAATGGAATATCTGAATGAACTTAATGATGAAACACATGTTGAATTATTCTGGAATAGATACGTTTATGAGATAATGATTTTGTGGCTTAAAAGTATGAACATGTTTATATGGATTATGTTATAACCTTTGCATTCTGCCATTGTGAATGTGTTATGCCTTGACGACCATTGTGAATGGCCGTCCATTATTTATGTGTGTTTATCCACTAAGCGTTTATCGCTTAGCACGGTGTTTTTACCTGTGCAGGTGCGGAAGGCGTTTTGCTTTGGGAGAGTCGCCGTCATCAAGCCAACACAGAAGGGATTAGTGTAGGGCTCAGTTTTGTATTAGTGATGATTCTTTTTCTATAGAACTCTCTGTATCAGTTATGTATCAGCTTCCGCTTTTGTATCTATATTTTGTATATGTAATATTATTTTGTATCAGCTAGTTGATCAGATCATTATTGTAATAGGTTATTATAGTAATGCATGATCAGCTTTTGCTTTCTGCATGTAAAGTTTTTAATTATTCTGTATTTTCTGAATGTATGTTTGAAAGAATGTATGTTTTACTTTATACTTGCTTGGTGGCACCTTTACTCATACGGCATCTCACTCCTGCTTGGATGGTATCGCCTACGTATGGGAAGGGGGTGTTACAGTTAGTGGTATCAGAGCATAGGTTTAGGCATTTCTGGGTGTTATTGTGATTGTTCTGAGTTTCTTAGATGTGTATGTGTCTAGATCTGTGTTGGCTGATACGGTTGTTTCTTGTTTTTTTAGATGGCTTCTAATTCTGCTCTTGGTGCGCGTGAGGAATCCGCCGAGAGTGTGAATCCTCCAGCTGTAGATCAGTCTATTTCTGTTACTGTGTCGGCTCAGCATGCTAGGGTCCAGCCCGAGGCTGCAGCCATGCCCTTCGAGGCTATGTTTAGACTGCATCAGGACATGGCTAGGGTTTTGGAGAGAGTGACTGCTCCTAGAGCACCTATGGAGAATTTGAGAAGGGCAGGAGTTGAGGATTTCTATGGTACTGGTTTGAATGAGTCTGAGATCGCAGAAAGATGGTTAGACAAAGTGAAGCGTGCCTTGAGAGAGATTCGGTGTCCTCCCGACCAGCAGGCAGAGTGTGCATTAGCTCTTCTACAGGGGTCTGCTTTTGAATGGTGGGAATTGGTTTGCAGGCATCCTCAGCTACCGGATCCGATTACTTGGGAGTTCTTTGAGGGTGAGTTCACAAAGAAGTACATCACTCAGACTTATAGAGATTCGAGATGGGTGCAGTTTTTGAGTTTGAGACAGAGGGCTATGTCTGTAGCGGATTATGAGAAAGAGTTCAACAGGTTATCTCGCTATGCCCCACGAGGAGTTATGACTGATAACTTTAGATGCAAGCATTTCGAGGCTGGGTTAAATGAGTCTTTGAAGATTGCTTTGATTTCTCTGATGTGCATACCTGGGGTCAGTTATTACCAGATTGTAGAGGCTGCTGTGAGAGCTGAGTTATCTGAGACCGTGATGAGAGAGAGAGCTCAGAGGAGGAGTTCTTCTCGTGGAGGATCTTCTTCGGGTAAGAGATCTAGGAACCCATAGGATGAGTCATCTTCTGGCCCGGCTTCTAGAGGTAGACGACAAGGTTTTACAGCTGTGTCAGGTTCTGGTAGGGGTAGTAGAGCTGAGACTGCATTGATTTGTCCTCATTGTAGTAAGTCACATCGGGGTGAGTGTAGGTGGCTCTCCGGTGCATGCTTCAGGTGTGGGAGTTCGGAGCATCAGTTGGCCAGTTGTCCGAGGTTGCATGAGGATTCAGGTTCCCACAGAGAGGGCAGTAGGGTCAGTTCGAATGCTTCTCAGGCTATCCGTGGCAGAGGCCGAGGTAGAGGTAGAGGTGGTTGGCATAGAGATGTAGCTGCTTCTGAGACTGTTGAGCATCCTCCTCAGGGTGCCGTTAGAGCTTATGCTCTGAGAGCCAGAGATGAGCAGGACGCGCCTGATGTTATTGCTGGTAAGTTCCTACTCCATGACACTGAGTTGTATGCTCTAATTGATCCTGGTTCCACACACTCATATTTGTGCACGGATAAAATTGTTGATAAATTGCATTCAGTTGATCAGTTAGATTATGAGATTTGTGTGACCAGTCCATTAGGGCATAGTGTCAGTGTGAGTAGAGTTTTTAGGAGTTGTCCTCTGATTGTTGAGGGAGCTGTGCTTCTAGCAGATCTGATTGAGTTACCTTTCAGAGAGTTTGATCTGATTTTGGGTATGGACTGGTTGGGGAAGCATCGGGCTGTAGTTGATTGCCATAGGAAGACAGTTGTGCTTCAAGATAGATGTCAGTCTCTTGTGTTTTTGAAAGGTTTGGGTGCTAGTTCGTTGAATAATGTTATTTCTGCGATGCAAGCCAAGAGATTTATCAGGAAAGGTTGTGAGGCTTTTCTAGCAGTTGTGTTAGATTCCAGGAGGGATCAGGTTCAGATTGAGGATATTCCTGTAGTGCGTGAGTTTAGTGATGTGTTCCCGAGCGAGTTGCCTGGTTTGCCTCCTGAGAGAGAGGTTGAGTTGTCCATTGAGATCATGCCAGGTACTACACCTATTTCGAGAGCACCTTATCGGATGGCTCCTGTAGAGTTGAGGGAACTTAAATCTCAGCTACAAGAGTTATTGGATAAGGGGTTTATTAGACCGAGCATATCTCCTTGGGGAGCTCCAGTTCTGTTTGTCAAGAAGAAAGATGGATCATTGCGGATGTGTATCGACTACAGGCAGATTAATAAAGTTACAGTGAAGAATAAGTATCCATTGCCTAGGATTGAAGATTTATTTGATCAGCTTCGAGGTGCGGGTGTCTTTTCCAAGATAGATCTTTGATCAGGGTACTACCAGCTTCGTGTTCAGGATGTAGATGTGGTTAAGACTGCATTTCGGACTAGGTATGGCCACTATGAGTTTCTTGTGATGCCTTTCGGTTTGACTAATGCTCCAGCGGCTTTTATGGATCTGATGAATCGTGTGTTTAGGCCATACTTAGATCGATTTGTAGTAGTGTTCATCGATGACATCTTGGTGTATTCCAAGGATGAGAGTGAGCATGAGGAGCATCTCCGATTAGTTCTTCAGATGTTGAGAGAGCATCAGTTGTTTGCTAAGCTGAGCAAGTGTGATTTCTGGCTTCGAGAAGTATCATTCTTGGGTCACATTGTTTCAGCTAGAGGTATTCAGGTTGATCCAGCCAAGATTGAGGCGATAGTTGATTGGAAAGCGCCTCGAAATGTTCAGGAACTGAGGCGTTTCCTCGGTTTAGCAGGTTACTACCGTCGGTTCGTTAAGGGATTTTCTGTGATTGCTGCTCCGATGACTAGATTGTTGAGGAAAGGAGTTAGATTTGACTGGTCAGACAGGTGTCAGTCTTGTTTTGATCGGTTAAAGCAGTTGCTTGTTGAGGCTCCTATCCTTACTCAACCCATCTCGGGTAAGGAGTTTGTTATTTACAGTGATGCTTCTGGAGTTGGTCTTGGATGTGTGCTAATGCAGGAAGGAAAAGTAGTGGCTTATGCTTCTCGTCAGTTGAAGCCACATGAGAAGAACTATCCGTTGCATGATTTAGAGTTGGCAGTTGTGATCTTTGCTTTGAAGATTTGGCGTCATTACTTGTATGGGGAAAAGTGTAGGATCTTCTCGGACCACAAGAGCTTGAAGTACTTCCTTTCACAGAAAGAGTTGAACATGAGACAACGGCGTTGGCTTGAGTTATTTAAGGACTACGACTGCATTGTGGATTACCATCCTGGTAAGGCTAATGTAGTCGCCGATGCTTTGAGTTGGAAATCGGTTTCAGCTTTGTTCTTGAGGCGATTCAGATGGCGATTTGGTTCAGGTGGGGCTTTGCTTGCCCAGTTGCGTGTGAAGCCTACATTGAGACAGAGGATAGTGGATGCTCAGAGAGATGACCAGAGGCTTCAGCAGATTGTGCATGAGATTAGATCGGGTAAGCAGTCAGAGTTCTCAGTTCAGGATGAGGTACTTATGTTCAGAGATCGCTTGTGTGTGCCAGAATCTGAGGATTTGAGGAGACAGCTCATGAGTGAGGCACATAGTTCAGTCTTTACTATGCATCCGGGCAGTGAAAAGATGTATAGAGACATGAAGCAATTCTATTGGTGGTCTGGTATGAAGCGTGATATAGTGGATTTTGTTTCCAAGTGCTTGACTTGTCAGCAGGTAAAGGCCGAGCATCAGGTACCTTCGGGTTTGCTTACGCCTTTATCCATTCCTGAGTGGAAATGGGATGATATCGCCATGGACTTCGTTTCTGGTTTGCCTTTGACTCAGAGGAAACATGACTCAGTTTGGGTTATTGTGGATCGGCTTACGAAATCAGCTCACTTTCTGCCGGTTAGAGTGGACTACTCCGTGGACAGATTGGCCAGTATCTATGTGGATGAGATAGTTCGGTTGCATGGTGTGCCTTTGTCCATAGTGTCAGATCGGGATCCGAGGTTTACTTCCAAGTTTTGGAAGGAGTTACAGAGAGCTTTGGGCACTAGGTTGAACTTCAGTACATCGTTTCATCCTCAGACCGATGGTCAGTCAGAGCGAGTTATTCAGATTCTGGAGGATATGATGAGAGCTTGTGCTTTGGATTTTCTGGGTGGTTGGGACAGATATGTATCGTTGATGGAGTTTGCCTACAATAACAGTTTCCAGTCGAGCATCGGTATGGCACCATATGAGGCTTTGTATGGTCGTCAGTGTAGGACTCCGATTTGTTGGACCGAGCTATCCGAGAGATCTATGATTGGACAAGACTTGGTTAGAGATACTGAAGAGAAAATCAGAGTGGTGCAGCGGAATTTGAAGGCAGCCAAGGATCGACAGAAGTCTTATGCCAATTTGAAAAGGAAAGATGTGCATTTTGAGATCGGGGACAAGGTTTTCCTTAAGGTTTCACCTTGGAGGAAAGTACTTCGGTTTGGCAAGAAAGGCAAGCTCAGTCCTCGTTTCATTGGACCATATGAGATTTTGGCTAAGGTAGGACCTGTAGCCTATAGATTGGCGTTACCGATGGAGTTAGCAAAGTTGCATGATGTGTTCCACGTTTCGATGCTTCGTCGGTACAGATCAGATCCTTCGCATGTTCTGTCAGTTCAAGATATCCAGGTTCAGCCAGACTTCTCTTGTGATGAGGAACAGCGAGCTATTCTAGCCCGAGAGGTGAGGCAGTTGAGAAATAAGCAGATTCCCTTGGTTAAAGTGTTGTGCATCCATCATGGAGTTGAAGAAGCGACTTGGGAACCAGAGGAGTTGATGAGAGCTCAGTATCCACAGTTATTCAGTTCAGGTGAGAATTTCGAGGACGAAATTCTTATTAGTAGGGGAGATTTGTCACACCCCATTTGCCCCCTAGTAGAATGAGCCTGTCTGTCTGTCTGTATGTGTAAGCATTCGCATGTGCTCAGCATTTCATAAGGGTATTTTAGTAAAATGTATGTTTTTGGGTTTTATTATTATGGGGGTACATACATGGCATTAGTGTGTTTATAAGTGAGAAATACTTGGGTGTGTGTGTTTATGTCATTGTAGGGTACTTTAATTATAAGTGCATTAGGTGTGTGTGATGTATGTGGAATTTAAGTGTGAGTGGTTAACTCCACCAATAAGAAATGGACACATACTTAGGGTAAAGAAAAGAAAAAGAAAAAGGAAAGAAAGAAAAGGAATTGGTAGATTCATGTTCTTTCTTCACTGGTCTTCTTCTTTTTCCTTTCCTTTTCCCTAAGGACTCTTGTGTGTGGATTCAAGATTTTATTGGTGAAGTTAATCTCTCTTGGCATTCCCTAGCTTGGTAAGTGCATATCCTTGTCTTTATCTTGCTGTAATTCTTCATCTTCTTTTGTAGGTTGAGTTTTAATTTAGGGTTGCATGTTGATGTTCATTACTGTGTTTGTGTGCTAACTGAGGCTCCACGCGATCCCAAAGGCAAAGAGGTTGCTGGGAGCAGTGGGACTAAGTGTTAGAAGCTTAGAATCCAGGTTTGGGAGTGTTTATTTGTGAAATTGTGTGCTTTTGAATTTACTGTAAAAATTCTAGGGTTTATGTTCTTGTAAGTTTGAATGCATATGTTCTTGATTTGATTTGGTTAATTATTTGATGAATTGAGTTGTATAATTGTTGCCTATGTTGTTTGAGATGATTTCTGGAAGGTAAAAACAGGTTTGTATGGTTTTAAATCAAATTGGGATTGAATTCTTTGTTCTGGAAATTCTGGAAAATTGAAGTACTGTTGTAGTTCTCTTTGTCGCGTGACTCGCTACGAAAGAAGGCAAGTCACGAGACGTGACCCTCGGTCACGTCGTGACCTGCCTGCTGAAAAGCCAGTCGCGTGACCAGCTGAAGAACAAGCAAGTCACGGGACGTGACCCTCGGTCACGTCGTGCGACCTGCGAAGACGAGGCGTGATCTGCGAGATCACGCAACGTGATCTGCGAGGGAGTAGCACGTCACGTGACGTGACGTCCAGTCACGTCGTGACCTGCGAGGGCATTGCGTGATTTGCGAAGATCACGTAACGTGATCGGCGAGGAACAAGCAAGTCACGTCGCGTGACCCTCGGTCACGTCGCGTGACCTGCCTGTTGGGAAGGCCAGTCACGCCTTGTGACCAGCCAATCTCGCCCGTTTCTCCGTTCAGCTCATTTTTCTGAAATTTCCTAGTTTTTAACTCAGAAATGAATTTGGTATTTCTTCTGAATGGACTTTACTGTTGTATGATGCATGTCTTACTATTTGATGCTTTGATATGCGTGATATCATGATTTTCTGATGAATTATATTTCGTACTCTGAAATGTGATTTGAATGTCGCATAACCTGCCAGAGTCGAGTAAGTGGATAGTTAGGCATGCCTAATAGAGTCTTTAGCTGCAGCCCTCAGTTCAGTTTGGACCCCGATCAGGTCCCCGTTTGGTTCCTCGCGAACCCTTCAGTATTAGGATCTTGTTTAAGATCCCCTCAGTATAAAAATATTGTGCTTTGATAAAATGAATTGACTTTTGATTTGTACCTGTGAGGTACCCTCAGTATTCGATTCGTACCCGTAAGGTACCCTCAGTACACTCGTTATCCACTATCTAGAGTCAGCAGGTGTTCTTGAAATGTTAATGAAATTGTTCTGATCAGATCTGGCTATGAATGGAATATCTGAATGAACTTAATGATGAAACACATGTTGAATTATTCTGGAATAGATACGTTTATGAGATAATGATTTTGTGGCTTAAAAGTATGAACATGTTTATATGGATTATGTTATAACCTTTGCATTCTGCCATTGTGAATGTGTTATGCCTTGACGACCATTGTGAATGGCCGTCCATTATTTATGTGTGTTTCCCCACTAAGCGTTTATATCTTAGCACGGTGTTTTTACCCGTGCAGGTGCGGAAGGCGTTTTGCTTTGGGAGAGTCGCCGTCATCAAGCCAACACAGAAGGGATTAGTGTAGGGCTCAGTTTTGTATTAGTGATGATTCTTTTTCTATAGAACTCTCTGTATCAGTTATGTATCAGCTTCCGCTTTTGTATCTATATTTTGTATATGTAATATTATTTTGTATCAGCTAGTTGATCAGATCATTATTGTAATAGGTTATTATAGTAATGCATGATCAGCTTTTGCTTTCTGCATGTAAAGTTTTTAATTATTCTGTATTTTCTGAATGTATGTTTTACTTTATACTTGCTTGGTGGCACCTTTACTCATACGGCATCTCACTCCTGCTTGGATGGGATCGCCTACGTATGGGAAGGGGGTGTTACATAAATATTTCGGATCCTTTCTCCATTTCATCTCATATTTAATTTCTTATTTATTCTATGAAATTTTTGAATATCTGTCATCACTTTCTTTTTTGACTCTCTTATCTCCTTTTGGGATGAAACCCGCTTTTTGACTTTGAAAGGTTTCTTTTTTCCTTTCTGCTTTTCGGAGACAGAGGTGACCGACGGGTCATCTTCATGACCGACGCCCGTCGGTCACCCACCTACAGACGCCCATTCTTGAGTGACAAACGGGCATATCGGATAACCGAACCGACGCCCGTCGGTCAACCAAGAAAGGCCGTCGGTGGGTTCTGTCTCCATCTTTTTAAATCATTTTTCATCTCTATCCAGTCTCTTTGATTTCTTATATGTTAATTTCATGTATATTAACATCCCTTAACTTTCTGTGAGTGTACATCGGTCCTCCTGGATTAGCTCGAGCTTGAGCGGCTATCTACCATGTTTGGAGGATCTCGTCCGGTTTAGTTTCCTAATCCTCTTGTTTCATTTCTTTTATTGATTATCTTATGTATATGGATGTACCATTTTCATATCCCGTTGATGTATAAAAATGACTCAATGGTTTTATATTTAATAAAATGAGGTTTACACAAAACTGGACCAATGTCCTATTTTATCCAATAAAATTATCACAAACAAAAATCTCCAATTTTAATAATGATGCATGCGAGGACCAAAGTCCTCAGAATAAGCAATGTCCCGATTTATGCATGATCTGCACATTTACAAAAGGGCGTTGTATTCCGCTCCTTGTATTATTGTAATCTATTGCTTTTATTGTCTATTTGATCATTTATCGCTTTCAAGATGTGAATAAATGCGCCTTTTAATCAAACTGCATAGTGTGGAGAGAGAGCGAATTAATGACATTAAAATTTGGTCATAAACTAATTGAGGTAGAAATAGATGAGAAATCCCGGACCCAGCTCTGGTCTTTGGGCTCAAGAGGTTAGAGGTCATCCTTCAAGATACTTCTTGAGTCACGAGTCTTTAGCGCTAATCCTAGGCTCCTTATGGTGAGGAGTTCACCTTCCATGACTCCTTTGGCTGGCCCAAAATGGATACCAAGCGCAGTCTTAGGCTCTCCGAGGCGAGAGTAACTTTCCCAATGTTCTATTGGGTGGCGACTCCATGATACCTCCTTGTTGCCCAACATAGACGCACTTGCAATTTATTGCAAGCTGCCAACGGACCCGCAAATGCCCCGATCGCCCACGTGCGGGCGGTCCGAAAGGGGCGGCGCTCGGGATCCGGCACGCGTCACACAAGCCCTACAGAAGCCAGTCACGAGACGTGATACCCAGTCACGACTCATGACCAGCGAGAGAGAAGGGACAAGTCACGTCGCGTGACCAGCGAAGGAAGAGAGCCAGTCACGAGACGTGACTCCCAGTCACGACTCGTGACCGGCTTGTGAAGGAGGCCAGTCACGAGTTGTGATGCCAGTTACGACCTGTGACCGGCCAACCTTGTCAGTCACCTCCGTTTGGCCTATTTTCTGAAATTTCCCAGTTTTAACTCAACAATGAACTCCGTAATTCTTCCGAATGGATGTATACTGCTGTATCATGCATGCTATATTTTTATATGCTTTGATATGAGTGATACCGTGATTCTTCAGATGAATTTTATGTTATCTTCTGAAATATGGTTTGAATGACGCATAACCTGCAAGAGTCAAGTAAGTGGATAGTTAGGCATGCCTAATAGAGTCTTTTAGCTGCAGCCCTTTGTTTCGTTTGGACCCCGATTAGGTCCCCGTTTGGTTCCTCGCGAACCCTTTATGTGTAAGGATCTTGTTTAAGGTCCCTTTTGAAAATGATTTGTAAAAGTTAAAAGTAAAATGGTTTTCTCGATTCGTACCCATAAGGTACTGTCTGTAATTGGCTTGTACCCATAAAGTACTGTCTGTACACTCGTTGTCCACTACCCATAGTCAGCAGGTGTTCTTTTGGTGTTCGATTGGTTTGCCCTACTCTTATGACTATATACATGTGATATCTGTATGAGTATATTGATGAAATGTATGTTCAACTAATCTGGAAATGGATATGAATTTGAGATACAGAATGTATGGCTTTAAATTGTGAGCATACTCTTATGAATTATGTTATGAGCTATTGCATTTTGCCATTGTGAATGTGCTATGCCTTGACGACCATTGTGAATGGGGCCCTTCATATTTTATGTGTGTTTCCCCACTAAGCGTTTATTGCTTAGCACGGTGTTTTTACCCGTGCAGGTGCGGAAGGAGTTTTGCTTTGTGAGAGAGTCGCCGCCGTCAAGCCAACACAGAAGGTTTTAGTGTAGGGTTCAGTTTTGTAATCTGTAATGATTCTTTTTGTATTGAACTCTCTTGTATCAGTTTTGTTTCAGCTTCCGCTATTGTACTTATATTTTGGATATGTAACATCTTTCGTTTCAGCTAGTTGATCAGAACATTATTGTAATGGTTTTGTTATATTAATGTATGATCAGCTATTGCTTTCCTTTCCCTTTAAAGTTTTTATTTATCCTGTATTTCAGTATGTATGTTATGAATGAATGTATGATTTGCTTTGTATCTGTTTGGTGACACCTTTACTCATACGGCGTCTCACTCCTTATCGGATGGGATTGCTTACGTATGGGTAGGGGGTGTTACATATACTAGGTCGAATAAACCCCTTATCCAATAGCTTTTATAGTTGAGTCTTAAGTTCCCTCAACTCTACAGGAGCCATCCGATAAGGTGCTTTTGAAATAGGTGTGGTACCTGGCATAATCTCAATGGACAACTCGACCTCTCTCTCAGGAGGCAAACCAGGCAACTCGCTCGGGAACACATCACTAAACTCCCGCACAACAGGGATGTCCTCAATCTGAACTTGATCTCTCTTGGAATCCAACACAACAGCTAGAAAAGCCTCACAACCTTTCCTGATAAACCTCTTGGCTTGCATCGCAGAAATCACATTATTCAATGAACTAGCACCCAAACCTTTCATAAACACAGTAGACTGACCTCTATCCCAAAGCACAACTGTCTTCCTATGGCAATCAACTACAGCCCGATGCTTACCCAACCAGTCCATACCCAGAATCAGATCAAACTCTATGAAAGGCAACTCAATCAAATCCGCAAGAAGCACAACTCCCTCAACCATCAAAGGACAACTCCTAAAGACTCTACTCACACTGACACTATGCCCTAATGGACTGGTCACACATATCTCATAATCTAACTGATCAACCACATGCAACCTATCAACAATTTTATCTGTGCACAAGTATGAGTGTGTGGAACCAGGGTCAATTAGAGCATACAATTCAGTGTCATGGAGTAGGAACTTACCAGCAATAACATCAGGCGCATCCTTCTCCTCTCTAGCTTGCACAGCATAAGCTCTAGCTGCGACAGGCAACTCACGATCCACTGTCTCTGATGCAGCACCCTCTCTCTGTCGACCACCTCGACCTCTACCACGGCCTCTACCATGGGTAGCCTGAGAAGCATTCGAACCAACCCTGCTAGCCTCTCTCTGGGAACCTGAATCCTCATGCAATCTCGGACAACTAGCCAAAAGATGCTCAGAACTCCCACACCTGAAGCACGCACCGGAGAGCCACCTACACTCACCCCGATGAGTCTTACTGCAATGAGGACAAACTGATGCAGTCTCTGATCTACCACCTCTACCAGAACCTGACACAGCTGCAGAACCCTGCCTCCTACCTCTGGAAGCTGGGCTAGATGATGACTCATCCTATGGGTTCCTCAATCTCTTACCCAAGGATGAAGAAGATCCTCCACGAGAAGGGTTCCTCCTCTGAGCCCTCTCTCTCATCACAGTCTCAGATCTCTCAGCCCTCACAACAGCCTCCACAATCTGATAGTAACTCATCCCAGGCATGCACATCAAAGAAATCAAAGCAATCTTCAAAGACTCATTCAACCCCTCTTCAAAATGCTTGCATCTGAAATCATCTGTCATAACCCCACGCGGAGCATAGCGAGATAAACGGTTGAACTCTTTCTCATAATCTAAAACTGACAAAGTCCTCTGCCTCAAGCTCAAAAATTGCACCCATCTAGCATCTCTATAAGTCTGAGTAATATACTACTTTGTGAACTCACCCTCAAAGAACTCCCAAGTGATCGGATTCGGTAGCTGAGGATGTCTGCAAACCAATTCCCACCATTCAAAAGCGGACCCTTGCAGTAAAACTAGTGCACATTCTGCCTGCTGGTCGGGAGGACACCGAATCTCTCTCAGAGCACGCTTCACTTTATCTAACCATTTCTCAGCCACTCAGACTCATCTAAACCTGTGCCATAGAAATCTTCCACACCTACCCTTCTCAAGTTCTCCATAGGGCTCTAGGAGCAGTCACTCTCTCCAAAACTCTAGCCATGTCCTGATGCAATCTAAACATAGCCTCAAAAGGCATGGCTGTGGCCTCGGGCTGGACCCTAGCATGCTGAGCCGACACAGAAATTGATGGATCCAGAGCTTGAGGGTTCACACTCTCAGCGGATTCCTCAAGTGATCCACGAGCAAAGTTAGAAGCCATCTAAACAAACAAGAAACAACCGCATCAGCCAACACAGATCTAGACACATACACATCTAAGCAAATCAACACAACAACACCCAGAAATGCCTAAACCGGAGCTCTGATACCAAAAACTGTAACACCCCCTACTCATACGTAGGCAATCCCATCCGATAAGGAGTGAGACGCCGTATGAGTAAAGGTGTCACAAAACAGATACAAAGCAAATCATACATTTATTCATATCATACATACAGAAATACAGGATAATTAAAAACTTTAAAGGAAAAGAACACCATAGCTAATCATACATTAATATAACAAACCATTACAATAATGTTCTGATCAACTAGCAGAACCAAAAGATATTACATAACCAAAATATAAATACAAGAGCGGAAGCTATAACAAAACTGATACAGGAGAGTTCTATACAAAAAGAATCATCACTGATTACAAAAATTGAGCCCTACACTAAGACCTTATGTGTTGGCTTGATGGCGGCGACTCTCTCAAAGCAAAACTCCTTCCGCACCTACACGGGTAAAAACACCGTGCTAAGCGATAAACGCTTAGTGGGGAAACACACATCAAAAATATATGGACGGCCATTCACAATGGTCGTCAAGGCATAACACATACACAATGGCAAAATGCAATAGCTTTAACATAAACCATATAAACATACTCACAATTTAAAGCCATACATTCCGCATCTCAGATTCATATCCAAAATAATCAAACATACATCTTATCAATATACTCATTCGGATATCACATTCATATATATAGCCAAAACTGAACAGAGCAAACCATTCCAACACCTGCTGACTCTAGGTAGTGGATAACGAGTGTACTGAAGGTACCTTACGGGTACGAATCGAATACTGAGGGTACCTCACAGGTACAAATCAAAAGTCATTTCATTTTTATCAAAACACAATATTTTTACTGAGGGGATCTTCAACAATATCCTAATACTGTTCATGAGGAATCTAACGGGGGACCTGATTGGGGTCTAAACTGAACAGAGGGCTGCAGCTAAAAGACTCTATTAGGCATGCCTAACTATCCACTGACTTGACTCTAGCAGGTTATGCGTCATTCAAAACATATTTCAGGACACAACATATAATTCATCTGAAGAATCATGGCATCACTTATATCAAATCATATAAAGTATAACATGCCTCATACAACAGTATAAGTCCATTCAGAAAAAGTACATAATTCATTTTTGAGTTGAAAATCAGGAAATTTCAGAAAATAGGCTGGACGGGGTGACCAACGAGGTTGGCTGGTCACGGGTCGTGACTGGCATCATAACTCGTGACTGGCCTCCTCAGAAGACTGGTCACGAGTCGTGACTGGGAGTCATGTCTCGTGACTGGCTTCCTTTGCTGGTCACGTAACGTGACTTATCCCTTCCTCTCGCTGGTCACGAGTCGTGACTGGGTGTCACGCCTCGTGACTGGCTTCTTACCTTTGGCTGGTCACGGGTCGTGACTGGCAGTCACTACCCATGACTGCCTTCGTTGGCCGATCAAGAGTCGTGACTGGCTTCCTCATGGCTTGTCACGAGTTGTGACTTGCAGTCACCACTCGTGACTGGCTCTCTAGCTGGTCACGAGACGTGACTTCCACGAGTCGTGACTGAAAGTCACGTCTCGTGACTGGCCTCTCTTCCTGGCTAGTCACGCGACACTCAATCTGGAAAACGGGATTTTCAACAGTAACGCGATATCCCATTTTCCAGAATTCCCAGAACTCAGAAATCAATCCCAAATTGATTAAAAACCATTCAAACCTGTTCTTACCTTCCAGAAAACATCCCATACAATGTAAACAACAATAATACATCTCAATCCAGTAATTAAAACAACCAAATCAAGTAGATATGCATTCAAGTTCCTCAAGAACACAAACCCTAAAAATTACAGTAAACTCAAAATCAAACAATCAACCCAAGCAAAATCCCAGACCTGAATTCTAAGCTTCACTTCACTTAGCTCCACTACTCCCAGCAACCTCCTTGCCCTTAGGATCGCGAGGGGCCACAGGTAAGCAACAACACATTGAAGAACAACCAAAATAAAACCCTAAGTTAAATCTAAACCCAAGGAAGAAGAAGAAGATGAAAACAATTATAAAACAGAGATGATGAATGCAATGACTTACCAAAGAGGATGCAAAGAGATGATTAACTCCACCAATACAAACTTGAATCCACACCACAATTCTTAGAGTGAAGAAAATGAAGAAGAAGATGATGAGGGAAGAAGGAACGTGAATCTGCCCTTTTCCTTTTCTTTCATTCCTTTTTCTTTTTCTTTTCTTTGCGCTAAGCATGTGTCAATTTCCTATTGGTGAAGCTAACCACTCACACCCAACCAACCATGCATTACACATACCCAATGCATTCCCAACTAAAAACACTCTACAAAGGTATGCTCAAATGTACACAATTATTTCCCAATTAATTCCTACACTAATGTCATACATATAACCATATGCTAATAAACCCCAAAAACATGCATTTTACTAAAATACCCTTATGATATGCCGAACACATGCGAATGCTTACACATACATACAGGCTCATTCTACTTGGGGCAAACGGGGTGTGACATCTTTGGTAACCTAGGGGGGTATAACTTTTAATATAGTTAATTAAATGAATTAAGCAAACAATGAGTATGCATAATGTCATTGTAAATTACTTAGGTAATAATGTAAATTCTGGCTATGGTATGTAAACAAATGTATATAGGAAAATGTTTAAGTTTTGTATGAGAAAAAGAATATGAATTTATGATAGCTTTAACCGGTGTACTTTATGTTCATGTATATATATATATATATTGATTTACATGTGTTTGCCTCGGCAACCACTATGAGTGGATGCCCATTATTTGCTTCACCCGACTAAGTGTTATCGCTTAGCACGGTTATTTGTCCATGCAGTTTAGGAGATCAGAGTCGCGCAGCAGTTCTTTGTGACTTTGGCCAACGAGTCGCTAGAAGTTATAGAATCTTTTTATTGATTGTCGGTTTGTAATTAAGTTTATTTATTTACCATTTGTAATGAGATACAATAATCTTTAGTGCGATTGATGATGTGTGTGAGTTAAGTCTAGAATGTACATATCTTGAGGTTAGGATGTTAGAAATTTTATTACTCTATTTTCTGTATTACCTTGTGTGTCTTTGTCTGGTAGCACCCTCCACTCGCTGTAGCTCTTCATTTGTCGATATGCTACGTGATGGAGTTGGAGGTGTTGCACACTCCGTAGAATTTACGAATTGGATATGCGAGACGCAGACCCCACAGGTCCAGAGCAATATAGAATGATCCCGAAGGACCATAGAACGTTTACATGTAACATTCCAATCATTTTAGTAGACCGTCATTGGCCTACTATTGCAAGTCATCATGACTCACTACCATGGTACAAAATCCCTATGGCTAACCATATATATCTTGGGCTAGATTAACCACCAGACAACTAATAAGGGCAATTACCATCATTTCACTTTACATTTATTTGTCAATTTATTGTCACATTCAATTGGGCAATTACCATCATTTCACTTTACATTTAGTTGTCAATTTATTGTCACATTCAATTCTTTCAATACATACCATTCCATCTACATTATATATAATCATACATTTTTCACATACCCATACAATGCTTCATTGTTAACACTCGAATTAACAATTATACTTCATACTTATATAAACACTTTAACACCCATTAATTCCCATGTATACAAACACATTTCTATTTGCAATTACACTTGTCACCGTTGCTTTTCATTCTCACATTATCAATATTATACTACATTACATTTTTATAACAATTATCTTAGTTCACCATTAAATTAATAACTTACATAAGAGTTCTATTTATTTCACTAGCATACCGTTTGGCTAACTTAGTTGTTAATATCATATTTATTTCTTTTCCTATTCATTTTAATTTTGATGTTACCAATTATTTATTTTTAACTTACTTACATTATCATTATATCTTAATAACCCATTTTTAAAACTATTCACTTCAGACATAACATATGTCAACACTAGAATATAATCAATTAAATTCTAACATTTCCCAATGACTTACTACATATTTAATTTTTACTTTCTAAATTATTTCCAAGATACTATATTCACTAAATCAATCTTCAATTTATTTAATTACTTCATTTAGCCAATATACTTTACATCTACTTTTATTTCTCTTTCCATTAATTTCACTTGTATTCTTATTATTTATTTTTATCTTTATTTATACCATTATTTCATTTTAAACATTATGTTCCCTTAGTTTCACTTTAATCATAACACAAAACCAATCTACTTTATTTTTAAGTAAGCTTTAAAAATTCTCAATAATTTAGAATACACTCAATTTTAATTCTATATTTATTTTCTATCATTACTTTCACTAGATTAACAAAAGACACAATGATATTCTATGCTTAAACATTCAGCCAAGGTGTCAATTCTATCTTTAAATTTATTCTTTCTTCAATTATCATCAATTCCTTTAAATTACAGACTAATTAACATAAATACACATTTATATATCATAGGACACCAAAGTATATACCATTAAACTCTAAGTCCCTATTCGGCCAAGCTAAAGTTTTACATTCCAATTCGGTTCGTTCAATTTTATCCACTCAATTCATCATTTTTAACCTCCAATTACATACTTATAACTTTAATTTCAATTAAACATGCATCATACACACATATAAATAACCTACATAATTATACATCCATATAAATTTCATGAAAATTAAGGGATATTTTATCCACTTGCCTCAATTTCTTTGGTTCCACACTTTTCTCTTTAATTTACTAGCCTTTCATCCTTGAAACATCATTTTCTCCTTATTTTATTGATTTTCATCCATAACCTTGCCTGCCTTGTAACACCCCCTACCCATACGTAGGCGATCCCATTCGATAAGGAGTGAGATGTCGTATGAGTAAAGGTGCCACCAAACAGATACAAAGCAAAACATACATTCATTCAAACCATACATACTGAAATACGGGATAATTAAAAACTTTAAAGGAAAAGAAAGCAATAGCTGATCATACATTAATATAATAAAACCATCACAATAATGTTCTGATCAACTAGCTGGAACAAAAGATATTACATAACCAAAATATAAATTCAAAAGCGGAAGCTATAACAAAACTAATACAGGAGAGTTCTATACAAAAAGAATCATTACAGATTACAAAAACTGAGCCCTACACTAAAACCTTCTGTGTTGGCTTGACGGCGGCGACTCTCTCAAAGCAAAACTCCTTCCGCACCTACACGGCTAAAAACACCGTGCTAAGCGATAAATGATTAGTGGGGAAACACACATAAAATATATAGACGGCCATTCACAATGGTCGTCAAGGCATAACACATACACAATGGCAAAATGCAATAGCTTTAACATAATCCATATAAACATGCTCACAAATTAAAGCCATACATTCCGCATTTCAGATTCATATTCATGCCAAATAATCAAAAATCCATCTCATCAAATATACTCATACGGATATCACATTTATATAGCCAAAACAGAACAGAGCAAACCATTCGAACACCTGCTGACTCGAGGTAGTGGATAACGAGTGTACTGAAGGTACCATATGGGTACGAATCGAACACTGAGGGTACCTCACAGGTACAAATCAAAAGTCATTTCATTTTTATCAAAACATAATATTTTTACTGAGGGGATCTTAAACAAGATCCTAGTACTGAGGGGTTCGCGAGGAACCGAATGAGGGACCTGATCGGTGTCCAAACTGAACTGAGGGCTGCATCTAGAAGACTCTATTAGGCATGCCTAACTATCCACTTACTTGACTCTAGCAGATTAAGCGTCATTCAAATCATATTTCAGAGTACAGAATAAAATTCATGAGAAGAATCATGATATCACTCATAACAAAGCATATAAAAGTATGACATGAATCACACAGTAGTATAAGGCCAATCAGAAGAAGTACATAATTCATTTTTGAGTTAAAACCGGAAAATTTTAGAAAATAGGCCAAACGGGGGTGACCAACAAGGTTGGCCGGTCACGAGTCGTGAATGGCATCACAACTCGTGACTGGCCTCCTTCTCTGGCTGGCCACGAGTCGTGACTGGGAGTCACGCCACGTGACTGGCTTCTTCCTTTGTTGGTCACGGGTCGTGACTTGGCCCTTTCCTCTTGCTGGTCACGAGTCGTGACTGGGAGTCACGTCTCGTGACTGGCTTCTTTCTTTGGGTTAGTCACGGGTCATGACTGGCAATCACCACCCGTGACTGCCTTCTCAGGCCGGTCACTAGTTGTGACTGGGAGTCAAGCCTAGTGACTGGCTTCCTCTTGGCTGGTCACGAGTTGTGACTGGCAGTCACCACTCGTGACTGGCCTCTTTAGCTGGTCACGAGTCGTGACTGGCCTCTCTTCTTGGCTAGTCACGCGACAGACACAGATAAACGGGAAATTCTAACAGTAACACGATTTTCCAATTTCCAGAATTCCAGAACTCAAGAATCAATTCCATAACTTGAATCAAAACCACACAAATCTGTTCTTACCTTCCAGAAGACATCTCATCCAGCAACAACAAGATAATTGTAACTTAATTCAGAATTTAAAACAACCAAATCAAGCATAAATGCATTCAAGCTCTCAAGAACATAAACCCTAAATTACAGTAAATTCAAAATCAAGCAATCTTTTCAAACAAATCCCAAACCTGAATTCTAAGCTTCACTTCACTTAGCTCCACTACTCCCAGCAATCTCCTTGCCCTTGGGATCGTGAGGAGCCATAGCTAAGCAACAACATAATGAAGAACAACCAAAATAAAAACCCTAAGTTAATCTAAACCCAAAGAAGAAGAAGAAGATGATGAGAACAAATGGAAAACAGAGTGAGGAATGCAATGACTTACCAAAAGAATGTCAAAGAGATGATTGATTTCCACTAACAGTAGCTTGATCCAAGCCAGGGTTTCAAAATAAGAACACGGAAGAAGATGAGTCAAAGAGGAAGAAGAATCGGGAAGAAGAAATGAATTTCTGCCTTTCCCATTTTTCCTTTCTCTATTAACTCCTCTTTTTCCTATCCCTACATTTGTCACTTTCCTGTTGGAGGAAACCAATCACTCACACCTAACAACCATGCACTACACACACCCAATGCACTCCCAACTTATGCACACACATACACAATGCACTCTCATATTAAAACACCTTAATATGATATGCTCAAGTGCACACCACCATTTCCCAATTAATTCACACACTAATGTCATACATATAACCATATGCTAACAAACCCCAAAAACATGCATTTTACTAAAATACCCTTATGATATGCCTAACACATGCAAATGCTTGCACACACAGACAGGCTCATACTACTAGGGGGCAAATGGGGTGTGACATGCCTTGATTTTCTTCCACTTCTTTCCCTCCAATTAAAATCTATAGAACACTATTAGCTTTTAAAGGGGCTGAGCTTTGATTAGAAGGCATGAATTTAAGGTAATCAATGGAAAAAAATTGAAGAAATTGAACGGCACCTAGCAAGTTTACTAGATCAGCTAAGTAATATAGGTGTTAATTTTAAGACAAACAGTTATCGTACCCAAGGGATTGTGGTTGCAAGATAAAGAAAATTAAAAGTATGCTAAAGAATTTTGTAACTATCACACCCCGTTTGCCCCATAGTAGTATAAGCCCATTTGTGTGTGCATGAAATTATATGTGTTCGGCATATCATAAGGGCATTTTGGGAATATTGCATGTTTTATGGGTAATAATAGTGTATGGGTGCATGCATGGCAGTAGAGTTCATTTTAGGTGAGTTATGTTGTGTGCTTTGCTCACACCTCGGTAGGATGTATGTTGGGATTGCACTATGTGTGTGTGTGTTCATACCATTGTAGGGTGTGCATTAGTTGGGAATGCATTGTGTGTGAGTAGTGTATGCTTGTTGAGTGTGAGTGGTCAAGTTCCACCAATCTTAGGATGACATGTGGCTAGGGTTTCTGGAAATGGGTGTAAAAAGAAAGAGAAAGAAGGGGCAGCCACTTCTACTGCCTCTCATCCCGTTTTTTCTTCCTCATTACTCCTCCTTCCTCTTCTCCCTTCCCAATTGTGTCCTGGTATTTGATTCAAATGATTTGTGGTGGAAATTGATCGCTCCTCAACCTCCGCTAGGTAAAGTTTTATGCATTTTCATCATCTTCTTCATACTTTTCATTTTCTTCTTTGCATTTCTAGATTGGGTTTTGATCTAGGGTTTTTGTTTGTGTATTCTTGGTGTGTCGGCTGTTAGTTGAGCCTCCCCATGACCTGAAAGGAAAAGAGAAGGCTGTGAGTAGTGGAACCAAGTGACTGAAGCTAGGATTACAGGTTTGGGAATTTCTGCATTTCCTGTGTTCTTATTGTGTTTACTCCTTGTTGGCAATCTGCTGTGTTGATAATGCATGCTAGGATTTGAATGAATGGGTTTTGATTTTGGTTAATGCATGGAAGCTGAAACTTTGATAGTGAAATTGAAGTTGATTTGAGTTTACTGTCATTTGCTGGGTTCTGGTATTGTGAAATTTTGATTAAGCTATTTTGTGTTTTGCATGGGTAATTGTTAAGGAAGTGATTTTGTATTATTTATGTTGGCTTTTGCATGCTTGAGGAAGCTAATTTTAGGTAAGAATGATTTTTATTTGAGTTAGGATGATTTTTGGAATTCTAGAATCTGTGCAGTTTTCACGACATTAGGGTTTTTGAGAAATTGTAATATCAGGGACAATCTCTTCGTGGCGAGAAGAGAGAGAGCAGGAGCACGAGTCATGCTCCAGGACACGAGTCGTGCTCCTTGCTGGAAGCCGAGCACGGGTCATGCTCTGGGAGCACAACTCGCGCTCCCTTGGGACCAGGAGCACGAGTCGTGCTCCTCACTACGACTCGTTCCCGTCAAGTCTCTAGGAGCACGAGTATTGCTCCTCAGCACGACTCGTGCCCTTCTAGCCCCTGTCCCTTCTGTTTTTATCAAACATATTTGGGTCCTTTTCAATCCTTTTTCTTCTGTTTTGAGTTCTTTAGTCCTCATTTATGTGTTTTTAATGTGCAAATGATATAATTGGTATTTTAACTTAGCTAAATAATGAGTAATGTATACGATATTGCATGTTATAAGTTGTTGAATGATATTGGGTTGTGCATGTCTTATTTATGATTCATTGATATGAATGTGAGTATAATTATGTATTACTCTTGGAAACATGATTTGAATGATGCATAACCTGCTAGAGTCAAGTAAGTGGATAGTTAGGCATGCTTAATAGAGTCTTAAGCTGCAGCCTCAGTTCCGTTTGGACCCCGATCAGGTCCCTGTTGGGTTCCCCGCGAACCCCTCAGTATTTGGATCTTGTTTAAGGTCCCCTCAGTAAAATGTTTTGTAATTGATAAAATGAAATGGTTTTCGATTAGTACCCGTAAGGTACTGTCAGTATTCGATTCGTACCCGTAAGGTATTGTCCGTATACTCGTTATCCACTATTGTGAGTCAGCAGGTGCTCTTTTTATTTTGCCTCGCTTTGATATGAATACAAGAATATGGTATTTGGATGCGTATAATGATAAGTATGAGAAATCAACTAAAGTGTAAATGAATGTGGATGTGAACTTCTGAATGCATGTCTTTATTATGCAAGTATGATTATATAGATGATATCATTATCCGCATTTGTCATATTATATGTGTATGGCATTGACGACCATTATGAATGGCCGTCCACTCTTTTGTTGTGTATTCCCCACTAAGCGTTTATCGCTTAGCATGGTGTTTTATCAGTGCAAGTCCGGAGGATGGTGTTCTTTTGGGAGAGTCGTCGCCAGTCAAGCCAACACAGAGGGATTAGTGTTAGGGGTTTATTTTTGATAGCATGATGATTCTTTTGTATCAGAACTCTCTTTACACCATTATTTTGTAAAGCTTCCGCATTTATATACTTTTGGGATATGTAATTATTTTATTCTTACTTTTGATCAGAACAGTTTTGTAACGAATTTTTGCTATTGTAATGATGGATTATTCGGATGCTTATGAAGGTTTTAATTTCCCTGTAATGATGTATGGCTATTATGTATGAATGTATGCTTTGTATCTTTATCTGCTTGGAGACACATTCGGCTCATACGGCTTCTCACTCCTTGAGGATGGGTACGCCTACGTATGGGTAGGGGGTGTTATAGTAACACCCTTATACACGTAAATGATACGGATACCGGATGTCCCAGCATTGTACTACATTGTCACCCTCTGATGATATACTCGATAGCTCTGATTTTTTTTTTACATATACAATAATACATATACAGTAAACATAACAATATGCTAACTATGATCGTATACATGCCATGCAAATTCTTCAGCTCTTGCTGTCGCTCAATCTTCGACTGCTTCCACATCTTCGGCCACGTCTAACTATCACAATGTGAGCGCATTAACACTTACGCACTGAGCATTAAAATGCTTAGTGGTGGATACTTATCCTAAGTTTTCCATACTAATCCTACATACTTGTACACTTAAGTATTTTTCTATATTTCGATCATGGAGAGGTTTATTCTTTAGTCTTTTAATAGTTTAAAATGTACTTATACGATACTTACTATCTTTCATTTATTACAATCACTATTATCAATTATTATTGTCTCTATCTTTATTACCCTTCTATAATTGCATTAAACACTATTGCACCTTTGTCATATCACTATCATTTTCATTATTGATTCCATAATATTCTATCGTTACATACTTTTCACTACTTTAAAGATTAGTTATATCGATCATTTCGTAATCATCTAATACACATGTTATTTGCTTGGGTTCTATAATTATTCTTTATCACTTCCTCTGTCTTTTTATTTCTATTGTCAATATCTTTATTAATATATATATACTAACAATTTCAAAATAGACTATATTATCTTTAGTTTATCGAATAATAGTCAATTTTATTAACCATTCCATGATACATTAATCGCTATTACACTATAAGCAATTTGACTATCACTTACACTGTTAACTTTTACACTTGTCAGCTTCACTATTATTTATGCTGTTAATCTTTATACTTGTCAATTTTACTATTATTTATTTATTTCTGTGTTTTACTTTATTTATTGGTTTTATACTTTTTATTACTAACTTTATCATGTGCACTAATAACTTTTGTCGCTCAACACTTTGTTCGGTTTGTCAATTCACAATCAATTTCATATGTACTTCTTTTCAATACCTTTATCTTTGTAAATAGCTTACTAGATTTTTTTTAAATTTATATATTCAATTTAATTTTAATTTCGAACACTAAATTGTTTATTAACTTACTTATTAATTTATCATTATTTCACTAGTAGTGTAACACCCTCAACTCTCACATGTAGCATTTCGAAGGGTGAAGAGCTATGGTGAGCAGAAGGTGCCACTAGACGAGGACACACATGGCAATGCAGAAATCAAAACAATAAAATTTCTAAAATCATAACCTCAAAACATGCACGTCCTAAACCTATGTCATTCACACACCATTATTCGCACTAAAGATTATTATAATTTATTACAAATGCTAATAAATAAACTTAATTACATGCCGAAATCAAAACACTTCCTATGAAACTCTAGCGACTCGTTGCCCAAACCTCAGCGAACCGATGCACTACTCTGATCTCCTAACCTTCACGGACAAACAACCGTGCTAAACGATAACGCTTAGTTGGGCTAAACAAATAATGGGCAGCCACTCACAGTGGTTGCCGAGGCATACACATATAAATCGATAGATATATGTATACAGACATAAGCATAAAGGAAACTGGCATCAGTTAATGTGAACTCATATCGTTACTTTTATACGAAAACTTAAACAATTTCATATGCAGATTCATTCATATACCATAATTAGAAAATTCTATGTTACATTTTATTCACAATTACATTAGACATACTTATCGTTTACCTGACTCATTAATTAATTCCTAAGTCAAAACATTTTATTTAATAAAATCATTACTTGTTCAAAACTAAACCAAACACTTTAGTTCTTCGATTTGGTTCGGGCTTGAAATAAGCATTCCAAGATTCCTACGGATCCCTATGGTTGGGAACAAAACCACATAGTTCTTACAAAAAACTTCATTCACACAAGTTCTAGAATTAATCCTAACATCTTTCTTAAATCCAGTTTCTATCTCATGCTTACTAATCGATACGTACTTAATACATTCATTAAAAGTCATCAAACAGCACACATAATTTCTTACCGATACACTTACCCAGGCCTACGTCCAGAAGGCAGATAACATATTACATACATGCATACTCATTTAAACATATGAACACATATATATACACATTCATAAAGTACATTTACTAAGCTCTCAACGATATCAATCATGCATATCAAGTATTTCAATAATTATTTCTAAAGGCATTATGGAGACAAGCATACTCATAACTCTTGAACAGATTAATAATATGAAGTAGTCACATACTAACTCTTATGCATTTAGGATCTTTGCATACATGTCCATTAGAACAAACACTAAGTGATACATTTCTTTTCATTTAACAGATATTGCCTTATTATACAAAACACAGGGGTATCCGAAGATACCATACCTTTCCACATAAGTGTCCATAAAGGATCCAGAACAGAGGAGTCCATAGAGCACAAGTCAAATGGTATTTATCACAAATGCATCAAATGTTTATTCACATAACTTTTGCACATCATTATAGAATTTATCAATTCATTCACATACTTTTATCTTCATTAATTGCCTGAAAAGTCATAGGGGTGGATAAGCGAGTGAACACATGGCGATACCTTATGGGTACGAATCGAACTGAATGCTTGGCAGTACCTTACGTGTACAAATCGAAAAGCAACATCACATTTTCTCATTCAAAAACGTTTTCACATTGGGGATCTTAAACAAGATCCGTACACATTGAGGTTCGCAAGGAACCAAACAGGGACCTGATCAGGGTCCAGAACAGAACAAAGGGCTGCAGCTAACAGAACTCTATAGGCATGCCTATCTATCCACGACTTGACTAACGCAGGCTAAATTCCCATATCATTATTAAATTCTTTCACATTTTACACATATATACGCATTTCATCAATTACTATCATCATTCTTTTATGATCACATAGACACATGTATCATTATATATATGCCTATCAAATGCATTAATTTCATTTATCATATTCAAAACTAGTCATGTGTAGTTTCATAGATTAAGATATTCACGTGAACATATTAAACGTAATCATATTATTATTCATCATGCATTCACTTATTTACATATCGTAAGTACTAATTACATTAATCATATCCATCTGAACATACTAAACGTAACTATATTATTCACATCATGCACTCATATAGAATTAACAAATAAATTACAATACTTTATACACAAGCAGCCATTAAATAATAATAATGGTAGACAAAAGTCTCATAATTCAATTACTAACATGCATAAAAGCATTTGAATAATTCACAGATTAAAGTACTTATTTAATTTATAGAGACATAACACAAGTGAGAAACCATGCAAAGAAGAAGATTTTTCAAAACAGAGAGGGGACTGTCACGATAGCAACGGGAGGTCGCGCTCGTGACAGTGGCAAGACTCGCCTGTGGGAAAAGGGAACCCATCACGAGTCGTGCTCAGAGACACGACCCGTAAAGGCGACCCACAGAGGAAAACAAGCGGACACAGGAGGGAGCACGACTCATGCACCAAGTGGACAAGTCGTGCACTCTTCCTCTACGATCTCTGTCGCGATCGTGACCAGTGTCGCGCTCGCGACAAAGTCTTGATTTCCAGTCCCTCATCAACAATCTGCAGAACTTCTCTCTCAAAATCATACCCAAACTTATCCCATTCAAAACAAACTTTAACACAATACAAATTGCTCATTCAAAACCTCATAATTAACACAAAACCCAACTTTTATACACATAAACACAATTAAATCATGCTATTAACATCATCAAAATCCCCAATTAATAAAACCAGAAATTTTGCTACAAAAACTCATTCAATCCCTCATTTGAGTTCAAAACTCACAATCAAAACATTTCAACTCAATTTAAATCACAATCCAAGACATTTAAACATACGTAAACAACTTTAATCCCAAAATTTTTCTAGAAATCAAACCAAACTCAACACAATCAATTAATATGCCAAAACCTAAATTCCCATACCTCAATTCCTTTGCTCCTAATAGCTTTCTTGGTTAATCATTCTTGCTTTCAAACTCATTCAAAATCGTTCTCATCCAAGAATCCTCATCCAAAGCACACAAACACAAAAACCCTATCTCAAATCAATCCCTAACAAAATCAACAAAAGATGAAGGAGAAGAAGAAAACCCAACAAAACCTTACCAAATAAAGCTGGAGAGATGATCAATTTCCACCAATAATTCACTTGGATCAAAGCTAGGGCACACTTGAAGAGAAAAGAGGAAGGGGAGATAAAGAGAAGAGGAAAGAACGGGAAAGAGGCAACAAAAATGGCTGCTCCCTCTTCTCTCTCCTTCTATTTATACCTACTTCCTAAAACCCTAGCCACATGTCACCCTATCTTTGGTGGATCTTGCTCACTCACACCCTACACCCATGCAAGACACTACACGCAAGACTAACCCTCACTAATACACACACTACTCCCCTATGACCATACACACTAACAAGACCCATACACACACACCCTAATATCATACATGCACCCACACTCTAATGAAGCCCACCAAGCATGCAAATAACCCAAAATTCCATTAACACATGGCAAAAAACTCACAGACACACATGCAATCATGGCTCAAACTACCAGGGGGAAAACAGGGTGTGATAAGTAGTGACATTGATCTAATACTATTACTTCCTTTACGTTCCCAACACTTCCTTTATTCTTTTTCATTACACTAACTTTCTTACAGTAATATCGTTTATTAAGTTAAATCTTTCACAAAGTCATTTATTTAAATTAATTTTGATTGCATTCATTTCTATGTAATTGTCACCATACTTTAATCAATAATTTATTTGAACGTGTATTATTCTATCGATATTTCCTTATTTCTTCCTTAGTCAATCGCTATTCTATTGTTACTGGCATTATTATCACTTATGTCCTTTGTCCTAGAATTCCTTTTCAATTATTCACTTATTCGACTTTGTTCACCTATATTATTATTCACAATAATGACCTGTCTATTTTCTTTTATCTTAACATTATTTATTAATCACTCTATTCTTTATCACTATTATTATAAAAATCCTTATTTCCCAATCTACTCAATTAAGCACTTCTAATATTCTAATTTATCTCAGCTACACTTAATTTGTTAATTCTTCTTATAACCTTTATTTAATTAATTTACGTTGTACCTTAATTCACTATGGCCTCTTAATAATTAACTTTACAATTTAATTTCTCTATATTTCTTACAATTAAAACACTTTCCTTCCACTTCACTTGATTAGAATTATCATTATCATCTACAGTATTATTTTATTAGATTAAATATCATCTCCTAATTCATATATATATATAACCAATTTTATTGATTTATTTTCTGGTCCTATTTCTTGATCAATTTACCCATTTACACTTCATTGTCACTAACATTATAGGTAAGTCATAAATCAATTAAATTCATTATACACTTAATATTTAATCAAACCATGTAATTCTATAATTCTTAATTATTCGCTCACTAATTACAGATACGCATTTATTATCTCTCTTATTGCATAATTAAATTTTAATCCCTTCCCTAGCCTCAATATCGTCAACTCGCAACTTAATCCCTTACTTTGTGTTAAATTACAATTTAGCCCTTAATTATTTTATATTTACGAAATTGCCATTACTTGATTTTATTATTACATTACTCTATCATTTAGCACACAAATTTCTATCTAGTTAATACCATAATATTTTCATCACATTACACTTTAGTCCCCACATTATTCATTAATTTAAATATAACCACTTCAATTCACTATAATTACGATTATACCTCTAGTTATCATTAGTCTCACTATTAATTTTATTATTAACTCACAAATTTACATTTTAGTCTTTAAATCACTAATTAAAATCATTTATTCACTTATGCATAAATTTTCACTAACTACAATATAATTAATTAAATATAATATTTTATTCACTATTTCCTCAATATAATGATCCACTTAAATTCATTAACTAATTAACTTTGTTACTATTTTTCCAATTAACATATTCTTATACTAATTCATTAATTAATCTCATATTGATCATATTATTTATTAAATCACTTTAATTACATTATATATATTCCATAATTACTCCACTAATTATAATTACTTACACTTGAGTCCTTAATCTTTTCACTTGTTCCATATACGTCCCTAACTTTTTCAATAATTACATCTATATCCCATCTTTAATATTAATTACATTCATGTCCTTACATTTGCCATAATACCATCCATATCCTTTCTTTTTCACTAATTCCCTTTATGTCCTCATGTTTCACTTAATTACCATTTTGCCCGCACTTATACAATAATTACCCTTTTTACCTTATTTACTTTCCATTTTACACTTCTACCCTTATTTACTTATTTAATTACTATTTTACCCCTTTTTGAACTTAAATATCACTTTTAACCTTATCATTTCACTAAATTACATTTAGGTCCTTATATTATCACTTTTTTCACTATTTACCTTTTTAACCTCATAGTTGGTCAAAATTACCAATTTACCCTGACACTTACATTTTTCACCTACCTTTCTCACTTTTTACCAACTTTTTATAAGATTACCGTTTTACCCCTAAACTTTCTATTTATCGCATTTTAGTCCTCTTTTCACTCCTTTGCACCATTCTCACTATTTTAACCATTTTTATTGCATATTTACCAGCATGCCCCTAGTGCGGACCCGGTAGAAAATCTACTGACCGGATATGTGGGACGTGGATCCCACAGATCCACTACACTATGAAATGACCCCGATGGGATTATTTCTCACTACACTACATTGCACTGATCACTATTTTACACAGTACACTGTGATAAGCCATCACTAGCCTCTCACTATCGAGTCGCCGTGACTCGTACCGCGATGTGAAGTCCCTATGGCTAGCCATCTATATCCTGAACTACATTTTACTGCCAGATAACTACTAAGGTCAATATTTCATCAATATTTATGTAATTATCACATTATATCATTGTACACAATTCAGCATACATATCGTTTTCACATACCACTTTGTATACACACTCATTTATCATCACTTAATCATATTATTGCACCACATTATGTTAGTTATCATAATAAATACTTTACTCCTTATAAATACCATTCGGCCAAGGTAACCACTTTTCATACCTTACATTTTAAATTCATTTATTCACTTAATCATACTCTTTACATATTAAACATACTATATATGTCATTTATATGCCATTATTCATCAAATATCCCATTTAAATTCATTGTATACCATTCGGCCTCAACGTCACAATTTCATTACATATTCTTTTTAATTCCTTTAATTATTCTATCATGCATTCCACATGTTATTCATATTATATCCATCATTTATATGCCATTAACATCATTAGATCTTGATGAAATCCTTAAGAAAGCATTCGGCCTACACTAGAGTTTTTATTCCAATATGTTTTAATTTCATCTAATCATATTTATACACTATATTAAGTCCATAGATTATGAATATCACATTAGATTTAATTAAACATGCCTAAATCTCATATTCACACTTAAACATAACCTAAAACATGTGCAAAATCAATAGAAAAGGAAGGATAATGTAGCGGCCAAAATACCGGCTTAGAAGTGTCAGTGTATAATTTCAGTGTTACCATTACGATCGCAGGGTCAAAAAGTGTAGTGAGTGATTTTTCTAGTATTAAAGTTCAGTGATAAGTAGGTTGGAAATATAGCGATTCCGGGATAGGGGATCCCAGGGTAGCCATACAGCGGAGCCGGCGGCCGATTTGCAGAAAAATTTTTATTTCTCGAAAATGATCTGTGGGCCGTCAGGAGTTTATTATTAAAATTTGAGTTAAAAACGGAGTCAAATTGACCTCCGAAAGTCATTTTGAAGGAAGCCTCCGATTTGATTCAAATAGTAACCAGGTTTGACCGAGGCTCAAAATATAGTAAACGACCTCTGAAAAAAATTATCTGAAGGTATAGATGGACTCAGAATAGTATGTAGAATAGTTTGGTAAATTTATGGAGACATTGAAAAATTAGTGAACCGAACTGGTTTAATTGAATCGAACCGAATAGTGATCCTAATTGAGATGGAGTCAAGGTCTAATGGGCTTATAGGATTGAAATTGATGCTAAGGGTGAAAAGTGAGCCGAACCGGTTCAACTAGTGAACCGGATCGGTCGGACCGAACCAGTTGACTTTGGTTTGACTAGGTTTGACCAAAGTTTGACTGGACTCTAAATGGAGTTCTGAACCTCAGAAAAATTATCTGAAAGATTGGTTGTGCTTGAAATATTATGGATAATCAATTGGTAATGAAAAATAAATTTTACGGTGAGATAGAAAATCGAGTTATCGGACTAGTAAGGAATTAGCGAACTGGGAAACAATTTCTAATTGAGCTAAAATTTTATGTGGAGGATAAATTATATATTTAAAATATTATGGAATTAATTTCAGGAGGAATTGAGCTTGGCAAGTGAGAAAAATAATTTTTGGATAGAAAATGGGCTTAATAACCTAAATGGGCTTTAGGGTTGGGCCAATTGATTGAACCAAGCCCAAGACCACTTAAGATCCCTATATTAGGAAGAAAAATATCCCAAAATCCAGAATTCTCTTTAGCCTTCTCCTTCCTCTCCTTGGCCGAATGGTGTCTCTCTTCTTTCTCTAAAATTTTCTTCATTTCTCTTCAAAGTTCTCCCTAAATCCAACCTTCCTAAGTAAAATACAGCCTCTCTTCTCGTTGATGATGGTCTTAAAAGCACATTTGAAGCGAAGGAAGTGGGAAAAATCATGTGTTAAAGGTTATGCCCTAAATTTGAGGTAAGAGATTTTGAGTTCTATAATTTAATCTAATTGTTCAAATAGATATTTTATGCTATATAGAGGATATTTATGTAGTTTATTGAATAAAGGAAGAGAAATAATGGGTGTTTCTTTGTGTTATGTATTCGACCACATGAGGAATCCCATGGAAGTGGTGGGTTTTCAAGGAGATAAGGCTTTGAAAGCAAGCTTAAGAGGTGGAGAGCAAGAAAATAAGGTTAGTGGATACAATATCCTCCCTTTTCCATTGTAGGGGCATGATTTTAGGTTATGTTTGCATTGTATGTATGTGAAATATGCATGAATAATTGAATATAACTTAATAAATGTGATTAGGGGACCTAAAATAGTGTATAAGTATGATTAGGTGAAATTAAAATACATTGGTATGAAAATTCTAATGTTGGCCAAATAGTATATTATGGATTTCATCTAGATTAAATGAAGTTTATGGCTTATAATTGATGGTTATAATATGTATAACATATTTAAGGCACGATAGAATGATTAAAAGAAATTAAAGAACACATAAAGAAAATTTAAGGTTGAGGCCGAATGGTATACTATGAATGTAAATGGAATATATGATGAATAATGGCATATAAATGACATATTTAGTATGTTTAATAAGTAAAGAGTATGATTGAGTGATTTAATGAAATTATAGTGCATGATATGAAAAGATGACACCTTGGCCGAATGGAAATCATGAGGATTTATAGGTATATCTTGATAACTAGAGTGTTGTAATTGCATAATATGACTAAGTGTTTGATAAATGAGTGAGTATGCAAGATTACAAGAGAAAATAATGTGTATGCCGAAATGTGTATGATGATAAAGTGTGATATTTATATGAATAATGATGAAATATTGCCCTTAGTAGTTGTCTGGTAGTAAAATCTAGTCCATGATATAATTGGCTAGCCATAGGGATTTCACACCGCGGTACGAGTCATAGCGACATGATATTGATAAGCCAGTGACGACTTATCTTAGTATTCAGTGTAAATCAGTGATCAGTATAGTGCAGTACAGTGAGAAATGGTTCTATTGGGATAATTTCATAGTGTAGTGGATTTGTGGGATCCACGTCCTGCATATCAAGTCAGTAGATTTTCTACCGGGTCCATACTAAGGGCATAATGAAAAGTATGTGATAAATATGGTTAAAATAGTGATAAAAGTGAAAATGAGTGAAGACTGGACTAGAATGTGATAAATAGAAAGTTTAGGGGTAAAACGGTAATTTAATAAAAAGTGGGCAAAAAGTGAGAAAGTTAGATGAAAAGTGTAAGTGTAATGGTAAAATTGTAATCTTGACAAAATGTGAGGTTAAAATAGTAAAATAGTGAAAAAGTGATAAAATGAGGACCTAAATGTAATTTAGTGAAAATATAAGGTTAAAAGTGGAATATAAGTGTAAAGAGGGTAAAATAGTAATTAAAATAACTAAATAAGGGTAAAAGTATAAAATGGAAAATATGTAAGGTTAAAAGGGTAAATAAGGAATAATGGAGGGTAAAGTGGTAATTAATGTAAAAGTGAGGACATAAAAGGAATTAGTGTAAAAGAGGGGATATAGAAGTAATTAAGGTAAAAGAAAGGACATAGATGGATTAATGGAAAAGTGGGGACATAAATGTCATTAATGGAAAAGATAAGGGTACAATTGGAAATCATGGAAAAAGAACAAGGATTTAAGTGAAATTAAAGAAATACTAAGTTTAATTAAAGGACTAAAATGTAATTAGTGAATAATGTGATTAAGTGAGTAAATATGAAATAACTTGATAAATTTTATTGATTATATATGAATAATAATTTAATAGAAAATAGTTATAATAACAATAATACTAATAATGAATTGGAAACCAATTAGTGGCATAAATGTAAGTGGACTGATAATAATGAAATTGAAGAATGTGACAAGGACTAAAGTGTGATTTTAATTTAAAGTATTAATGTAGCGCCTCAATACCCCTTGGAAGGATATTAGGTCGCCACACACGCATACACATACAGAACACTCATGCGGAAGCGAAAATTATAAGGATTCAATCACACACAGCGGAAATCAACCTTTTAAACACATAAACTAATAACATGTCATATATGTCACACCCCGTTTGCCCCCTAATAGAATGAGCCATATTTGTGTCACACCCCATAAGTGGCCTAATCGGAAATTGGCAATTTTAAGTGGATATTTAAGGACAATTGGGTTATTTGCTTATGAAAGAGGATTATTTTGCAAAGAAATAAAAGATGTAAATTGAAGATTTTTATTAGTGAGTTAAAGGTAATTTAATAAGGACCTATTAGAATTATGAGGATCAAAATGTAAAAGAGGAATAAGTGGATTAGTGATTCTTGTGCATGTGTGCCATGTGGAAGGAGGATGTGCACGTGGAGAGGGAAAGGAAAAGTCTGAGAAAATTTAGTTAGTTGGAAAACAAAGGACTGAAAAAGTTTTCTCTTTCTTTTCTGGTTCTCTCTCACGCGAACCACATTCTGCCTTTTCTTCATTTTTCTGTTCTTTCTATCATCTGCATGTGCATTTTTCTGTGGAGGAACTAAGGTCTGGTTATGTTTAGAAGCTTCAGCAGGGTAAGTAGCTACTGGTTTTATATCTGGGTTTTCGTTCTTTATCTTCTTCAGGACTATTTTGAGTTATATATAGTGGTTCTTGGGATTAACTGGGTATCGTTTTATCTGTTGCAAGCACTGGAAGATAAAAGAAAAGATAAAGGGAAAGATAAGATTGTAGATTGAAGAAGGAATACAGTGGACGTTGTTTTTGAGCTTCATTTCAGGTTTGGGAGTGTCTGTCTATCTCACTGTGGATCTTGTTTTCAGTTGTGATATAATGTATTTATGTGTGCTTGTACATCTAAATGCATGAGAAATGTACTGTGATTACATGATTTAGGTGGAAAGGAATAACATGAGTTGGTAAATGAATTGATTAAGCATTAGTTTGAATGAGGAATTTTGGAACATTGACCTTCAGGTTTTGCCTCTGTTTTAACACTTAAAATACATAGTTATGTTATAATTACAGGAAATGAATTCTTGAGTCTTGAGGGTATGTGTTTGAATGATTACTACATGAAAAATGGTTTTGGGAAAGCTGGGGTTTTGAATTTTGGAAGTACTCTGTTTTCTTGTTTTTTTTTTTTCTGGTTTTCACGTTTTCTGCAAATTCTGAGATTCTGAGTGGAGAAGAAGAAGAAGTGTGAGAAGAAGGTCACGAGACGTGATGCTGCATCACGCCGTGACCCCCTTCTCTGTTGAAGGTCACGAGACACGAAGCAGCTTCACGCCGTGACTCCTTCTTTGCTGAAGGTCACATGGCGTGAAGCGGCATCACGCCGTGACTTTCGCCTTTTCCTGCATGACTTCTCCCTCTCCTCTCACAGGCGTCACGAGACGTGACTGGTGGTCACGCCGTGACTGCCTTGCTCTTCTGCCTGGCGCTCGCGTGAAGCCTGCGTCACGCGACGTGATGAATGGTCACGGCGTGACTAGCCTTCCCCTACTGCCCTGTTTTATTAAAACTGAAGTTTAACTTCTGATTTCAAGAATTTTTGCACTACATGATAAATATTTGATTTAAAATCTGTATTGTGTTTTAATAATTGCTTAATATTGGGTTTTGTATACATGATTAATAATTAATATACATGATTTACATGTTTATAGTTTATTTAACAGGGACTTTTTCAATATGAGCTATTTGTTCTTATTACCTCCTGTAGTTAATATTTATATGTTTAAATGTTTCTGAATTTGATTATTATACAAGTATACATGATTTATAAGCTAGTATTTAATGAAATTCTCATGATTTGATATATGAATTGTTGAGTTGTATCAATTGAGCCTGAATAGTCATAGTAGTGGATAAGTAAGCGCTTACTTAGGTCAGAGTGTGTGTGCAGCTGCTATATGATAAAATGATATATGCGGGTCCGTTTGGATCCTTGTTTCGACCATGTTTGGTCTATATGGAAGTAAAGCGAGACCTCGGTCTCTATATGAAAATTACATGTTTGAGACTCATGTCTCTATATGCTTGGGATACTGTGTTCTATCAGTATCCATTGGACCGTATCCACTTCTAATGAGTTTATTCCGACTAATCAGGCTATATGTGTATATGTATTGTATATGTTGAGATGTTTATTAACAAGATTAAATGGATATGATGCATGTGAATTCTTGTATAACTTGATGATATGCACCTTGTATATTGATTATAGTATTGTTGCACATATGTTATATGTATATTGTTATTTTGTTTTGTTCCTCCCCACTAAGCGTTATCGCTTAGCACGGGCTCTTTTCCCGTGCAGGTGGCGAGTTCAGTTGAGAGTCAGAGATCTGCAGGTCGGCCACTAAAGTCTTTTTGGATGAAGTTGTTTTTGTAGTCTTCCGCTGTTATATTTTTGTACATGGCTTGTGTATAGCAAAATGAATCTTTTGTAAAGAAACAAGTATATTTTTTGTATATGTATTTGCTTACGAGCCCTTTTTGTAAAACGATATTGATACATGTTATATGTAAACAGGATTTTACTATTTTATAAGTAAAAGTTTCTTTACATTTCATTTGGTTTTTATTTATACATGTGTATATGGATTTGTTATATGTGTTTGTCCGCGTGGCACTCCAGTATCCTTCCAACGGGGATGGCGGGGTGTTACAGTTTATGCACGTGCATTGTGTGAGTTTTAGCTTGTGTAAAGAGTATTTTGGGTAGAAATGCATGTTTTAAGAGTTTTGTTAGCATGTGGGTGCATGTGTGTGGTGTTAGGGTGTGAATTAGTTGGGTTGCACTTGGGTGTGCTCATTCGCATGGTTGTAGAGTGTGTGTTAGGGCTGTGTTTTTGTGTGTGTTAGCTTATACCATGGTAGAGTGTGTCTTAGTAAGGTGTTCATTGTGTGTGACCAATCCATTAGGGCATAGTGTCAATGTGAGTATAGTCTTTAGGAATTGTCCTCTATTTGTGGAAGGTGTAGAGTTCCTAGTGGATTTGATAGAGCTGCCGTTCCGAGAGTTTGACTTGATTTTGGGTATGGATTGGTTGGGCAAGCATCGGGCTGTGGTTGATTGCCATAGGAAGACCTTTGTGCTTCGGGATAGGAACAGATTTCCAGTGTTTTTAAGAGGTTTGGGTGCTAGTTCCGTGAATAATGTGATTTCAGCGATGCAAGCCTAGAGGTTCTTGAGGAAAGGTTGTGAGGCTTTTCTAGCGGTGGTTTTGGATTCCAAGTGGGACCAAGTAAGGATTGAGGATATCCCTGTTGTGCGGGAGTTTAGTGATGTTTTCACGAGTGATTTGCCTGGGTTGCCTCCAGAGAGGGAAGTTAAGGTAGCCATAGAGATCATGCCGGGTACCACACCTGTATCGAAGGCACCTTATCGGATGGCTCCTGTGCAGTTGAGGGAACTTAAAACTCAACTACAAGAGCTATTGGATAAGGGGTTTATTCGACCTAGCATATATCCTTGGGGAGCTCCAGTTTTGTTTGTTAAGAAAAAGGATGGATCATTGAGGATGTGCATCGACTACAGGCAGATCAATAAGGTTACAGTGAAGAATAAGTATCCGTTGCCTAGAGTCGAGGATTTGTTTGATCAGCTTCGGGGTGCAGGTGTGTTTTCCAAGATAGATCTTACGTCAGGGTACTATCAGCTTCGGGTCAAAGATGAGGATGTGGTTAAGACTGCATTCCGGACGCGGTATGGCCACTATGAGTTCCCTGTGATGCCATTTGGTTTGACTAATGCTCCAGCGGCATTCATGGATTTGATGAACAGAGTGTTTAGGCCATACTTAGACCGGTTTATGGTGGTGTTTATAGACGATATCTTAGTGTATTCCAAGGATGAGACCGAGCATGAGGAGCACCTTCGGTTAGTTTTGCAAGTCTTGAGGGATCATCGGCTGTTTGCTAAGCTTAGCAAGTGTGATTTTAGGCTTCGGGAAGTTTCGTTTTTGGGTCACATAGTTTCAGCTAAGGTTATCCAAGTGGATCCAGCCAAGATTGAGGCGATAGTTGATTGGAAAGCGCCTTGGAATGTTTAGGAAGTACGGAGTTTCCTTGGTTTGGCGGGTTATTACCGTCGGTTTGGTGATTGCCGCTCCGATGACCAGGTATTTTAGGAAAGGGTTAAGTTTGAGTGGTCCGACAGATGTCAGGCTTGTTTTGAGCAGTTGAAAAGATTGTTAGTTGAAGCTCCTATATTGACTCAACCCACCTCGGGTAAGGAGTTTGTCATGTATAGTGATGCTTCTGGTGTTAGTCTAGGTTGTGTCCTGATGCAAGAAGGTAAGGTTGTGGCTTATGCTTCTCGGCAGTTGAAGCCGCATGAGAGGAATTATCCGACTCATGATCTAGAGTTGGCGGCTGTGATCTTTGCTTTGAAAATTTGGCGCCATTATCTCTACGGGGAGAAGTGCAGGATCTTTACAGACCACAAAAGTTTGAAGTATTTCCCGACTCAGAAGGAACTGAATATGAGACAGCGTCGATGGCTTGAGTTATTTAAAGATTATGAGTGCATTGTGGATTACCACCCAATGTAGTCGCAGATGCTTTGAGTCGGAAGTCAGTTTTTGCTTTATTTCTGAGGCGATTTAGATGGAGATTTGGTTCAGATGGAGCTTTGTTGGCTCAATTGAGAGTAAAGCCTACCTTGAGACAGAGGATAGTTGATGCTCAGAGGATTGATGAGAGGCTTCAGCGGATTGTGCAAGAAGTCAGTTTGGGTAAGTAGTCAGAGTTCAGGATGGAGTTCTTCTGTATAGAAACCGTTTGTGTGTTCCGGATAATGAAGAGTTAAGAAGAAAGCTTTTAGGTGAAGCGCATAGTACGGTTTTTACTATGCATCCTGGTAGTGAAAAGATGTATAGGGATATGAAGCAATTTTATTGGTGGTCCGGTATGAAGAGGGACGTAGTGGATTTTGTGTCCAAATGCCTGACTTGTTAATAGGTAAAGGCCAAGCATCAAGTCCCTTCGGGACTACTCATGCCTTTGTCTATTCCCGAATGGAAGTGGGATGACATCGCCATGGATTTTGTTTTCGGGTTGCCTTTGACTCAGAAGAAGCACGACTCGGCTTGGGTGATAGTGGATCAGCTTACAAAAACAGCTCACTTTTTGCCTGTGAGAATGGATTATTCGATGGATAGATTGGCCAGTATCTATGTGGATGAGATAGTTTGGTTGCATGGAGTGCCGTTGTCCGTAGTTTCAGATCGGGACCCAAGGTTCACCTCTAAGTTTTGGAAAGAGTTGTAGAGAGCTTTGGGTACCAAGTTGAACTTTAGTACAGCATTTCATCCTCAGACAGATGGTCAGTCCGAACGGGTCATACAGATTTTGGAAGATATGTTGAGAGCTTGTGCCTTGGATTTTTCGGGTAGTTGGGACCGTTATGTGTCGCTTATGGAATTTGCCTACAATAACAGTTATCAGTAGAGCATCGGTATGGCACCGTATGAAGCTTTATATGGTCGGCAGTGTAGGACTCCGATTTGTTGGACCGAGTTGTCTGAGAGATCAGTGATTGGGCCAGAGTTGGTTAGGGATACAGAGGAAAAGATCAGAGTTGTGCAGCGGAATTTGAAGGCAGCCAAGGATCGACAGAAGTCTTATGCCAATCTAAAGAGGAAAGATGTGCGGTTTGAAGTTGGGGACAAAGTCTTCCTTAAAGTGTCGCCTTGGCGAAAGGTGCTTTGGTTTGGAAAGAAGGGAAAGCTTAGTCCTCGCTTCATTGGTCCGTATGAGATTTTAGGTAGAGTTGGTCCGGTGGCTTATAGATTGGCATTGCCAATGGAGTTATCGAAGCTGCATGATGTGTTTCACATTTCGATGCTTCGTCGGTACCGGTCGGATCCGTCGCATGTTCTATCAGTACAAGAGGTACAAGTTCAGCCTGATTTTTCGTATGATGAAGAACCCAGAGCTATTCTAGCCCGAGAAGTGAGACAGCTGAGAAGCAAGCAGATTCTTCTGGTTAAGGTTTTGCGGAATCATCATGGAGTTGAGGAAGCAACTTGGGAACCAGAAGAGTCGATGAGAGTTCAGTACCCGCATTTGTTCAGATCAGGTGAGAATTTCGAGGACAAAATTCTTATTTAGTTGGGGAGAGTTGTCACACCCCGTTTGCCCCCTAGTAGAATGAGCCATGTTTGTGCACATGCATTGTGTGAGTTTTGGCTCGTGTAAAGAGCATTTTGGGTAGAAATGCATGTTTTAAGAGTTTTATTAGCATGTGGGTGCATGTGGGTGCATGTGTGTGGTGTTAGGGTGTGAATTAGTTGGGTTGCACTTGGGTGTGCTCATTCGCATGGTTGTAGAGTGTGTGTTAGGGCTGTGTTTTTGTGTGTGTTTGCTCATACCATGGTAGAGTGTGTCTTAGTAAGGTGTTCATTGTGTGTTCTTGGTGTATGGTTGTTTGGTGTGTGTGATGGATTTCCACCACTAAGAAGTGGACACATGGTTAGGTTAGGAAATGAAAAGTAGAAGAAGAGAGAGAATTGGGAAATCTGAATTTTCATCCCTCATTCCCATTCTCCCCTCTCTTCTTTGTCTTTCTTTTCCTTTGCTTTTCCATTGGTGCGCTCTGAGCTTGGATTCAAGCTCTTGGTGGTGGGGATTGATCGCACCTTGCATTAATCAGTAAGTTTATGCATCTCTTTGGTGTAATCTTCTTCTTCTTCTCCTTATTTTTCCTGGTTTTGGATTTGTAACTTAGGGTTGTATTTGTGTATTTTTGTGGTTTGATGCTTAGTTGAGCCTCCTCATGAGCCAAAGGGCAAAGAGAAGGCGGGATTTAGTGGATCTAAGCATTAGGAGCTAAGGATTACAAGGTTTGGGAAAAATTCTTGTTTTTGTATGTAAATATGTTTATGTATGTGTTCTTGGTGAATTCTGGAAATTTAGGTGTTTTTGATGTTTTTAATGGTTATTATGTTATGGGTTTTGACTCTTATAATCCATAAAACATTGGGTGTGAGTTTTTGAATCAAATGTATGATGATGGAGTTATTGTATGAATAGTGTTTGGATTGATTATGAAATTGATGTTGTTCTTGAATCTATGAGTGGGATTTATTTTTGGCACGATTTAATGATGTCCGATTGGTCTATTATTATGGTTTGAGCAAAGATATTTTTGGTTGGAATGAAAGTTTTGGGATTTTGGCTTGAATGAAGTAGAAATCGGCTCTTGGGCATTGAATCTGGGCATGGGTCACGGTGACAACTATTTTGGTTGTGACCATGAGGTGCCCAGATTTTGCTTCTATTCTAGGTTTTGGGTACGTCACGGTGACAACCATTTTGGTTGTGACCGTGAGGTACCCAAACTTTTGCTTCTGTTCTGGGTTTTGGGTACGTCACGGTGACAACTATTTTGGTTGTGATCGTGAGGTAGCCAAACTTTTGCTTCTGTTTGGCTTCTTTGGTACGTCACGGTGACAACCATTTTGGTTATGACCGTGAGGTACCCCTGATCAGCTTTCTGCTGAGAGCTTTTGTCACACCCCAAAATAGCCCTGGTCGGAATGTGTATGCTAAGTCGAGAATGCAAGGGTATTTCAGTAATTTGTACATGAGAATTTGGATAATAAGGACTTAATGGTAAATAATTAATTAAGTATGTAAGAAGAGAAATGTTAGTGTGTGCTTGTGGTATTCGGTTGTAGGGTGTTTTGGTTGTGGCATTTATCTAGTGAAGTGTGAGTTTGGAACCTTGGCATGAGATTTTTATTTAAGGAAAGGATTGGGTGCATGTGAGTGTATGGTGCTTTGGTTTGAAAAGTCTAAGTGGATTTTGTGGTCCAATTAGGAGCTGCCATATGGCATTGGTAGGTGGGCATTGAAAGAAGAAAAAAAAGAAGTAAGAGGAAGAGAGAGGGAACACAGACTTTAGCATTCCCTTTCTCTCCTCTCCTCTCACGCTTCCTCTTCCTCTTCTCTTATCCTTTCTCTGCTTTTCCTTTCTTTCTCTTTGGCTTGGAGTGTGTTTTGCTTGAAGAGGTAAGTTGGGTTAAGGTTTCCTGCATGCTGTCTTCTTCTTCTTCTTCTTCTTCTTCTACTAGTTTTACTTCAGTTAGGGTTTGGCTAAGGATTTTGTGGGTTTCTTGTTTGTGCAAGCCTTGGATTGCAAGAAGAAGCTTAAGGACAAGTTGAGGATTGAGGATTGAAGCTATAAGTGTGATTTTTGGATCTTCAATTCCAGGTTTGGGAGCTTCTGTGTTCTTCAATTTGAATTTGTGAATTATTGAATGTCTCTGCCCTAATTCTCACCTAGGGTTGTAAATGTGATGCATTGTTTAATTTCTAGAATTTGGTGTGTTTTGGAATGTGTATATGCATGATTTATGTGAGTAGATGTGTTAGTAATGCATGTTAAGTGTTGAATTGAAGGTACTGAGTTTGGGATTTGAACTTACTGTAAATTTTAGGGTTTATGTTCTTGAGGGAATTGAATGTGTTTATGCATGATTTTGGTTGTTTTGATTGTTGAATTAAGTTGGTTTTATGTTATTTTTGATGTGTGGAAGATCGATTGGAAGGTAAGTTGAGATTGGTAGTGTTTTGAATCAAAATTGAAATGGTTTTTGTTGAGTTCTTTGAATTCTGGGCATGCTGGGAACGAAAAATCGCGATTCTGATAGAATTTCCGTTTCCAGTGTTCGTGTGTGTCGTGACTGCCTTGTGAGAGGCAAGTCACGAGTCGTGACTTAGAGTCACGACTCGTGACTCCCTTTTGAGGCAAGTCACGGGTCAAGACTCCCAGTCACAACGCGTGACTCTGTCTCCCAGTCACGACGCTTGACTTTTCGGCGAGCTAAAGGCAGTCGCGGGGCGTGACTTCCAGTAACGACGCATGACTGCCCTGAGAGGCAAGTCACGAGACGTGACTTAGAGTCACGACTCGTGACTCCCTGGTGAGGCAAGTCACGAAACGTGACTTAGAGTCACGGCTCGCGACTTCCTTGTGGGGCATGTCACGAGACGTGACATAGAGTCACGACTCGTGACCCTCCTTTGAGGCCAGTCACGAGTCGTGACATGGCTCGTGACCGACCCCTTTCCGCCCCATTTTCTGAATTAGTCCAGTTTCAACCAAAATGAATTTCCTATTTCTTCTGTATGGACTCGTATGGACTTATACTGCTGTATGATTCTTGTCATACTTTTATATGTTCTTATATGGCCTTTTCTATTGTGCCTTGTTACCCAAGTGACTAGTTTTGTTATAAAATGACTTTCAAATGCTTTTATGGCTTTTTCCCCTACTGTATGCTATATTACCTTGTTTATATGAATGGTTATCCTAATTTATTTGTGATTAACAATATGTTATGCATATCTTTGATCAGATTCTCCCCTATGAATAACATGCCATGCTTAAGAGTATATTGTACCATTCCACGACCAAGATTATGCGTTATTAGTCATTGGCATAATATGATTCCACACGTGTTCCTGACATGCTTTAGTATATTGAGTAGTGCTAAAATGTGATTGATTGAACTATTGCATGCTTCAGAATATGAATTGTAGGAGGTATGATTGTTAGTATGCTATGCCAAACTTATTTGAATAATATGGTTGATGTCTGAATGCATTATTATGCTTTAGCCTTTGAACTCAATGTGTTATACTTAAATGTAATTTAGATTATGCATGATTTATTCTTAGTTATCCTCATCTACCGCATGATTAGGATTTTGCATTGATAACCTTCGGCATGGTAGTGCTTCCATACTTGATTTTTGACATGCTTTGGAACATTGTTTAATGTTAAAGTGTATAGAGTGTATTATGTTTTGCAATAGGAATTGTATGATATATGACCGACTTTATGAGCATATTTATATGTCTATCGTACTCTGGTTATTGCATGATGTATATATATTTATGTGTTATGCGATTCAAAACGTGAATTGTTTTATGCATGACCTGCGAGAGTCAGTCCAGTGGATAGTTAGGCATGCCTAATAGAGTCTATGAGCTGCAGCGCCCTTTGAATGTTTAGACCCCGATCAGGTCCCCGTTTGGTTCCTCGCGAACCCTTATGTGATAGGATCTTGTTTAAGATCCCCTTTAAAAATGTTTTGTGAAAGTTAAAAGGAAAAAGTAAAATTGGTTTTTCTCGGCTCGTACCCTTAAAGTACTGTCCGTATCGGCTCGTACCCGTAAAGTACTATCCGTATACTCGTTATCCACTCCCTCGAGTCAGCAGGTGCCTTGTATGGATTGTAATATGAGAATATGTATGTGATATATGTATGGATTCAATGATGAAAAGTATAACCTGTTATGAGGATATGATTATTGTTATGAACTTTCTGATGGATGTCTTTATATTGTAAGCATGATTGGATACCTAACAGCATTATCCGTACTTGTCATGTGTTGTGTTATAAGTTTCAGAATGCTTTGAATGTGATTCGACTAATGTATTTTTGTATGTGACTCAAACATAGTTTTGTTATATATATAAGCATGTGAACCGAAGCAGTTGTGGCTGTAAGTATGTAAGTTTTAACTGTACTTTTTGCATGGTGATGATATGAACGTGATATTATGTGATTATGTCTTCGGTCTCCGCTATTAGAGTGTTTTCAGCATGATATTTTAGATATTAGAGTTGCGCAGCGGTTATGTGGTGCTTTGGATGTCGTCTCTTGGATTTTTGGTTAGTGTGTGTATGGCATGTCAAAGTATGTTAGATAGCTAGTATTTGCAACATGATAGTTGGTTGCGTTATCATATGGTTATTGTGTCGCATTTGAATGGGTTGTCAGTTCATGCATGGGTACTTAGTTATGACAATTGCATGTGTAAATCCCATGTGACTTCGCACGGTAAGGTACTGATATTTGATACCATGGTAGTTCTATGCATGTGATATTGTACGTAGTTCTGTATGATGATACTTGTATCGTGTATTGTATTAAGTTTGTTTTGGCCTATTCTTGACATAAGTATTTGGTTATGGTTATGAGTTTTCGAATTAATGCCTTTCTATGCAAGCCTGATTATATGTGTATTCTGAATGTTGCATTTTCCATTGTGAATGTGTTATGCCTTGACGACCATTGTGAATGGCCGTTCATACTCTTGTGTGTTCTCCCCACTAAGCGTTTATCGCTTAGCACGGATTTCCTTTCCGTGCAGGTGGCAGGTCTGGTTCTGTTTGAGTCGCTGTAGACACCGGGTTCTGAGTCAGATTTTGATGGCAGTTTTGGGTTCTTGATAAATTCCTCCAAACAAAAAAAAATAATAATAAATACATAAAATGTGTAGGTAAAATTCAAAATTCAAAATTAAAAGAAAAAATAAAAATTTAGGATTAGGTTAATTTAATTAGATGAATCGAAAATTAAGATTAGGTTAATTTAATTAGTTAATATTGTAAGATAAATTGATAATTAAGGTTAGTTGATTAATTAGTTAATGTTTTACGATAATTGAAATTGAAAAAAAATAAAATAAATAAATATAGGGTTTAATTAGATAAAATAAATGTCGTAGTTTAAATAAATTAATTAAATTAAGAAAGTAGAAAAATATATTTAATTAGTAATGTTTAATTAATTAATGTGTTTAGTTTAAGTGTGAAAATTAGTTAAAATAGAAATAAATAAAAATAAAAAAATAATAAAAAACGGAGGGACTTATTAGGTGAACCTATTTACCCTAATTTGGGGATATAAAAAGAAAGAGATGAGCAAAAGATTAGGGGGCTCTCTCGGCTGGATGAAGAAATTGAAAGGAAAAGAAAAAGAGAGAAAGAGAGAGCAGGCTCTCGGCTGAAGAACAAAAAAAGGAAAAAATTAAAGAGAGAGCAAGTGAGCACAAGAACAAACCAAAATCAAAGGAAAATAAAGAAAAGAGAGACAAAGAAGTGAAATAGAAAGAAGAAGAGAGCAAGAGCAAGACAGAGAAGGGCCGGCCATAGAAAGAAAATAAAAATAGAAAAGAGAGCAAAATGTGAGCACAAACCAAAGATCAAAAGGAAACCAAAATAAAGAATTTAAAGAATTAAAAGAAAGAGGAAATAAATAAGAAGTGAGGAACAAAACACAGAGAAGGGCCGAAATGCAGAGGACGACGCCGGCGGAGAAGAAAAAGAGAGGGAGAAAGGCGGGGCCTCGGCCGGCCACCCCCGACGCCGGAGTGGTACACGCGTGCCGCAGCACGACCGACGAGGCCCGGACGAAGCTCCCCGTGCCAGCCGATCTCCACCACTCGCCGGCATCGGGGAGATCGGAGGAATCGGAGCCGGACGCTTCAAGGCGTTTTCCGGGGAAACAACAACGCCGTTCGACGCGTGACCAACGGGGATGAACTGCCGGTGACCAGACGAAGCTGATGGCGGTGTCTTCAACGGCGGCTCCGATGACGCTCCGGCGAAGCTCCGGCTGTAAGTCTCCTTCCGTTCTTATTTTATTATTATTATTATTATTATTATTATTTATTTTATTATTATTATTTTATTATTATTTACTTTTTCTGTTATTAATATAATTATTATATATTACATATTATTATTATTATTATTATTATTATTATTATATATTTATTTATTTTCTGTTTTTATATTTATTTTTATTATTTTTATTATTATTATTATTATATATTTATTTATTTTCTGTTTTTATATTTGTTATTGTTATTATTATTATTATTATTATTATTTGTTATTATTATATATTTATGCATTTTATGTCTATTATTATTAATATTATTATACTTATTCATTATTAATTATTATTCTGTGTTCATCTTATTACTATTTTTATTTTATTATTATTATTATTATTATTATTATTATTATTAGGTTTATTTATTCTTATTTATCTTTCCGCTTTTATGTTATTTTCTTTATTATTTATTATTATTATTTGATTTATTTATTAATAGTGTTATTATGTTATCATTGTTATTAATATCATTTAGTTTATGTTTATTTTACATTTATTTGTGATTATTATTGAGTATTTGTTTATGTTATTAGCATTACTGTCATTATTATTATGTTACATTTAATTGTTTTATGTTACTGCTATTATTCTTATTATTGTTATCATTATTGTTATTATTTGTTATATTGTTATATTATTTATATTATTTATATTATTATTCATTCTTAGTAATATTTTTATTTATGTTTGATACATTTTATAGCTATTATTGTTATTAGTATATTATTATCATTATTATCATTTTGTTCATGTTACTATCATTACATTGAATTATTATTCTATCCATTTATAATTACTATCATTATTTTATGTTTATTTATTACCCATTATCATCTTATGATATTATTATTAGCATCATTACTTTTATTGGCATTAATCATTTTAATTGTCATTCGTGCTTTTACATTCAATTTATTTTATTCTGTTATTTATTTGTTTATTTATTTATTTGATTATTTATTTATTCATTCATTACTCACCGATATTAATTTTCTGTTTTGACTGCAACCACGAGTGGCACGTGACTCGCCCACAGAGTTAGGTGAAACATGGTCGGAATGAGTAGATTAGGATTTATTTATCATTCGGAATATGTAATTATTATTATTTTATTTTATTCGCTAATGGTCTGTAATAATAAAAGATTTTCGACCGCGCTTAAAAAGAACCACCACATAAATGTTTTCTACCAAAATGATATTTGTTAATAAAACTGGACCAATGTCCTGGTTTTCACTCCAAAGCGAAGGTCTAAATTGATTTGAGAGCTCAAAACTTTTCATAAAAAGTAATTGGGAACCAATGTTTCCGCCTAAAAGAATAGCCCGATTTATGTATGTATTTTTGTCATTTTTTATGGTTTCATATTTGTTTGTAGATAATTATAGTTATATTTTATTTACTGCTTTTTTATACGTGCTTGTAATGCGCTTTAATTTTATTGTATAATTTGCATGTGAGAGAAGAGATAAAATAATTGATCTTAAAAACCCATTCACATAATATTAACCAAAGGTATGAATAAGAGTGAGGTCCCGAACCCTCTCTGGTTTTGGGCCTCATAAGGTTAGATTTATTTCCCGATGTTCTATCGGGTGGCGACTCCGTGATCCTGCCTTATAATAACCCAATAGACGCTCTCGTAAGTTGATTGCCAATAATGGGTTTGGATATATTTTTGTCCATTGCGAAGCGATCAGCTTTCATGAGTTTTAATGAACCTCCATCCGGTCTCGGGTCCTAAAAGCGGATTTTCGAGGGCCATCCGGATCGCGAGACGGTGAGGTCGTCTACAGTGGCGACTCCACTGGGGATATCATGAGATTTTGCTTTGAAAGTACCTTTGGTTAATCTAATGTAAATGGGTGTAGGATCAAGAAATTTTATCCCTTTTCGAAAAATTGCATTGCATCATGCTAGAGCCTTAGAATTATGTTTGGTCCCTCTATTAGCCCCGGTGCGTTCCTGAAGCACGACCTCATTTTCACTCAATTTGGGGAAGTGTTAAGGATAATCACCAGCCCAAGCCTCGTGCCATCAATTGGTATATCAAATGGTGACCCGGCTGGTCTAGACCAGTTGGCAGGGATCACGCTTCGGTAGCCGTAAAGCAACACCACCTTGACCAAAGCTCATATAATGGCAATAGATACTTCCCCTAGGTGGAATGTACCTTAATACAGTGCTTGCTACGTGGGTCATCGTGTATTAAACAAGATCAAACAAATTAAGTGGTCTTCTATGGAAAGCTTTAAAGCTTCGATAACCTCACCTTAATTAGGTTGAAGTGTCCAAATACACAATGGCCAAAAATCATATGTGTGCGCATCTTGAGAGACGTCATGCTCTAACACGCTCTTTGGGTTTCCCGTTGATTCATGGGTCAAGCTTACCTAGGAAAGAGACCGCATGACCTCCTGTGTGAGAGAGAAACGGTTGGGAGGAACTTTCTTCTTGTATGTGTATTCGTGCTCGTGCATTATTTCTTTCTTTCATGAATAATAGTAAAAAAGGCATGTGTATTTTTTCTCATGTACAATAATAGAATCTGTGCACTTTGTATATAAAATTGCTTGTATCATAATTTGTGAATATAAATATAACACGTTTGTCATGCATGCACATAATAATGCTTGTCGCAATACATACATATTAACATTCTTTATGACATCAATTGTGCGCCATTATCTGTATATACAGCATACATCATCGGATGTACATATTAACATGCATTATAGCAAGTATAGACATACTGTCCCCATGACACAAAAAAAAAAAACAAAAACAAAGAAAAAAGAAAATCAAATAAAAAAAATGCATTCACCATGTGTCATAGCATGTACATATCCGTATGTGCACATTACACATGTACATTAACATTACGCCCTGGAACATACATATACTGTTGCATGTCATAGTGTGCACACATTAGCATACTTCATTAGACTAGACATCAAACACAGAAAATACCTTGCATTTTTCACATTGTATACCATATCATGAACATGTACTATCATACATGAATTATGTCATGTACATATAACTTCTTCATCATGCATGTTAGTCATTGTATATACCAATGCATGTCTTCAATGCTCATACCATGTAAATACGCATACTTTGTGAACGCTATTTGTTTCGTGCAGACACTTTCATTGCATACCTCGTATTGCACGCATACTCCACTCACTGCACACAATCATCCTTATGCTGTGTCCCATCTCATGTGCATTATCTGTATATGTTTTGCACTTCTATATATGTGAGTTTTGCCACTCCTCTCGACTCATTGGTGCATATTACCATGCTAGGTCGTCTTCACCTTACATCATGCATTCGTATCTTGTCTAAATCATGCCATGTTCACATGCACCATGTATCATGAACATTCATCCCCATACTGTGCCATAGGTCGTACTCATGCTTTCATCGTATACATGTACATTGCAAAGTTATGCATGCACGTCATTTATCATGCAGTGTTTACACACATTTTTTCGCTGGTGTTTTACACACACACATCTTGCACATATTTCATGTACGCATTTTTTATACAAATATTTTTACACATTTTCGCACATACAGTTCCTTACACGCATTGCTAATATACATGACGCTATTGCATATGCCATTAAATATACATGATTTTTAACGCATAGTTTGTGCATATTCAAAAGAAAAAGAATGAAAAAAAAGAGCTTTTGTGCCTACATGATTTTTTCTGCATATACATTTTTGATAGAGTAAAAATATTTTTTGTGTTAAGCTGTATCCTAAAATGCTGATATGTTTGCACCTCATTAAGGTACCTCTGACTCACAGTTTGACTCTGCATAAGTAGTTCTCAACTATGAATGGATTTGATCTTAACTCTAGAAATCTGAGTTTCATTCCACTTTGAATTAAGTAAGAGGTACATATGTTTTATCTTTAAGAGCTGGATCACATGAAGATATTTGACCATACCATGTGATTTCTAAATTTTGAGCACTTTTGGCCCGTTTTTGAAAACAAACTGAAAAAAAACTAGTTGTAATTAGGGGATTGGATGAAAACTCACTAAGAGCACTAGAACCTTTCTGATTACCCGTCAAAGCGACCCCTGGATAAGGCTGAATCTAGAAAATGATTTAGGCACAACTTCTTTGTGTAGCTTTCTAAATGACCATTTCCTACCCTTATTTTCACAATCGCTTGTTAGCCCCTTGAGCCTTTATTTCGGTATGCTAAATGCGTACCAGTTTCGTTGTTACACACATTAAAACTTCACCCTTCGCCTAAAATGATTTTGGCTTCCCCTTAGAAGAATGGCCGCTCTATTAAGGATGGATGTACATTATCACATTTCTTTGGGCTGTAAAGATTTGCTCCGATGAAAGTGGGTTTACACTTCGAGAAGATAATTTCAGTCATCTATAATTTTTTGGGGTTATCAAAAATTGCCCCGGTGAAAGTGGGTTTACACTTCTAGGAGAGAATCTCGACCATTGATAATTTTTTGGTTACCAGAAATCACCCTGATAAGGATGGGTCTACCCCTTGGGAAATGAATTTTCAATCATCGATAATTTTTGGGGCTACACTTTGGGAATGGAGTCTAAATCATCGATAAAATTTTTGTGTAATTAGAGACATAAGCTTGCGAGAAAAAAAAAAAAAGCCCTCTTGATGAGCTTAGTAGTTATCTTTTTAGCTTAATTATTATACTGAGCTTGACGAGCTAAAGTATTACCAAATTCAAATTCAAGAATATCTGGACAGTATACAATTGGGGTTGAGAATGGTGCTTTCATCCGTCGAATTAACGTTGCGACCATTTTTCTCTAGCGACCTGATCCTCCTTTGATAGCCAATTACCTAAGCCTAACGTTACAACCAAAGTAAGACCTCTTGATTCTTGGTTCGGCCTTATCTAATTAGCGGAGATGACCTTCTAATAAGGTTTGGTACATAGGAAGAGGCGTATGGTGTTTCTTGAGCTTCAAGCGAGAAGCCATGAGTGCATTAGTGCATTCGAGTTGAGTCTCGTCTCCAAAATTGCGTCTAGAATTTGGCTTTAAAAAAAAAAATTGTTTTGGCCTTTTGCACATACACACAGAGATTGTATGGTATGCCTTGTATTTACATGTTGATTTAGTAAACATTGATGTTTACATGTTTGCTTCCTTGCACTTCATTGGGAATGACTCCTGAATTCTTCTGCTGGGATTGAATCAGTTGAGAATGTGGTTTATTCAGTACTTTCAAAGGCAGATAGAAAACTTGAGTTTGGGATACCTGATAGGTTGCACTCATTTTACAATCTTGGGGTACTTCTTATCGCTACTCGTGAAAGTGATACTTTGCATCTATTTCTATCAATATTCTTTGTACATATGCTTTCTATAAATGTTTTTGCATGTAATTGTAGCAGACATCCTTATAAATAGTTTTACACGTATAATTCTTGCTGCATGTCTTTTGGCATAAGATCTTCAACGAGCATATTTCATAGATACTTTCACATATGGGCCTTTCCGAGGTTCATTTTTATAATCACTTATTTTGCGCCTTTCGTGGGCATATTTTTTGCATGCATCTCACATGCACATCATTTGCAGGCATTTTGTACATGTACACATGATTTTTTTTCTGCATTCGTTTCGTATGTATAGTTATCCATACACACATCACACACATCCATTTCTTCACATAGCCTTCATGTATATAATGACTTCCACTTATCTTTGCATGTGATCCTTCACACTTATGCCAGTGAATGACTCCTTACCCTCACGGGTATGATCATGTGTATATATTTCGCATTTATAATCCCCTTGCACATATTTTATGCTTGATCTTTTGCATGTATTTCTCATTCATGATCATTTGTGGCATATATGTCATGTACACAATTCTCTACATGCATATTATATTTCTACACACACTACACAATTAAATTTCACACATGTATAACATCGCGTGTCATTCCATACATGCATAACTCTTAGATTTCACACATGCATAACATCGCGTGTCATTCCATACATGCATTGCGTGCCATCTCATACATACATGGCTTTTCACATGCATTCCATGCATACATGGCTTTTCATATGCATTTCATGCATACACAGTGTCCTGTGTCTACTAGATGATGTACAGCAATCTCAACCTCGGGACTTCACATGTCGACATTTCTCAAGCCCTCTGAAGAGGCACAATCTCAAGGTTCTCTTAAGAGGCAAATCCTTTCAAGTCCTTTGAGGAGGCCAAATATCAAAAACCTCTCAGGGGGCAATAATTTCAAAGTTGGAGGCAAATTTCCAAGTCCTCTAAGGAGGCACAGCTTTCAAAGTCCTTGAGAAGGTAAAATCTAAGTCATCTGAGGAGGAAGAATCCTTAAGTCCTCTGAGAAGGAATTTCCAAGTCCTCTGAGGAGGCAAATCTCAGAACATTCGCACTTTGTAAGTCTGGAGCAGACTCGGTGCAGCTCAGGAGAGCAACCCTCGCATTTTGTAAGTCTGGAGCAGACTCAGCGCATCACTATCCGCACTTTGTAAGTCTGGAGCAGACTCAGTGCAGCTCAGGACAGCAACCCTCGCGTTTTGTAAGTCTGGAGCAGACTCGGTGCATCACTATCCGCACTTTGTAAGTCTGGACCAGACTCGGTGCAGCTCAGGAGAGCAACCCTCGCATTTTGTAAGTCTGGAGAAGACTCGGCGCATCACCATCCGCACTTTGTAAGTCTGGAGCAGACTCGGTGCAGCTCAGGAGAGCAACCCTCGCGTTTTGTAAGTATGGAGCAGACTCGGCGCATCACCATCCGCACTTTGTAAGTCTGGAGCAGACTCGATGCAGCTCAGGAGAGCAACCCTCGCGTTTTGTAAGTCTGGAGCAGACTCGGCGCATCACTATCCGCACTTTGCAAGTCTGGAGCAGACTCGGTGCAGCTCAGGAGAGCAACCCTCGCATTTTGTAAGTCTGGAGCAGACTCGACGCATCACTATCCGCACTTTGTAAGTCTGGAGCAGACTCGGTGCAGCTCAGGAGAGCAACCCTCGCGTTTTGTAAGTCTGGAGCAGACTCGGCGCATCGCCATCCGCACTTTGTAAGTCTGGAGCAGACTCGGTGCAGCTCAGGAGAGCAACCCTCGCATTTTGTAAGTCTGGAGCAGACTCGGTGCATCACCATCCGTACTTTGTAAGTCTGGAGCAGACTCGGTGCAGCTCAGGAGAGCAATTCTCGCGTTTTGTAAGTCTGGAGCAGACTCGGTGCATCAACATTCGCACTTTGTAAGTCTGGAGCAGACTCAGTGCAGCTCAGGAGAGCAATTCTCGCATTTTGTAAGTCTGGAGCAGACTCGGTGCATCAACATTCGCACTTTGTAAGTCTGGAGCAGACTCGGTGCAGCTCAGGAGAGCAACCCATGCGTTTTGTAAGTCTGGAGCAGACTCGGCGCATCACCATCCGCACTTTGTAAGTCTGGAGCAGACTCGGTGCAGCTCACGAGAGCAATTCTCGCATTTTGTAAGTCTGGAGCAGACTCGGCGCATCACTATCCGCACTTTGTAAGTCTGGAGCAGACTCGGTGCAGCTCAGGAGAGCAACTCTCGCGTTTTGTAAGTCTGGAGCAGACTCGACGCAACAGTTCAACACTTTGAATCTTGGTAGCAATTCAGTGTAATATCAGAACTTTCGTACCTTGAATTTTGGTAGTGGTTCGGTGCAATCACTTTGTAGCTTAGATAACACCTCGGTGATGTCTCAACACTTTTGCACTTTGAATCTTTGTAGCGATTCAGTGCAATCTCAAAACTTTCGCACTTTGTAATCTTGGTAGCGATTCGGTGCAATCACTTTGTAGCTTAGACAACAGCTCGGTGATGTTTCAGTACTTTTGCACTTTGAATCTTGGTAGCGATTCAGTGCAACCTCATGACTTTCGCACTTTGAAATTTGGTAGTGATTCGGTGCAAGCACTTTGAATCTTGGTAGCGATTCAGTGCAATTTCAGAACTTTCGCACTTTGAATCTTGGTAGCGATTCGGTGCAATCAATCAACGCAAGTCCTCTCCGATGGCAAAATAACCCAAGTCCTCTCCGGGGGCAAATAAACCCAAGACCTCTCAGGGGGCAGTCACTCCTTCAAAGTCCTCTTAAGAGGCAACTCCAAATGGTTAAACACCGACCCGGCTGAGGCTAGACACCGCACAGATTAGATGCTGAGACGAGGCTAATGGTACAAACCAGCCACCGTGCAGACCGAGATGAGGTTAGCGGGGCGCCAGCAATGGAACAGATCGCAAATAGAGGCTGTAGTCAGAGAGTACTACATCTCACAAACTCCGTGCAGGCTGAGACGAGGCTAGCGGAACACTCGTGGTAGAACAGACCACAGATCGAGGTTGTAGCCAGAGCGTACTGCACCTCATAGCCACCTTGCAGGTCGAGACGAGACTAGTAGGGTCACCCGTATCAAATTCATTCACCGCTGAGCAGACCGAGACGAGGCTTGACAGATGAAGACAGGCAACCGTTTGCTCCTACGCAACGTCATCAAGATAAGGTCTGGTATCCTCAGGTAAGTAATCCTCTCTCTTCCTTCTTTGAATTTTGGCTCACCTAGGTGTCTAGCCACTAGCTTCTCCAAAATTGGGGGCAACTGTAGACACCGGGTTCTGAGTCAGATTTTGATGGCAGTTTTGGGTTCTTGATAAATTCCTCCAAACAAAAAAAATAATAATAATAAATACATAAAATGTGTAGGTAAAATTCAAAATTCAAAATTAAAAGAAAAAATAAAAATTTAGGATTAGGTTAATTTAATTAGATGAATCGAAAATTAAGATTAGGTTAATTTAATTAGTTAATATTGTAAGATAAATTGATAATTAAGGTTAGTTGATTAATTAGTTAATGTTTTAGGATAATTGAAATTGAAAAAAAATAAAATAAATAAATATAGGGTTTAATTAGATAAAATAAATGTCGTAGTTTAAGTAAATTAATTAAATTAAGAAAGTAGAAAAATATATTTAATTAGTAATGTTTAATTAATTAATGTGTTTAGTTTAAGTGTGTAAATTAGTTAAAATAGAAATAAATAAAAATACAAAAATAATAAAAAACGGAGGGACTTATTAGGTGAACCTATTTACCCTAATTTGGGGATATAAAAAGAAAGAGATGAGCAAAAGATTAGGGGGCTCTCTCGGCTGGATGAAGAAATTGAAAGGAAAAGAAAAAGAGAGAAAGAGAGAGCAGGCTCTCGGCTGAAGAACAAAAAAAAGGAAAAAATTAAAGAGAGAGCAAGTGAGCACAAGAACAAACCAAAATCAAAGGAAAATAAAGAAAAGAGAGACAAAGAAGTGAAATAGAAAGAAGAAGAGAGCAAGAGCAAGACAGAGAAGGGTCGGCCATAGAAAGAAAATAAAAATAGAAAAGAGAGCAAAATGTTAGCACAAACCAAAGATCAAAAGGAAACCAAAATAAAGAATTGAAAGAATTAAAAGAAAGAGGAAATAAATAAGAAGTGAGGAACAAAACACAGAGAAGGGCCAAAATGCAGAGGACGACGCCGGCGGAGAAGAAAAAGAGAGGGAGAAAGGCGGGGCCTCCGCCGGCCACCCCCGACACCGGAGTGGTACACGCGCGCCGCCGCACGACCGACAAGGCCCGGACAAAGCTCCCCGTGCCAGTCGATCTCCACCACTCGCCGGCATCGGGGAGATCGGAGGAATCGGAGCCGGACGCTTCAAGGCGTTTTCCGGGGAAACAACAACGCCATTCGGCGCGTGACCAACGGGGATGAACTGCCGGTGACCAGACGAAGCTGATGGCGGTGGCGGTGTCTTCAACGGCGGCTCCGATGACGCTCTGGCGAAGCTCCGACTGTAAGTCTCCTTCCCTTCTTATTTTATTATTATTATTATTATTATTATTATTATTTATTTTATTATTATTATTTTATTATTATTTACTTTTTCTGTTATTAATATAATTATTATATATTACATATTATTATTATTATTATTATTATTATTATTATTTATTTTCTGTTTTTATATTTATTTTTATTATTATTATTATTATTATTATATATTTATTTATTTTCTGTTTTTATATTTGTTATTGTTATTGTTATTATTATTATTATTATTATTATTATTATTATTATTATTATTATTATTATTATTATTATTATTATTATTATTTGTTATTATTATATATTTATGCATTTTATGTCTATTATTATTAATATTATTATACTTATTCATTATTAATTATTATTCTGTGTTCATCTTATTACTATTATTATTTTATTATTATTATTATTATTATTATTAGGTTTATTTATTCTTATTTATCTTTCCGCTTTTATGTTATTTTCTTTATTATTTATTATTATTATTTGATTTATTTATTAATAGTGTTATTATGTTATCATTGTTATTAATATCATTTAGTTTATGTTTATTTTACATTTATTTGTGATTATTATTGAGTATTTGTTTATGTTATTAGCATTACTGTCATTATTATTATGTTACATTTAATTGTTTTATGTTACTGCTATTATTCTTATTATTGTTATCATTGTTGTTATTATTTGTTATATTGTTATATTATTTATATTATTTATATTATTATTCATTCTTAGTAATATTTTTATTTATGTTTGATACATTTTATAGCTATTATTGTTATTAGTATATTATTATCATTATTATCATTTTGTTCATGTTACTATCATTACATTGAATTATTATTCTATCCATTTATAATTACTATCATTATTTTATGTTTATTTATTACCCATTATCATCTTATGATATTATTATTAGCATCATTACTTTTATTGGCATTAATCATTTTAATTGTCATTCGTGCTTTTACATTCAATTTATTTTATTCTGTTATTTATTTGTTTATTTATTTATTCGATTATTTATTTATTCATTCATTACTCACCGATATTAATTTTCTGTTTTGACTGCAACCACGAGTGGCACGTGACTCGCCCACGGAGTTAGGTGAAACATGGTCGGAATGAGTAGATTAGGATTTATTTATCATTCGGAATATGTAATTATTATTATTTTATTTTATTCGCTAATGGTCTGTAATAATAAAAGATTTTCGACCGCACTTAAAAAGAACCACCACAAAAATGTTTTCTACCAAAATGATATTTGTTAATAAAACTGGACCAATGTCCTGGTTTTCACTCCAAAGCGAAGGTCTAAATTGATTTGAGAGCTCAAAACTTTTCATAAAAAGTAATTGGGAACCAATGTTTCCGCCTAAAAGAATAGCCCGATTTATGTATGTATTTTTGTCATTTTTTATGGTTTCATATTTGTTTTTAGATAATTATAGTTATATTTTATTTACTGCTTTTTTATACGTGCTTGTAATGTGCTTTAATTTTATTGTATAATTTGCATGTGAGAGAAGAGATAAAATAATTGATCTTAAAAACCCATTCACATAATATTAACCAAAGGTATGAATAAGAGTGAGGTCCCAAACCCTCTCTGGTTTTGGGCCTCATAAGGTTAGATTTATTTCCCGATGTTCTATCGGGTGGCGACTCCGTGATCCTGCCTTATGATAACCCAATAGACGCTCTCGTAAGTTGATTGCCAACAATGGGTTTGGATATATTTTTGTCCATTGCGAAGCGATCAGCTTTCACGAGTTTTAATGAACCTCCATCCAATCTCGGGTCCTAAAAGCGGATTTTCGAGGGCCATCCGGATCGCGAGTGGGGTTCGGGCGCGTCACAGTCGCGCATCAGCAAGGTCGGCCACGTTGAATTTGAAGTTCTGTATTTTGTTCAGGTTCTGTACTTTACTTTTATATTTCTGTATTATTGTATATGTAATTATATGTAAGAATCTTGAGATTACTTTTGAGTAATGTAATCGTTAATATGTTTTCATGTTAAGTCAAGTTTTTAATTAACCCGTATTTTTGTATGTATGTTATGTAAGAATGTATGCTTCCGCATTGTGCATGTGCATATCTGTGTGAGTGAGCGTCGGGTAGCGCGCCCGTCGGCGTCCTTTCAACGGGGTGGCGATGGGGGTGTCACAGCTTTGGTATGTCACGGTGACAACCAATCTGGTTGTGACCGTGACCTACCTGTCACGGTGACAACAAATTTGGTTGTGACCGTGACCTACCCTGTTTTTGCAATAAAACCTCTTTTGTTTTACACATTTTAGGAATGTTAAATTCTGGATTCTAGCACACAATATCACTTATTATGAGCAATATTTGTGCGTATATTGATTTATCAAAGTATACGGATTCTTTGCTTATTATTATTGAATTATGGACGTTAACTATGTATTCTTTTAACCTGTGAATCAATCCAGTGGATAGTTAGGCATGCCTAATAGAGTCTTATAGCTGCAGCCTCAGTTCAGTTTGGACCCCGATCAGGTCCCCGTTTGGTTCCTCGCGAACCCTTTTATGTGTATGGATCTTGTTTAAGGTCCCTTTTGAAAATGTTTTGTGAAAGTTAAAAGTAACATTGGTCTCTCGATTCGTACCTGTAAGGTACTGCCCGTAACCAGTTCGTACCCGTAAAGTACTGTCTATTCACTCGTTATCCACTACCTTGAGTCAGCAGGTGATTAATTATTTTTAATTGTTTTGATAATTGTGAGAATGTTTTATCTGAATTTGTGCTATATTGAGATATTATGAAGGCAGTTATATGATATCAAGTGTATCACTCTATATGTTCGTATGTTCATATTCGTATCTAATGAGTATTTCTGATTATGCCATCTGTATGTGTTATGTTTGACGACCATTGTGAATGGCCATCCCTTTCATATGTGTGTTTTCCCACTAAGAGTTTATCGCTTAGCACGGTGTGTTTACCCGTGCAGGTGCGTAAGGAGTTTTGCTTTGGGAGAGTCGCCGCCATCGAAGCCAACACAGTAGGGTCTTAGTGTAGGGCTTTATTTTTGTATTTTGAGGATTCTTTTTGTATAGAACTCTCTCACATCAGTTTTGTAATGGCTTCCGCTTTTGTACATGTATTTTGGGATTTATAATTATCTTTTGTACCTTTGGGTTGATCAAACAGTAATGTAATGTTTTCTGTTATATTAATGCATGATCAGCTTATTGCATGAATGGTTTTGTAAAGTTTTAAATTACCCTGTATTTCGGTATGTATGTTTATTCATGGATGTATGTATATTCTGTACCTGTGTGTGGTGGCACCTCTACTCATATGGCATCTCACTCCTTATCGGATGGGATCGCCTAAGTACGGGTAAGGGGTGTTATAATATATCCATTTATATTACAAAATGAAACTGTTCTTTTACATATAAGCATTCTTTTACATTTACATATTGGTTACAAAAATTATACTTTACTTTATCATGTACATCTCATATACAAAATTTGCTTTACGTCTCATATGCCAAGCTATACAAAAATTCTATACCACGTATACATAACTATGCCATATACAAAAGACACCAACTCAAACTCCTAGTGGCCATGACCTTGTAGATGTGCAACCCTCCGAACCTGTAAACCTACATGGGAAAACACCCATGCTAAGCGAAATCGCTTAGTGGGGATATCACACATAATAACTTCTTATGAAGTCACAAGCATCACTTTATCAACATTTAACTCATGTACAACAAGCATTCCAAGCATATAGATTCGCAAAACAATTAAGTAAACTTCTAACATACATACATGGCATCGTGTATAAGTTCTTATAACCTATTTCATGCTCATGTCCCTCTAATTGCATCTCATATACAATCATACACACATCTAGACATTTAGGCATACTTATAACATATTATATACAAATAATAACTTCTCATATACATGTACTAACTCATTTAACATTTTCGGTATACGATAATCATATACTTCTTTAACCATGTACTATAGCCCTCTAGCATATATGACATCTCATGTACTTATAAATAACATCTCATGTACAACTAACAACATCTCTTGTACATTTACATATAATAGTTAGCCTAATGTCATAGCATAAGTGGATATAGGTACATATAAATACCAAGTAATGGTACCAAATCGTATAGAGACCGTAGTATCAAGTCACCTAGAGACTGGAGTCTCATAACATCTAGATACTTTAAAAGTATCAACATGTAGACATCCGTCGATGCCAAACATATAGACACCCGTCGGTGCCAAACATCTAGACATCATTGGTGCCAACATTTAGCAGCTGCAAAACATCTAACCCTTTATAAGCATGCCTATCTATCCACTTATATGAACATCTTAGGCTTATAACTATTATTCATAACAAAGCATATTGTGATGCGCGCCAGATCCCCGCGGCCGCCCCTTCGACCGCCCGCACGTGGGCGATCGGGGCATTTGTGGGTCCGTTGGCAGCTTGCGATAAATCGCAAGTGCGTCTATGTTGGGCAACAAGGAGGTTTCATGGAGTCGCCACCCAATAGAACTTTGGGAAAGTTTCTCTCGCCTCGGAGAGCCTAAGACTGCGCTTAGTATCCATTTTGGGCAAGCCAAAGGGGGAAGGTAAACCTCTCGCCCTAAGGAGCCTAGGATTAACGCTAAAACCTCGTGACACAAGAGGTGTCCTAGAGGGTAAACCTCTAGCCTCTTGAGCCCAAAGACCAGAGCTGGTTCGGGACTTCTCATTTATTTATACCTTGATTAATATTATAATTAAGTTTTGAATTCATTGTTTCATCAACTTTCCACACAATGCAATTTAAATTAAAGGCGCAATCATTCATATCAAAAGCGGTAAATGTAAGCAAAATCCAAAATAAAGCATTTAAAAATAAATTACAATAACACTAGGAGCGGAATACAACTCCCATTTATAAAAGTGAAATACATGCATAAAACGGGTTATTAATTAATAGTGAGAACATTGGTCCTCGCATGCATATTTATTATGAAACAGTTTTGATGTGATGATTTATTTGGGTATGAAAAACTAGGACATTGGTCCCCTTTTATTTAGAAAATGTCAAGTTAATTAATAAAAACGTTTTTGTGATTTTCTTTTTAGCGTGCCTAAATAAATAATTTTACACGAAAATTATATGGCAAAATTAAATAAAATATTACAAATAAAGAAAATAAATATATGAACCAAACGAGCCTTTTTGGACCTCCCGATGTGCTCGCAAAAACGCCCAAACGAAAAATGAGTTTAGACATAAAACAAAATACAAATAAAATAATGTTAGTGATTAAATCAATTAAACATACAAAATAATGAATAACGAATTAAAATAAAATAAGATGATATGAAAAGAATGATAATGGAATAAAAAATATTAGCAAAACAAAATAAAATGAGAAACATGGATTACATGTGATAAATAATTAAATGATATGATGAAAATAAAATAAAACATGTTAATTAATTAGTACATGAAAATATACACATGATAAAAATGATGATGAAGATAAACGAATCAAAGAATATATAAAATGATAAAGAAAAGAATAATAAATGAAAACAATTAAATGAACAATATGATTAATTAAATATGTTCACAAATGATATAAACCATTTACATGGCAAAAAGATTAATTTAATTACATGTTAGGAATTAAAAGAAAACAATATTCACATGAACAAAAATAAAATCATATATAAACAATTAAATGGAACAAATATAAAATGAATACAACAAATGAATAGATGAAAACAATAAACAAATCAATAAAAATAATATACATGAATAAATTAAATATAAATAAAAGAAAATAAAATAGAAATGGAGCCAAGAATATTTACCCTCAGAATATTGGATTTGATGAAGGTAAAAGATGATCGATTTCTTTGTTTGATGATCCACAATATTAGAGTGAAATATGATGAAAATGTTGGAATTTTATTCCAAGAAACATGAAAAAAAATTATCAAAAATTCTTTAAGAACAAAGAATTGATACCTTTGCCTAAAGAAATGATTTTTGATCAAAAAAAGTTTTTATTGATTAAAATAAAGAAAAATGATTTCAAGAACAATCAATCACTTTGTTCATAAAAAAAAAATGATTGAAGTTTTATTTTAGAAAATCAAATAAAAATTAGATTTTGATGACAAACAATTATTTTATTTGTCTCAAAATCAATTTTTTATCAAAAAGAGATTCAAAACAAAATCAATGAAAAAGTTTTATTGAACACAAAATAAAAGATTAAAAACAATTTTGAGAACAAATAATTATTCTATTTGTCTCAAAAATTGAATCAAACAACAAAACTTCCTCTAAAAAATATGTTTAGAAGAAATTATGTTGAAAAAAAGAATGAAACATTTGATTTTTCTTTTTGATTTTTGGTTAGGGAATAAATCTGGAATTTTTGGTGGAAGAAGAAGAAGAAATCTGGAAATTTTAGGTCTAAAAAATGTGGAGAGGAGACTCCTTTGATTTCATCATAAAATATTTATAGGATAAAATAGGTTGCCCTAATTTAATTAAGGAAAAAAACCTATTTTAACCCAAAATTATTTTATTTTTAATGATAAAATCAAGTTTTATTATTTAATTACCTAAAAAAATATTTTAGAATTTAATTTGAAGTCAAAAACCCCAAAAAATGGGATAAAAAACGGATTTTTGGGCGAAAAAATCGAAAAAAAGGCTGAAAAGAGGGATTTTTGGGTATCAGACCCTGTAGCGACGGCCGGTATGCCCGTCGCTATAGAGCTGCAGGCGAGCCTCGCGCGCTGGCGCTCGCGCACGAGCGCTCCGTGCGGCGCTCAGCGTGCGCGCGCCTTTAGCGACGCGCAGCATCGGCGACGCTGAGCGTCGCCTTTGCGCTTGCTGCGCGATGGGCGCCTGCGAGCTGGGCGCCAGCGCGCTGCCGCTGCTCCCGACACTCGCGATTCGACTTTTTTTTTTATTTATTTTTAAATTTTAAATTGACTAAAAACACTATAATTTTAAGCCCCCATTTTTCAAAATTAATTTTTTAAATATTTTTTTATTATTTTTTAATTTTTCACTCTAAAATGCAAATTTGACGAGAAAATCATCACTTTTAACCTTTTAAGCCTGTGATGGCAATTATCATCATTGGGTAACTTCGATCTAGGCTTACTCAGGACCCGGTGTCTACAGTTGCCCCCAGTTTAGGGGAATCTAGTATACTAGTGTCTAGGTGAGCCTAAACTCAAAGAAGAAAAGGAAAGAGACGCGTACCTGAGTCGGCCGTCTTTCCAAATTGGAGAATTCTGAGATGGTGGTTATTACCATGGTGTGTTTTCGTTTGTTGAAGTTGTGCTATCTGTGAGCCCTTCGGTTGATTTCCCCCTGAGAGGTCTTCGGTTCATCGATCGTTTGTTTGCCCCCTAAGAGGTCTTCAGTTCTTTGATTGTTTGTTTGCCCCCTGAGAGGTCTTTCGTTCATTGATCATTTGCCCCCTGAGAGGTCTTCCGTTCATTGATCATTTGCCCCCAGAGAGGTCTTCAGTTTGCTGCTCCCTGAGAAGTCTTCGGTTTATTGATTGTTTGCCCCCTGAGAGGTCTTCAGTTTGCTGCTCCCTGAGAAGTCTTTGATTTATTGCCCCCTGAGAGGTCTTCGATTTACTGCTCCCTGAGAAGAATTTGATTTCCTGCTCCCTGAGAAGTCTTCGGTTTATTGCCCCCTGAGAGGTCTTCGATTTACTGCTCCCTGAGAAGTCTTTGATTTGCTGCTCCCTGAGAAGTCTTTGATTTACTGCTCCCTTAGAAGTCTTTGGTTGATTACCCCCTGAGAGGTCTTCGATTTATTGCTCCCTGAGAAGTCTTCGATTTGCTGCTCCCTGAAAAGTCTTTGGTTGATTGCCCCCTGAGAGGTCTTCGATTTATTGCTCCCTGAGAAGTCTTCGATTTGCTGCTCCCTGAGAAGACTTTGATTTGCTGCTCCCTGAGAAGTCTTTGATTGATTGCCCCCTGAGAGGTCTTCGATTTATTGCTCCCTGAGAAGTCTTCGATTTGCTGCTTCCTGAGAAGTCTTCGATTTGCTGCTTCCTGAGAAGTCTTTGATTTGCTGCTCCCTGAGAAGTCTTTGGCTGATTGCCCCCATAGAGGTCTTCGGATTGTGCTTGGATTGATGAATGAGCTGAGGTTTTGATTGATGATTTGACCGATGTCATCACTCGGCTTTTGTCGGTGTCTGCCTCAAGTCTCTCTTTCTGCAAAGTAGGGAAACTAAAATATGCAGGAAAAAATAGTGAGCATGCAAGTGAAATGCACGAATCATGCAGGAATGCAGGATAAAAATTCATCTATGTGAACTTGAAGATGATAGCCGGGCTAGCTGCAATTTGCGATATAATTGATGCCTTTTAAGCTGCTTTTGAATTTCATGCCCTTCGGGATTGCGAGATTCTCATCCGGTACCTGTAGTCATTATTTGAAGGTAGTGCGTCCCTTGTGGATTTTCACACTAGCTTTTCTTAGTGGGAGATGCGTCCTTTGTGGATTTTCACATAACCCTGTGCCTTATTTTTTTTGCCTGGAATGGACCCAACCCAATCCAGCGGCTTTTCTCTTTCTTCTTTTTTGAAGGACAGACTGCTTGTTTTCATGTTTTCACCCTATCCTTTTGCCTAGTTTTTGCTTAGAGCGCCAGTTACGGTTTTCACTCTAACGGCTTTTTTTTTTTTTTTTTTTTTTTTTAAGATTGCTGAAGTTGTTGGCAAGAACCTTTCGGGAGTCTTAGGACATGGTTGCATGAGCTTGATTTTGCACATCTGATAACAGGATGAATCGGCTGAAGCGCTTGAGCGGTGGACAATAGGCGACTTTGGTCACACAAAGAGAACTGCTTTGATCACATCATTGCAGAAATGCATGTGTTTCAATTTGATTTCATTAAGCATGATCATTATTTTGGCATTGACTTTAAAAAATACAAGACTTTAGCTAATCTCGAGATAGATCTTGAAAGCATCAAACTCCTGTTATCAATCAGCCCTCTCGGGTTTTATGATTGAAGATTTTCTCTCATCTCTTAATCTTTTTCTTTGAATGCGAATTCTAGATGCAACTTTGGGGATGAGACTTAACTCAAATGCATGAATGCACTCATGGCTCCTCGCTTTAAGCTCAAGAAACACCATATGCCTCTTCTTACGTACCAAACCTTATTAGAAGGTCATCTTCGCTAATTGGATAAGACTAAACCAAGAATCAAAAGGTCTTACTTTGGTTGTAATGTTAGGCTTAGGTAGATGGCTATCAAAGGAGGATCAGGTTGCTAGAGAAAAATGGCCGCCATATTTTCTCGACTGGTGGATGAACCATTCTCAGCTCAGTTGTATATACAAAGGTATTCTTGAATTTGGATTTGATAACATTTTAGCTCATTTAAGATCAGATTGACAGTTAAAAAGGTAATCATCAAAACTCGTCAAGTGGTTATTATTTTGAGCTTTACTTTTTTTTTTTTTTTTAGGAGCTCATGTCTTTGGCGCATGATTGAAACTCTCTTCTCAAAGTGTAAACTCATCCTTACCAAGGCAATTTTGATAACCCACAAAGAAATTGTTAATTGTTAAAACGTTCATCCATCCCTGCTAGAGAGGCCACTCTTCTAAGGGAAAGCCAAAATCATTTTAGGCAAGGGGATAGTTTTAACATGTGTAACAACAAAATTGGCACGCATTTAGCATACCCACGTAAAGGCTCAATGGGCTAGCAAGTGATTGTGAAGTAAGGGTAGGAAATGGTCATTTAGGGAACTATACAAAGAAAATGTTGCCTAAATCATTTTCTAGGTTCCGTCTTATCCAGGGATCGCTTTGACGGGTAATCAGAAAGGTTCTAGTGCTCTTAGTGAGTTTCCATCTAGTCCCCTAATTGCAACTAGTTTTTTTTATTATTCTTTTTAATTCTTTACAGGAGCTATGTTAGATGCTATCAAAATTTTCTTTGGATTTCCCAAAGTTCCAAGATTAAATGTAGTAGTATTAATTGAATTAATGTTAAAATGAATGAATGTATCATGATCATAAGAAATGAAATCATTAGAAATAATATACAAGTACGCAAAAACATAATTGAAATGACCAATATTTCATATGCCATTATTTGAAAAGCTCAAATATAAAGACATCTTGTAGCAAAGCAGGCACTGCAACCCATGTCTTTCATGCATTACTAAACCCTCTTTTCAAAGTCTGAACTTGCTTTTATCGAGGCAATTTTTTTAATAGTCCAAAGAATTTTTCAAATGTACATCCATCAGTTTTAGAGCGGCCTAAGTTGGAGTAGTATCTCTGACTCTGCCCAACTCCAGTAGCTGAGACCTCTGCCGTCTTACCGTTTCTGGTGTTGCTGCCTCCGGCACCTCCTGATTTGAATCCCGACTGGTTCCCATAGCCTTTCCCAGCAAAGTTATTTTGGCTTGCTTTCTTTGCCAGGTAAGCCGCCTCAGCTTCTATAGCGATATCCTTAAGCGACTCCCAGTCCTTGAGCCCCTTAAAACTGAGCAAGTCCCTTAAGTAAGGGCATGAGTTTCTGATAAACAGCCTAATCTGGTCTGCAGTGTCAGGCTTCCTCTTCATCTCCATGACCCTATTTCTCCATCTTGTGAGGTACTCATGGAATGACTCATCATTCTTCTGCTGTAGAAGCTCGAGGTCTTTTAGGGTGACCTCCATCCTAGTGCTGCAGTCATACTGCTTCATGAATTCTTCGGTCAAAAGGTCCCAGTCCTCTTTGGACCTCCTATCCAACCCGTGGTACCAGTCAACTGTCGGGCCCACCAGACTAAGGCAGAAATATTCCTCCTTCTGCTTCTTACTCAGCCCTGTGCCTTTTATGACCAGGGTGTACTGTTTGATGTGGGCGGATGGGTCCGAGGTGCCATCAAACTTCGGAAGCTCGGGCATCTTGAATCTTTGGGGCAGCAGCTCTTCATCCCCCAGATCTCTATCTTCTGGGTTTATCCCCTTGCCTGCTGACAACATGCGGTGACAGCTTCGATCTGTTGTCTCATACCTCTTAAAGCTTCATCCTCTACTCTGGGTGCTCTGGGCCTCGCAGCTTGGTGGACTATCGGCACCTCTTCTTCTTCCTCCTCCATCAGGAAATCATTGTTGGGGTTATGTGATATGAGCTTAATTAGCTCATAATTAAACTATATTTTATGGTTATAAGTAATGTTTTAAGTGTTTTTATTTGTAGGAATTAGGTATGTTTTATGTGTTTTGTTAAGTTTTGTGTGTAGGAGACAAATGGAGAAAGTATGGAGTTAATGGAGAAAATATGGAGCAAAATGGAGAGAAGAAGAAGAATTGACTTAAGGCAGAAGAGTCTCTGTCGCGATCGCGATGGGAGGCGCGAGCGCGACAGAGCGCGCTAAGGAGGATCAAGAGAAGAAGAGAAAAGAGAAGAGAAGAGGAGCTGTCGCGACCAAGGGAAGACGTCGCGACAGGGCGCGGAGAAGGCACACGCGAGGAAAGGCGAGCGCAAGAGGAGGCGTGCTCTGTCGCGACGTCGCGACATCGTCGCGATCGCGACAGAGGGATCCGTTAGACACTAAAGTTCAAATTTGAACTTGAAAAGTTGTATCTTTCCTCCAACAATTACAACCTTTGTAGAAGGGCATCTGAAGGGGCATGAGCTGATGTTATAAATACTGATTTTAACTGTAATTTAGGATGTTAGATTTAGAATTGAACATTTGAATATTTTTTCTGCAAGTTAGAATAATTTTCTTTAGTTTTGCTTAAGTAGAGTTTATGTGTTGAAGAGAAGGTATTATACAAGGAAGAAGACTACAATTGGTGACTTGAAAAGGGTTGAGAAATCTCCTCCTTCAATTCTTAACTTTTAATTCTTCTTTGTAATTTTTATGATGTAAATTCTGAACTTGAATGTTTATATTAAATATTTTATTGTTCATATTAATTCACGTTTTCTTAATTGTAGAATTTTTCATTAGTACATTATTTATAATCATTATAAGTTTGAGTTTAATTGAGAAATAAATTTATTCTTACAACTAATTGGAAATTCATCATTGAGATATTGTTTGAGAAATCAGAATATTAAAATGGTTGTTATAGGTTGTGTTTTATTCTTAAGATTTGCATATATAATAATCTAGTTCTTAAATGAAAATTTGGAATTAGACTTATATGTGTATGTTTTGGGCAGTCTTACTTATATTGAGAAAGTAAGTAGGAAATTTATTCAACTTGGCTTACAAGAAAAGAATACTAAAATCATTAAGAACAATTAATTCAAGTTCCATCTTTATATCTAGCATCATTAATCTTTTCTATCTTCTTGGATTCACACAAACTTGATTTAGTTAGGTTACATGTTAGATTAATTTAGAATCACTTTTCCATCAATTTATCATTGTAAACAAGATTAAAATCAATTAGTAATAGTGTGTAACACGTTCCCTGTGGGATCGATATCTAAAGTACTATTGCGGTACACCGTATACTTGCGGTATGTTGCATCATTAAGAAATGCACAACAAGTTTTTGGCGCCGTTGCCGAGGAACGGTTGTTTGCCATTATAAAAATTGATTTATGATTTTGGATTACAATATTTTGTTTTGTTTTAATTTGTTTGTATGTTAAATTAATTTTGTGTTTTGTTTTTACAGGATTTGAGAAGTTCATGCCTAGTACAAGGAGTTCTTTAGAAGAGCTTGAGCCTTTAAATCCTGAAATTGAGAGGTTTTTATTAAGTAATCGGAAATCAAATAAAAAGAAGAATAAAAATAGGAAATCAATTGGGATGGTTGATGAAAATCCACCAAGATTGATGGACTTTGCCACACCTGCTTTGAGTGGTGCTCAACAAGGAGTGGTAAGACCAACGGTAAATGCCAATCAATTTGAAATTAAGCCTTCATTGTTGGAAATGATTCAAAATAGTATACAATTTTATGGTTTGGCAAATGGGGATCCAAATGCTCATTTGGCAAATTTCCTTGAAATTTGTGATACCTTTAAGATTAATGGGGTTTCAAATGATGCAATCAAGCTTAGGCTTTTTCCATTCACCTTGAAGGATAAAGCAAAGGCTTGGTTGAATTCTTTGACTAGGGGTTCTATAACTACTTGGGACCAATTGGCCCAAGCATTTTTATCAAAATATTTTCCCTTGGCTAAAACCGCAAAAATCATAAAGGATATTACTACATTTGTTCAAAATGAAAATGAGTCATTATATGAGGCTTGGGAAAGATTTAAGGAATTGCAAAGGATGTGTCCACATCATAATTTGCCAAGAGAATTGTTAATGCAAACATTTTATAATGGAGTAAATCCTACCACAAGAGGAACTATTGATGCGGCTGCTGGAGGATCTTTGATGAGAAAAACTACTGAAGCGGCGTTTGAATTATTGGAGGAGATGTCGATGAACAATTGCATGTGGCCTACCGAGAGAAGTAGAGATTCAAATTCTACTAATATGAGAGGAGTTCATGCACTTGATTCAGTGGTTGCATTGCAAGCTCAAGTGGAAGCATTGACTCACAAACTCAATAATATAGGTATGGGAGGTAATCAACCAACTAGATGCAATATTTGTGGACAACAAGGACATCCAAGTGAGGTATGCAATTTAGGCATTAATAGTTCGGAGGAGCAAGTTAGTTTTATTCAAGGGCAAGGAAGAGGTAATCCATTTTCCAATACATATAACCCTGGATGGAGGAACCATCCAAACTTTTCATGGGGGAATAGTAGTAATCAAAATAAAGGAGTAAGTTTTCAACCACCTCAAGATAGGTTTGGGGCCTTGGAGGTTAAAATGGATAGGTTCTTAGAGGGGATTAATATAAAATTTAATTCACAAGAGGAGAACCAAAAGAGGTTAGAAAATAAGTTTGATCAAATCACAAAGAATCAAGCCTCATCCATTCATAACTTAGAAGTGCAAATTGGGCAATTAGCAAAGGCTTTACCTTCAAGATTACAAGGTACTTTACCAAGTAATACGGAGGAGAACCCAAGGGAACATCTAAAAGCCATAAATTTGAGGTCAGGTAAAACTTACACCAATGAATTTGTTATTACTAACAAAAATGGAGAATTTCAGGAAAATAAAAAGAAGAATGAGTCTTCTGTCGCGAGCGCGATACCTGTCGCGGTCGCGACAGAGGAGAAGCCAACCAATGTTGCAGGCGCGACACCGGGCGCGATACCAGACGTGAGCGCGACAGCAGGAGGAGAGTCTCCTGTCGCGATCGCGACACCTGTAGCGGTCGCGACAGAAGGGGCATCTAAAGCAAATTCTTCTAAAATTTTTCAACCTAGTCCACCATTTCCGCAACGCCTGAAGAGACAAAACCAAGATAAGCAATTTCAATCTTTTATGGATAAATTGAAGCATTTGCACATTAATTTGAATTTTATTGAAGCCATTTCACAAATTCCTAACTATGCAAAATTTCTTAAAGAATTGATTTCTAAGAAAAGAAGTTGGGAGGATATATCCACTATTGCATTAACTGAAGCATGTAGTTCTATAATCACAAATAATTTGCCTACAAAACTTAAAGATAATGGTAGTTTCACCATTCCATGTACCTTAGGGGATAGAGAGTTTCCTAAGTGCCTATGTGATTTGGGGGCAAGTATTAATCTCATGCCTTATTCTATCTTTAAAAAGTTGGGTTTAGATTATGTCAAACCTACTTCCATGGTTTTACAACTAGCTGATCAATCCATTAAGAAACCATATGGAATAGTTGAAGATGTACTTGTAAAAGTGGATAAATTTATTTTGCCCGCTGATTTTGTCATTTTAGATTTTGCATATGATGAGAAATGTCCCTTAATATTGGGTAGACCTTTCATGAGGACTAGTCGAGCTTTAGTTGATGTCTATGAGGGCACATTAGTTTTAAGAGTAGGGGATGATAGTGTTGAATATCACATGAAAAAGGCACTTAAATACCCAATGGATGAAAATGTGTGCATGAAAATAGATGTCATTGATGCATGTGTCGTGGAAGTCTTAGAAAATGCAGATGAAGATGAAGTCCAAATGGAAGAAGAAGTTCATGAAGAGGTAGAGCAAGAAAGTGTTAGAAGTGAACCTCTTATTCGTAATGAAGCACCTTTACCATCTTCCATTGAAAGTCCACCAAATGTTGATATAAAGGAATTACCTAGTCATTTGAGGTATGCCTTTCTTGGATTAAATCATACTTTGCCTATTATTATTTCTAATAAACTCAATAAAGAACAAGAGCATGCATTATTAGAAGTTGTTAGAAAAAGGATAAAAAGTATTGGATGGCAAATATCTGATTTGAAGGGTATTAGTCCTAATGTTGTCATGCATAGGATAAATATGGAAGATGATTATAAACCAAAAGCTGATAGACAAAGGAGGCTTAACCCTCATATGAAAGAAGTAGTCAAAAAGGAAGTTATTAAATTACTAGATGCTGGAATCATTTATCCTATTTCGGATAGTGATTGGGTGAGTCCAATACATTGTGTTCCAAAGAAAGGGGGTATGACCGTAGTAAGGAATGAGAATGGAGATTTAATTCCAACTAGAACCACCACAGGTTGGAGGGTATGTATAGATTATAGAAAGCTTAATTTGGCCACTAGAAAGGATCATTTTCCTTTACCATTCATTGACCAAATGCTTGAAAGAATTGCTGGCCATTCTCATTATTGTTTTCTTGATGGATATTCAGGGTATTTCCAAATTTTTATCTACCCTAGTGACCAAGAGAAAACTACATTTACTTGTCCTTATGGAACTTTTGCTTATAGGCGAATGCCTTTTGGGCTTTGTAATGCCCCAGCCACATTTCAAAGATGTATGACTTCAATTTTTGGAGATATGATAGAGGATATAATGGAGGTTTTCATGGATGATTTTTCTGTTTATGGGGATTCATTTGAGCTTTGTTTACAAAATTTAGACAAAGTATTGGCTAGGTGTGAAGAGACTAACTTGGTTCTTAATTGGGAGAAATGCCATTTCATGGTAGATGAAGGAATAGTCTTAGGGCACAAAATTTCAAGTAGGGGTATTGAGGTTGATAGAGCAAAAACAGAATTAATTGAGAAATTACCTCCACCTACTACAATTAAGGGGGTTAGATCTTTTCTTGGACATGCTGGATTTTATAGAAGATTTATAAAGGATTTTTCTTTAATTGCTAAACCTTTAACTAATTTGTTAGTTAAGGATGTTTCCTTTGAATTTTCTAATGAATGTATGCATGCGTTTGAAACTTTGAAGAAGGCTCTTATAAGTGCTCCTATTATTGCTGCTCCTAATTGGGAATTGCCATTTGAGATTATGTGTGATGCAAGTGATATTGCTGTGGGTTGTGTTTTAGGCCAAAGACATGGTAAGAATTTGCATGTGATATATTATGCTAGTCATACTTTGTCCCCTCCTCAAGTTAATTATACAACAACAGAAAAAGAAATGTTAGCTGTGGTGTATGCATGTGATAAGTTTAGATCTTACTTATCGGGTTCTAAAGTCATAATCTATACGGATCATGCTGCATTGAGGTATTTATTTGCTAAGAAAGATGCTAAACCTAGGTTGATTCGTTGGGTATTGTTATTGCAAGAGTTTGACCTTGAAATTAAAGACAAAAAGGGAAGTGAAAATCTTGTTGCTGACCATTTGTCTAGGTTAGAAATCAATGAACAAACTTTAGGTGATGGTATTGAAATTAATGAATCATTTCCGGATGAAGCCTTGATGTCAATTTTGAATATGCATGAGCCTTGGTATGCTGATTTTACTAACTTTCTTGCTGCTGGAATTGTACCTGAAAATTTGACATGGCAACAAAAGAAAAAATTCTTTAGTGATGTTAAAAATTATCTTTGGGAAGAGCCTTACTTGTTTAAGATAGGTGGGGATAGTATAATTCGTCGTTGTGTAAGTGAGGAGGAGTATCAAAACATTTTGATGCATTGTCATAGTGCATTATATTCTGGTCATAATGGTGCTAATAAAACTGCATCTAGAGTGCTTGAATGTGGATTCTTTTGGCCAACTTTATTTCATGATGCAAAGATGTATGTAGCTAAATGTGATAAGTGTCAAAGGGCTGGTAATATTGGGAAAAGAGATGAGATGCCTTTGAGTAATATATTGGAAGTTGAAGTATTTGATGTATGGGGGATTGACTTCATGGGTCCCTTCCCCACTTCTTTTGGTCAAAACTATATTTTGGTTGGGGTAGATTATGTATCAAAATGGGTTGAAGCCAAAGCCACACCTACCAATGATTCAAAGGTAGTGATAAAGTTTTTGAAGAAGCTTTTCTCAAGATTTAGAGTGCCAAGAGCCATCATAAGTGATGGAGGTAAGCATTTCATAAACCGTTCTTTTGACTCATTATTGCAAAAATATGGAGTTCATCATAGAGTAGCTACACCATATCACCCACAAACAAGTGGTCAAGTGGAAGTGTCCAATAGAGAGTTAAAGTGGATATTAGAAAAAACAGTCTCTACTTCTAGGAAGGATTAGGCACATAAATTAGATGATGCTTTGTGGGCATATCGAACTGCATTTAAAGCTCCAATTGGAATGACACCATATAGGATGGTTTATGGAAAAGCGTGTCATTTACCTGTGGAGTTAGAGCACAAAGCATATTGGGCCATTAGAACTTTGAATTATGATCTTAAAGATGCAAGTGTCAAAAGATGTTTACAATTGAATGAGCTAGATGAATTGAGACTTCTTGCATTTGAGAATGCTAAGATTTATAAAGAAAGGACTAAAAAATGGCATGATGCACATATACGGATTAAAAATTTTAATATTGGGGACAAGGTTTTATTGTATAATTCTAGATTGAAACTCTTCCCGGGAAAATTAAGGTCAAGATGGAGTGGACCTTTTGAAGTTACACAAGTTTTTGATCAAGGGTTTTTGGAACTTAAAAATAATAAAAATGAGTTATTTAAAGCCAATGGTCAAAGATGTAAAGTGTATTTGGAGGAAACATTTCATGGAAGGGAGGTTTCAGTTCTTTCATTAAAAATGATTTCATGATTACTTGGTTTAATTTTTCTTTTTCAATTACTTGTTTTATGTGTGATATCTATATCTACTAATGTTGTTCTTTTGTCCCACAGATGTTTTTCATATATAAATTTATTTTGTATACCTTCATGTGTTGTTTTTGGAATGAAAAGCAAATATGATTTAGAAAATTTTCATTCTGTCGCGATCGCGAAGTTGTCGCGAGCGCGACAGAATGAGGGAAGTGTATTTTAGACTTCATCGCGATGGCGCGACGATGCATAATGATCGCGACAGAAAATTTGGTTTTTCTAAATTTCATTCTGTCGCGATCGCGACGTTGTCGCGATGTTGCGATGAAGAGCGGGAATTAATTGTCGCGATGACGCGATGCATATCGCGATATTCAAAATTTTTCATTTTGCTTCTGTCGCGATCGCGACATTGTCGCGACAGAACGCGGAATTCGCAATTCTAGGGCAAACTAACCGTTTGGACTTCAATTAATTTCCTACCTTCTTCTTTTCTACCCTAATAACTTCTCTTTTTATTATTTTTCTGCCTCTTCCGTTTTCTTCTCTCCACTTTTGCACGATTCTCTCAAGATCTTTCTAACGATTTTCTCTAACTTCCAAACGCAAATCTTGTTTTTCTTTTTCTTCTATTTTTCTATTTCTTCTCATATTGTTCTTCAATTGACAAACGATTTTGGAAATGGTAAGAACAAAGCATGTGGGTGACAAAAGCCAAGGGAAACGCCCTATGGGGGAATCCAGCGCTCCAAGAGATGATCCAACGCTTGATTCTTTGATTCTTCAAAACAGGTTTGAATGCCCTTTTAAAATTTTTTCTGATGAAGAGGGTGAGAAGTTTATCTATTTTGCAAAAAAATCGTACGTAGGGATGTGGGCACTTGATTTTCCTATATTGAATACCATGGGTTTACAAGATGAAATTAATAATTTTCTGAGATACATGAAATGGGGGAAATTTATTACGTACTCTTTACCTGTTAGAAAGGAATGGGCTTTAGAATTCTTTGTTACTTTGGATTATGTAGATAAAAATAGGGATTCAATGAAATTTAGGCACCAGGGTATTGAATATACTTTTACCATTAATGATTTGCATAACTGGTTTGGTTTTCCTTTGAATGGTAAAAGATTTGATTCCCATATTTTCCATCCAACACCTGTGTGGAATAGATTATCAGGACTTGACAGGTTTAATAACAAAAATTCTACAAATAGACAAATTAAGGATAATGCCTTAATGATCTTCCATAAATTTCTTTGTCATGCCATGTTTGGTAGAGTAGAGAGTACTAAGGTCCAAACAAAGGATTTGTTTGTTTTAGATTTACTGCAATCTAACAAAACACCTGATTCAATTGATTTTATACTTGATGGCCTTTATCATGCGTCTACTGCCCGTAGTAAATCTGTGGGTATGTGTCATATGGTAACAGGTATTATTTTGGGATGTTTGGGAGATTTGCATAATTTTGTAATGGAAGAAAAAGAAACAATTCCTTTGTTGGATGTGGTATATTTGCGTAGAGCTAATATTTTAACCAAGGGAGCTTGGCCCCCAAGGTTTGTTGATAGATGTGCAGGTGGATCAAATAGGGATGACCCTAATGTAGCTGGACCAAGTGTACCCCGTGATAGGGCACGTGAGTCAGCATCTGCAGCTCCTGCTCATGACTCCTCAAGTGAGGACGAGGCGGCTGTTGGTGCTGATAATGCTGAGAGGAGGAATACTAGAGATGCTGCTGTAGATTTGGAGCCTATTTTGCATCGTTTGGATGGTATTGAGGCCACCAATCAGAGTATGGCAGCTAGGATGGATGTGCTAGAGACTGATGTGCGGGCTGTGCTGCAAAACCAGAAGAGTTTGGGACGCAAGCTCTTAAGTTTCTTCCGCAAGCAGAATGTTGAGTTTTCTCCAACTCCACCAAGCTCCCCTAGTGGGAGTTTTTGAGTTTGTCTCCTATCTTTTTCTTTATTTTATTCTTGTTTGTATTTGTGTTTTGATTATGTTAGTTTGTTTCGTTTATTCCGTTTTACACAATAGGGACATTGTGTCCTTTAAGTGTGGGGGGGGGGGGGGGGGGTTATGTTTTGATATGTTTTATGTTTTTAGTGTATATATGTTTTATGTGTTTAGTGTATATATGTATATATAGTTTTATGTGTTTAGTGTAGTATAGCTTGTGTTTGCATGAACTGCTAGATTTAGGTATATGTTGTTTTATTGTTTTAGGTTGTTTTATGCTAAATATTTTTGGAGCTTAGTATTTGATGAATATTTGAAAATTAGAGCATGTATAGGTTTTATGTTTTTGACCATTAGTTTAGATAGTAACTTTTTGCTCATTTTCATTATTGGTTTTACTTTAGTTTTTGTTGTACATAGTGAAGGGTATGACTTAGCAAATCACTTTGGTGTAGGTTTTTTTTAAGTTAAATATCTTTTTATATGTAAATTAAGATTGTTTTGCCAACTTATTGCCTATTATAGTTTAACTATAGCCATGTGAGCTTTTGAAGCCTTATACACAAATTCTTTTTGTATGAGAGCCTTATTATGACATATCCTCTAGAACTTGTTTGTAATAAATTTCGAGATTACATTTTAGTAGAGGATGTACACGGGATATGATAAGGGCATTTAGAATGAACCTATTTTGGCTTATTTTTTTTTTAAATTCCTTTACCTTTTAACTTTAGGTAGCTAATTTTGAGCCTATATCTGTTTTTTCTTGTTTAAACATATTACTAACTCAAACTTTTGCTTAAACAAGGCCTAATTTCTTTATAATTACCCTATTGTGGAGGGATTAGGATTGATATAGCATGGGAGATATTTTTGTTATTGAAAAGCATGAACTTAGTAAAAAGTTGCAATTGCAAAGTCCTTCTTTTCAAAGTTAGAATTCCAACTGCTAGTAGAAATAAAATGGGATTAGCAAGATGTACATCTAAATTACTTATGTGAGGGATGGCGCATTAAAATGCATCCACACTAAATTCTCTTGCTATCCTAAGAAAAAAAAAAAGAAAGAAAATAAAAACCAAGAAGAAAAATAAAAAAAAAGAGAGAAAAAAAAAATAGTAAGTATAAATTAAGAGCTAGCAGCAAATTTACATTTTTGAAAGAGAAGGGAATTTGATTAAAAATATCATGCTTGTTGCTATTCTGATTTGGTTAATTCTCCTATGATGTATTACTGCTTTTCTCTGCACAATAATAGCTATTTAAACCCAAAAGTTCCTTACCTTAACCTAAGCCACATTACAACCCTTTTAAGACCCCTTTGATCCTCTTTACTACCTTTTACTAGTAGTGGAGATTTTTACTACTTACAAGCTTATGGTATGTAATGGCATAATCAAGGAATGAGGGAAAACACTAACCTTTATACACTTGAGTGATTGAGTGTTTATCAAAATAAGTGTTGAGTGAAAATTATTTTAGGCAATGCTTTGTGTGAAATAATCTCTTACATGTATTAAGATATTTGATTTCTTGAGATCAAACATCATTGTGTTTTGCAATGTCATGTTTTTCCAAATGTGCAAAGAGGGTTAAAGTTTAATGAATGATGGGAATGTTTAAATGGTTACCTATTGAAGCTAGTGTGTTAGAAGGATAATTCTATGCATGGTGTTTTCAAATAATTATCAAATGTCTAAGTAAGCTCCAAAATATTGTGTTTAGTATATATTTTGTTTTTGTGTTGTTTAAATGTTGTGTAAGTGTTTTGCTTGGGGACAAGCAAATGTTTAAGTGTGGGGGTTTGATATGAGCTTAATTAGCTCATAATTAAACTATATTTTATGGTTATAAGTAATGTTTTAAGTGTTTTTATTTGTAGGAATTAGGTATGTTTTATGTGTTTTGTTAAGTTTTGTGTGTAGGAGACAAATGGAGAAAGTATGGAGTTAATGGAGAAAATATGGAGCAAAATGGAGAGAAGAAGAAGAATTGACTTAAGGCAGAAGAGTCTCTGTCGCGATCGCGATGGGAGGCGCGAGCGCGACAGAGCGCGCTAAGGAGGATCAAGAGAAGAAGAGAAAAGAGAAGAGAAGAGGAGCTGTCGCGACCAAGGGAAGACGTCGCGAGGTCGCGACAGGGCGCGGAGAAGGCACACGCGAGGAAAGGCGAGCGCAAGAGGAGGCGTGCTCTGTCGCGACGTCGCGACATCGTCGCGATCGCGACAGAGGGATCCGTTAGACACTAAAGTTCAAATTTGAACTTGAAAAGTTGTATCTTTCCTCCAACAATTACAACCTTTGTAGAAGGGCATCTGAAGGGGCATGAGCTGATGTTATAAATACTGATTTTAACTGTAATTTAGGATGTTAGATTTAGAATTGAACATTTGAATATTTTTTCTGCAAGTTAGAATAATTTTCTTTAGTTTTGCTTAAGTAGAGTTTATGTGTTGAAGAGAAGGTATTATACAAGGAAGAAGACTACAATTGGTGACTTGAAAAGGGTTGAGAAATCTCCTTCTTCAATTCTTAACTTTTAATTCTTCTTTGTAATTTTTATGATGTAAATTCTGAACTTGAATGTTTATATTAAATATTTTATTGTTCATATTAATTCACGTTTTCTTAATTGTAGAATTTTTCATTAGTACATTATTTATAATCATTATAAGTTTGAGTTTAATTGAGAAATAAATTTATTCTTACAACTAATTGGAAATTCATCATTGAGATATTGTTTGAGAAATCAGAATATTAAAATGGTTGTTGTAGGTTGTGTTTTATTCTTAAGATTTGCATATATAATAATCTAGTTCTTAAATGAAAATTTGGAATTAGACTTATATGTGTATGTTTTGGGCAGTCTTACTTATATTGAGAAAGTAAGTAGGAAATTTATTCAACTTGGCTTACAAGAAAAGAATACTAAAATCATTAAGAACAATTAATTCAAGTTCCATCTTTATATCTAACATCATTAATCTTTTCTATCTTCTTGGATTCACACAAACTTGATTTAGTTAGGTTACATGTTAGATTAATTTAGAATCACTTTTCCATCAATTTATCATTGTAAACAAGATTAAAATCAATTAGTAATAGTGTGTAACACGTTCCCTGTGGGATCGATATCTAAAGTACTATTGCGGTACACCGTATACTTGCGGTATGTTGCATCATTAAGAAATGCACAACATTATGAATCCTTTCCCCTCTTGGCTCGATGGGTGCGGCAGCTCTGTGCTCATTGTTGGGTTGGCGAGCAGCAGCTCCAACGAAGGGAGCCTCCCCACCAGCAGGTGGTTCGGCTTGCCCCCGAGGAGGGGCTGCTTGTGGCTGTAGAGCCGCAGGTGGATGGGCAATCCTTTCAGACATGGCACCCATCATGTCTAGCACTCTCCGTTCGAAGTCCTCTAGCCTCCTAGCTAGGTCTTGAGTGGTCAAAACTCCAGGTTCTTCTGCCATTGATGATTCAAGAGAGGATTCACTGATTGATGAGAATGACTCAGAATCCCAGTCAGACACTTGTTCCGGTAACTCAAAGAGCAGATTTGTCCTTACAAGCCGACCGTCAGAACCTCTAGTCCACTTAGATGAATCTATGATGGCTGAAAAAATTATATTGTTAGGATGATGCATGAATGACATATACAATGCATGATAGTGAGCTATGCAACATTTACAATCACATGCAAGCAAGTAGATCCTTCCAACCTTATTACTCCCACACACGAGGTAATGCGGTCTCTTTCCTAGGTAGGCTTAATCCATGAGTTAGCGGGGAACCCGATGGATGCGTATGGTGCTCGGTGAAAAACCGGCATCATAACATCTCTTATCTAATGTGCAAGCGGATGGGTTATGATCGTTATGTATTTAGGCAGCCCGAACAAGTTGACATGGGCCTATCGGGGCATGAAAGCCTTTGATTAGGTGACCAATATAATTATTTGGGTTTGTCCAATATAAAATGATCCATATAGCAAGCAAGGTATTACGGTTCATATCACCTAGGGGAAGTATCTATTGCCATTATATGAGCTTTGGTCATGGGTGGTGTTACTTTAGGGCTACCCAAGCATGATCCCTGCCGACGGGTCTAGCTCATCACGAGCGTAACGACCGATCGGGTCACCATTTTATATACCATTGAGGTACGAGGCTTGGGCTGGTGATTATCCTTAACACTTCCCCAAATTGAGTGAAAATGGGGTCGCGCTTCGGGAACGCACCGGGGCTAAAAGAGGGACCAAACTAGCATAGATCTAAGGCTCTAATAAGATGCAATGCAGTTTTGAAAGAAGATGAAATTTTTAAATTAAAACTCAATTATGATTTTTAATCAAGGTACTTTCGAATCGAAGTCTCGAGTATGTCCCCAGTGGAGTCGCCACTGTAACGCGCGCCGGATCCCCGCTGCCGCCCCTTCGACCGCCCGCACGTGGGCGATCGGGGCATTTGTGGGTCCATTGGCAGCTTGCGATAAATCGCAAGTGCGTCTATGTTGGGCAACAAGGAGTTTTCATGGAGTCGCCACCCAATAGAACATTGGGAAAGTTTCTCTCGCCTCGAAGAGCCTAAGACTGCGCTTAGTATCCATTTTGGGCCAGCCAAAGGGGGAAGGTAAACCTCTCGCCCTAAGGAGCCTAGGATTAACGCTAAAGCCTCGTGACACAAGAGGTGTCTTGGAGGGTAAACCTCTAGCCTCTTGAGCCCAAAGACCAGAGCTGGTTCGGGACTTCTCATTTATTTATACCTTGATTAATATTATAATTAAGTTTTGAATTCATTGTTTCATCAACTTTCCACACAATGCAATTTAAATTAAAGGCGCAATCATTCATATCAAAAGCGGTAAATGTAAGCAAAATCCAAAATAAAGCATTTAAAAATAAATTACAATAACACTAGGAGCGGAATACAACTCCCATTTATAAAAGTGAAATACATGCATAAAATGGGTTATTCATTAATAGTGAGAACATTGGTCCTCGCATGCATATTTATTATGAAACAGTTTTGATGTGATGATTTATTTGGGTATGAAAAACTAGGACATTGGTCCCCTTTTATTTAGAAAATGTCAAGTTAATTAATAAAAACGTTTTTGTGATTTTCTTTTTAGCGTGCCTAAATAAATAATTTTACAAGAAAATTATATGGCAAAATTAAATAAAATATTACAAATAAAGAAAATAAATATATGAACCAAACGAGCCTTTTTGGACATCCCGATGTGCTCGCAAAAACGCCCAAGCGAAAAATTGAGTTTAGACATAAAACAAAATACAAATAAAATAATGTTAGTGATTAAATCAATTAAACATACAAAATAATGAATAACGAATTAAAATAAAATAAGATGATATGAAAAGAATGATAATGGAATAAAAAATATTAACAAAACAAAATAAAATGAGAAACATGGATTACATGTGATAAATAATTAAATGATATGATGAAAATAAAATAAAACATGTTAATTAATTAGTACATGAAAATATACACATGATAAAAATGATGATGAAGATAAACGAATCAAAGAATATATAAAATGATAAAGAAAAGAATAATAAATGAAAACAATTAAATGAACAATATGATTAATTAAATATGTTCACAAATGATATAAACCATTTACATGGCAAAAAGATTAATTTAATTACATGTTAGGAATTAAAAGAAAACAATATTCACATGAACAAAAATAAAATCATATATAAACAATTAAATGGAACAAATATAAAATGAATACAACAAATGAATAGATGAAAACAATAAACAAATCAATAAAAATAATATACATGAATAAATTAAATATAAATAAAAGAAAATAAAATAGAAATGGAGCCAAGAATATTTACCCTCAGAATATTGGATTTGATGAAGGTAAAAGATGATCGATTTCTTTGTTTGATGATCCACAATATTAGAGTGAAATATGATGAAAATGTTGGAATTTTATTCCAAGAAACATGAAAAAAAATGATCAAAAATTCTTTAAGAACAAAGAATTGATACCTTTGCCTAAAGAAATGATTTTTGATCAAAAAAAGTTTTTATTGATTAAAATAAAGAAAAATGATTTCAAGAACAATCAATCACTTTGTTCATAAAAAAGAATGATTGAAGTTTTATTTTAGAAAATCAAATAAAAATTAGATTTTGATGACAAACAATTATTTTATTTGTCTCAAAATCAATTTTTTATCAAAAAGAGATTCAAAACAAAATCAATGAAAAAGTTTTATTGAACACAAAATAAAAGATTAAAAACAATTTTGAGAACAAATAATTATTCTATTTGTCTCAAAAATTGAATCAAACAACAAAACTTCCTCTAAAAAATATGTTTAGAAGAAATTATATTGAAAAAAAGAATGAAACATTTGATTTTTCTTTTTGATTTTTGGTTAGGGAATAAATCTGGAATTTTTGGTGGAAAAAGAAGAAGAAATTTTGAAATTTTAGGTCTAAAAAATGTGGAGAGGAGACTCCTTTGATTTCATCATAAAATATTTATTGGATAAAATAGGTTGCCCTAATTTAATTAAGGAAAAAAACCTATTTTAACCCAAAATTATTTTATTTTTAATGATAAAATCAAGTATTATTATTTAATTACCTAAAAAAATATTTTAGAATTTAATTTGAAGTCAAAAACCCCAAAAAAATGGGATAAAAAATGGATTTTTGGGTGAAAAAATCGGAAAATAGGCTGAAAAGAGGGATTTTTGGGTATCAGACCCTGTAGCGACGGCCGGTATGCCCGTCGCTATAGAGCGGCGGGCGTCGGAGCGGCAGCCAAGCGAGTCTCGCGCGCTGGCGCTCGCGCACGAGCGCTCCGTGCGGCGCTCAGCGTGCGCGATGCTGCGCGCGCCTTTAGCGACGCGCAGCATCGGCGACGCTGAGCGTCGCCTTTGCGCTCGCTGCGCGATGGGCGCGCCGCCGCGCCCGACACTCGCGATCCGACTTTTTTTTTTATTTTTTTTAAATTGACTAAAAACACTATAATTTTAAGCCCCCATTTTTCAAAATTAATTTTTTAAATATTTTTTTATTATTTTTTAATTTTTCACTCTAAAATGCAAATTTGATGAGAAACCATCACTTTTAACCTTTTAAGCCTGTGAAGGCAATTATCATCATTGGGTAATTTCGATCTAGGCTTACTCAGGACCCGGTGTCTACACATATACACATTCTCATATACATTTACTTTAACCTTTACAATGCACACATGTAACTTATAGCATATATCAACTAGAACATTCATGCACTCTCTTCATTTCTTACTACTTATGCATACATGTAATCCTAAACTCATGCACATATAACACTTTATATATATATACTATTGCATACTAACTTATACATGTTATTACATATTAACACATACGTGTTTATACGCATTTGCATACATGGTTCATCATACTTGAGATACCCATAGCTCACACACATATTTGTCATTCCATTTTCTATCCTTCATATAATTATATATATTGTTACTTTATTAGTTAAATTATCAATCTTAATCATACTCATAAGTTTTTCCCAATGATAATTACTTTTATAATCATTTAATAACCCGAATCATGCATAATAAGTTGAGGGGAAAGATAGGGGATTGATCCATGCCAACCATGGGCTCAAAATTAAGAAGAAAAGGCTTCTTGTGAGTTGTTCTTTCGCGAGGTCGCGACCTGTGTCGTGCTCGCGACAGTAGCTCCCCTCAGGTGACTTACGAGACTGGTTTTCACTCCAAAGTTGTATCACCTAAATGACCCTCTAGACTTCATTTTTAGACAAAGTGTCATCTTAATAATTGTTTCCTAGGATGTCTAGTTTTCAATGGAACAAGTTGCAGGTAATTTTGACTCCTAAATTAAGAGATATGTATTAAATACTACAAATTGTTCAAATTAACCTAGCTAGATAGAAACACATCCGTTTATTGCCATTTTAGGCCTCTTAGAGATAGAATTAATTTATGGTCTCTCTTAGACTTTAAAGATACATAAGTTATGGTTCAAATGGCGCAACACACACTCAAATTAGAGTTGTAAAACTCCAGTTATAATCAAAACAATACACATAGGTCTCGTAGGAAATAAATAGGATTTTCCCTAAACTAAGGTTCATCTTGCTCTTTGTTTTGCACATGCTAGTTTTTCATTCTCACCACATAGCATTTATAACACTTCAATTACATTTCATCACATAGCACATAATCATGCTCAATATCTCAAATCTCACATTCATGCATCATTTACACATCAAAAGCAAACTAATCAACATACATATTCAAGTAAAGTCAACATATAACACATATATATCCCAAACCTCAAAAGCAGGTTGCTCGACACTCTCAATCTCTAACTACACCTTCTCCTTGCCCTTTGCTCTTCTCTTGTCCAAATCTTACACCAACATGCACAATATATTTTCTTAGTCCATTACTCAATCAATCCAAATCCAACTCAAAGAAAGGGGTAGAAGCAAGAAATAAACACATAACCATCAACTCTTACCTTTTTCACTTAACTCTTCAACCAATTTAATTACCAAATTCCGGGTACCATTTAAGAGGAAAATGAAACTCAACTTAAAAGATGGAGAGATACAAATTTAGAGCAAAAACAAAGAATGGCTGAATTGCTGTAAAATTCCACTACACATTTTGCTCCCAAATCCCTATACCTTTGCATATAAAGAAGTTGGCTAGCACAAGGTGAGATCCACACGTGGATTCTGTAACACCCCAACCCATACGTAGGCGAACCCATCCGCAAGGGAGTAGGAAGCCGTACGAGTAGGTGTGTTACCGAACAGAAGCGATACAAAGCATATATAAGTACGAAATAATTTAAAACTTTAAGGAGCAAAAATTTAACATACATAATTCACAAACGCACATATATTAAGCGAAAGCATACACATATACTAATTTACAATCATACAATAGAAGCCGCAGACGAAAGGTCGGATAGAGGAAATACTTAAGACATAAATAAAATAAAAAAAATATTTACATCGCCCAAAATATTACATCAGTCACTTTACATATTATTACAAATACATATTATACAGTAATACAAAATCCAAACTATAGAAATTGATCAAAGTACAAAACTTCTAGCTCTAATGTGGCCGACTCTGCAGATGCGCGACTCGAACAGAAGCAAACCTGCCACCTGCATGGGGAAAAGAACCCGTGCTAAGCGATAACGCTTAGTGGGGAGAATACACGAAAATATAGATGGCCATTCACAGCGGTCGCCAAGGCATAACACATACACAATGGTGAATGCATAAAATCCTAACATATAAATATACATGCTTGCATAATATAGCCATGAACTCGAATATCCTTAACCGCGTTCATACACTCATATGATTAACACACCCAATTATCATGTAAAATCATTATATATATCCAAACATACTTTTGTTATGCCAAAAGATATATATCAGCCCAAACCCAAGAGACGACGTCGAAAACACCACACTTCCACCGCGCAAGCCTATTACATAAATTATCATGCCATGAAACATAAACACATATTAACATACCTAAATTACTACGATAGCTAACAACAAGGAGCTATATAGCATCGTATTAAATTTGTTACATATGCTAGTTCAAGATCATGTTCATAAGTATGCAAATCGGTATACTTAATCTTAATAACTATCAATACATATTCACATTAATATACATATACTTTAACCACAACATTCAGTAATTCAAATTCGCATTCATATACATATTAATTTATCACATTACTATACAAAAATGTAGTGTCCACATTATGTGACACACCGACTTCACATACACATACTATAAACAATACCGTATACAGACAAAAATAAATGTACAATATACCGAATAGAGTTACATTTAGCCTGTTCAGAGACTTGTAATCACATTCACATATCCCAGAATCATACTCATACGGATATCACATTCTTATGTTCGTAACTAATCAGATTAGCATACTTGTAAACACAGAATAACAAACAACACACCTGCTGACTCACAATAGTGGATATCGAGTGAATAAACTGTACCTTATGGGTACGAACCGAATGCATAAGGTACCTTATGGGTACGAATCGAAAAGCAACATCATTTTCCACTTACAAAAAACATTTCACATAAAGGATCTTAAACAAGATCCATACACATAAAGGGTTCGCGAGGAACTAGACAGGGACCTGATCGGGGTCCATTCGTTCAAAGGACACTGCAGCTACACATAACTCTATTAGGCATGCCTAACTATCCGCTTACTTAACTCTAGCAGGTCATGCATCATTCAAATCATGTGTCAAATCAGACAATATATAAATATCCTCATACATAATCTAGAGTATAGTAGACATATACAGAAATTCACAACATCAACTATGCATCATATTATTCATATTACGAAGCATACAATATAATTCCATCAACATACTTTAGCACTATTCAATGTTCTAAAACTTATCAGAGTCAAATATGGAAACATTATCATGCCAATTATTAACTTAACACTCAAACTTTACCTTTAACAACTAAGCACTCTTTACAAAAATAGGGTAGGTCACGGTCACAACTAAATTGGTTGTTACCGTGACATACCAAACTCTCGGCATAATGCAATCTTAGGGTACCTCACGGTGGTAACCCATTAGGATGTCACCGTGACATACCCAGAACCCAAAACGGAATGCACTTTTGGGGTACCTCACGGTGGTAACCCATCAGGTTGTTACCGTGACATACCCACAACTCAAAACAACATGTTATCCCTCACACTTTATCATATCATTCATGAAAACTACTTATACATTTACATAAATACTTACTTACCCGGTTTGCCGCATTATGGGTCTCAATTAAAAAGAGGAATTCATAAGCTAAAAGCATTAAAGCACATTTACCATTATCTTGATATATAATCACTCAAATATCCACATGAACCATAATAGCATCATAGATATCTTGCATACTAATACATTCTAATAACATTTATTATCAATGCATGCTTCGTATAATATTGTTAGGCAATTACTTTAATCATGCATTCAGTGCTCATATCCCCTATATACATTTTCCATTAAGCAAACTCAATTCATAATTATGCATACTTGTTCATATCATACATGATCAATATCACAAGCATATCCTGTTCCATAATTAAAAAGCATATATACATTTAATTTCATTATTAAGCTCTTATGATAGAGCTTTAATCACTTATAATTTGGATTGACAACCATCCACATACTCATTTCATAAGGTTAGAAATGAGTTGGACATGCTATAGGAACTTACCATGAAGTTCGGGTGCATTTCGGGAAGAAAAACACTCAAAATATGCATATTAGGGGGGGTCACGGTGGTAACCAATTGGTTGTCACCGTGAGGTCCAAAAACGAGCATTCTGCCCAGCATTTTCATATGTCACGGTGGTAACCATTTTGGTTGTCACCGTGACATACCAAAATGTTGCAAAACAGAATCAAAATTTCGGGACTGGTTGACACCATGATCTTGTGTAGCCTATATCAATGTCTAGACCTCATTTTTAGCCAAAACTTCCTTCTTAACAAATGTTTCCTAGGATGTTAAATTTCATATAAAATAAACTTCAGATCATTTGGACACCTAAATCTCCACATATAAGGAAAATAACCTATACTGCTCCCCTGAACCCGGCCAGAGAAGATAGCTCTACTTCATTACAACTTTTGAGACCATTACAGGTAAAATTAGCTCAAACATATTTCTAAGACATTTGTAGGAATATGTCTTAGATTTAAAAACAAAAACTAGTATCATATCCATTGGAGTTCTGAAACTCACAATACAGCCTAATAACCGAAGAAAGGTCAAGTGCATTCTAACCCAGTTTTCACCCAAAAACCTATTCACATGCACAAATGAACAATTTAAACCAACACTCACTACAATCATCATAAATCATCAACAACACATTCAAGAAGCTTATATCATACATGAATATACAAAAATTCATATATATAAAAGAAAGTTTCCCAAACCTCTATGAAGCATAACCCACTATCCTCTTCAAGCTTTAATCCTCAATCTTTTCCTTTACTTTGCTTCTTCTTATCACCAATGATTTGCACCAACAAAACCTAAAAAATTATTCTTAATCCACACCCTAGATCCCAAATCAAAAGAAAACCTAGAAGGAGAAGAAGATCAAAGCATAAATAACTAAACCCTAACCACTTACCTCTTCAATCATGCTTCCCAAGCTCCACCAAATCAACTCTAACTCACTCAAAACCAAAAGATTGAGCAAGGGATGGGAAGGAAAGGAAAAGAAAATGGAGAATAGGGAGGAAGAGAGGGCAAAAACGTGGACTCACTCTCACTTTGTCTTTCTTTCACACTAAATGCACACCTACCAAATCCACTTGTCCACTTCCTATAGTCTCACATGTCATAATATTACAAGTCCACTTAACTTTCTCATACATGCACCATACACCAAACACACACAAACACCTCTTACAATAATATCTTCATGGTACCAAACTTTAGTCACACCCTAACATTTCCTTATAACCCACTTTTCATCCAAGGCACCATGCTCATAAACCACACAATAAAATCTCTTGGCCCACATACATCCTACTACCATACACTACAAGCACACCATAATAATTCCTTCACTTAACTTATTTAATTAATTTCTTAGCAAATAAATCCTTATTATCCATATTACTCATGTTCAAATTACCGAATTACCCTCACTCACTCCGACTAAGCAAGCATATTCCGACTAGGCCCGGTTTGGGGTGTGACAGATTCCACTACACCAAAACCAATCTTGCACTAAATCTCACATGCAGCCCCTTGGCAATTAACCATTAAGTCCCTTACTCAAATCTGCCTTTTAATTACAACTTTCTTCCTTTCAATTATACCCATACACACTTAATTACTCACTTAATCCAATCTCATTTATACCCTATTATGCAATTGACACTCTAATCCAATTAGGGTACACTTTGGGATGTTACAATTAAAAAAATGACTTATCGGTAAATTGTATGATAGATAATGAATTAGCGAAATAATGAAATTTATTTAGTGTCACTTTCGCAAATTTGGGCTATTAAGGGTATAATCGTAGAGTAGCATAAAGTTTAGGAACCAAATTGTAAAATTATAATATTGAGGCTAGTTAGGGGATTAAAGTGCAAATTAGTTAATGATATGGATAATAAATACGTAATTGATAATTAGTGAATGAATGATTTCAGGAGCATAGAAAATTATTACATGAATAATTATTAAATAAATAATAGTTATAATTGATTTATACCTATATGGTGAATGTGAATGTGTGTGGTATCTTAATAAAATTTAAGATAACGAAGTAATTGTAAATAAATGGAAAGAAATGGACTATTAAGTGAAATTGCAAAAATATTGATTGGTTACATGTTGGTTAACTAGGGAGTGATAATAGAAATTAAGGAACTTAATAATGAGAATAATAATAATATTAATAAAGTGAAATGGAAAAGTAAATTTATAGTTATGAAAATTGCACAGTAATAAATCGGGAAATTTATTATGGTAAGATATTTAAGGGGGCCATAGTGAATTAAATTATAATGCAAGATTAGTAAAGTTATTAAGGATTAATGAAATCGATGGTGTGTTTTACTAAGTAATAATATAGAAAGAGTTTAATTAAGAATAGTGGGAAAAAATAAGTAAAGAGTAAAAATGATAGATTTTAATGTAAGTAATAAGAAAGTGATAGTATAAAAAGAAATTTATAGACCCATTATAATGGTAATTGTATAAATGCATGGATTTGAAAAGGGAGGTATGTAATAATAATGAAACTGTAAGAATAATGACAATATAAACAAATGGATTAAGATAATTGTTAAGATAAATGTTTAATTGTAATATAGAATCAATTAACATGGGATTTATCGAGTAAATAATAGAAGTAATGACAATGTCAGTAATAATAGGAATAGTATTGATTAAAAAATAAATAAAAAAAATAGTGATCGAATAATCAGCATGAAAGTAAGCTAGTGATTGAATTGCAGTGTTTTTCATTCAAGGATAAAATGACTCATAAATGATTAAAGTTAAATAACCTAATGAAAGATTTGATATAGTGAAAAATATTAATATAAAGATTTAGTGTAATACAAGAAAGCAACGGAAATGCTAGAAGCATAAACTAAGTCATAATAGTAAATCAGTGTTACGAATATTGAAACAATGACTATTTAATAAGTAATTTAATAAACAATAGAGTGTCCGAATTTAGACCGTAATTAAGTATATAAGTTAAGAAAAAGTAAGGAATTCACAAGTGACAGTATAGATATAATAAATAAAGAATCGTTAGTAAGTTGATTATTAATGGATAAACCGAATATAGTGTAACCAGCAAGGAAAATTATCATTGAACACAAAGGAAATATCGATTTGAGAACAACAAGATAAAGTACATGATAATAAATAGTTACAGAAATAAAATAAGGTAATATCAAGGAGTATTAATGGAATCGATTGATAAGTGATAAACCAATCGTAGTGTTAAAATGTCGAGAGTCGACATATAATTAATAACGAAAAATTGATAATCGAATTGAAAAGTGTTAAAGTATAATCATGAGAACGCAAAAAAGAGATAAAATGATAATTGACTAAAATTAAGAACGTAATAGTTAAATTTCGTAAATGTTAATAGTGGAAGTGATAGTGGAAGTGAGAATGACAGTGATATTGATAACAGTATTAATAATGATTAGAGTGATTACAGTAATAGTAAGAAAGATAAAGATAACGAACACCTTAAAAGTGTATTACAACGATTCAAAATTCTAAGGAATTAATACTCCTATAATTCAAATAAAGCAAAAAGAATCTATGATTTTGTATGTGTAACATCCCAAAAATGGCCTAGTAGAAATTGCATGTGTAAATGGATGTATCAAAGCATAATTTAGTAATTGGTAAATGATTGGGATTTATGTTAGGAATTATAAGAGTTTATTAAGGGTAAGGTGGTCTTTGTGTAAGTGGCTAGAGGACAAAAGAGAAGGAAAGTCAAAGAAGGAAAAATGAGGTCCAATAGTATTGTGACAAGTGGATAAGTGGGTGAGTGCATTAATGGGGATTTGAAAGGAAGAAGAGAGAGGGAGAGCAGGAATTGGGTTTTTTTCCCGTGGAAGCCATAGATGCTCTTCTTTTTTTCACTCTCATGTTCTCTCTCTCTCAGTTCCTCTACTTATCCATTTTTGCTCTCAAGCTTTGCATGTGGGTGTTCTTCAAGAGTTGAGCTACGGTTTTGAGATCAAGAGTTGTCCAAGAGGTAAGTGCCTGTTGTTTCATGGCTTGATTCTTCTTCCTCTTCTTCTTTAGGGGTTTAGTTTGGGATTATATGGTTTGTTCTGGGATTTAAAGTTTGATTTGCATGGGTAAATTGAGCTGTTGTTTTGGTTGGTTTGTGCAAGAATCTGAAGAAAGGAAAAAAAGTAAAGGAAAGGAAAAGATTGAATTTTGAATCTAGCGGGTTGAACTCCATTTCTAGGTTTGGGAGCTTTGTGTTTGGATGTGTATGTTTGAGAGTTGTTGTCCATTTCTCTTTAGATCTTGGGTTGATATGTGATTAATTGTCATTTGTGTGTTTTGATACATGTAAAAGTATGTGTTCATAGATATGTGTATATGAGTTGAGATGATAGAGTTAAAATGCTTTGCATGTCCAATTTGAATAAACGTACATGAACATGAGATGAAATTCTGGGTTTTTGCAACCTCAATAAATGTTGAATTGATTTGTGTAATTATTGTGTAATTTGAGTTGTTGTTGTTATAAGTAAGTTTTGGAGGCATAGGAGGTACGTTTTTATATATGATTTTGCATGTTATTTGATTCTGGGTAAAATGGGTTTTGATTCTTTTCAGCTCTGAGTTTTCGTGATTTCTACTAAGAATTTGAAAACGCGATACTGTCGCGAGCGCTACACTTGTCGCGATCGTGATAGAATCGCATAGTTCATCCTCTTGCCCAGTGCGCTAAGATGATTCGTCCGAGTCGTGAGGAGGCAGCACGATTCGGCAGTGGTGCCTGGCATCTTCACGAGTCATGAAGCCTCTTCACGAGTCGTGAAGATGGCTCACGACACGTGAAGATGTGGGTGGGAAGGACACGAGTCTTGAGCAAAGATCACAACTCGTGCCCTCTTCCCTTGTGGTCAAACACGAGTCGTGAGCAAGGATCACGACTCGTACCCGCTCCTCTTGTGAGGCGGCTTCGTCATGAGTCACGACTGTAACACCCCGTTTGCCTCCTAGAAGTTGGAGCCATTTGTGCATGTGTGTATTATGTGTGTGAAGACATGTGATAAGGGCATTTTGGGTAAAATGCCTGTTTTGGGGATTTTACTAGAGTGCGTGTACATATAGGTTATTAGGGTGTGCTATGTTGGGTTGTGATAGGGTGTACATGTTCACATGTTGGTAGGGTGCGCTTTAGTGAGGATGGCATTGTGTGTGTGTAGTGCATGCTTGTTGGGTATGAATGGTCAATCTCCACCAATGAGGAAATGACACTTGGCTAGGGTTAGGAAAGAGTAAGTATAAGAAGTAAAAGAAAAGGGAAAGCATATTTTAGTTTCCTCTTTCCCGTTTCTCCTCTTCTCCCTACTTCTCTTCTTCCTTTTCTCATTCCTTGAGTGACCTAGCTTGGATCCAAGAGTGTGTTGGTGGGAATTGATCATCTCTTGACCCTCATTTGGTAAGTTTTGTTGCATTTCTTCATCTTTTCTTCTTCATTCTTCTCTTCTTAATTTGCTGGTTTTGAGTTTTGATTTGGGTTTGTTGTGTTTGTATGATTTTTGGGTATGTCTGTTAGTTGAGCCTCCTCGCGATCCCAAGGGGAAGGAGAAGGCCTCTGGAAGTGGTACCAAGTAATTGGAGCATAGGAGTATAAGGTTTGGGAATTATGTGCATGTTGATGATTTTGGTTTCTTGTTGAATTTCTAGAAATTGCCTGGTTATTAAAGTTTATAATGATTTATATGTTATAAGTTTTGATTATGTTTAGTTAATAACTTAGATTGTGACTTATTTTGGATTATTTATACATTTGATTATGTTTTGGATTGTAAATTGCTGAGTTTGGGTTTGGAGGGTTTAAGTATGTTTAATGTATGATTTCTCCAAGTTTATGGTTATAAAATGGTGGGTTTTAAGTTGATTTTGATGAGTATATAGTTTGATTTTGAAGTATGTTATATTGATTTTGAGTTATGTGGATTTTTATGGCCTTTTTCCTGGGTTTGCTCGTTTTACACGGCTGTATGGGCTTCCATACCGCCGTGTAAATGCTCCCTGGAATGCTTATCCGTCGAGCCACACGGCGGTAAGGAATTCCATACCGCCATGTAATTGCTCTCTGGGCACTTGAGGGAAGGGAAGTGACACGAGTCGTGTCCCTCATGCACGAATCGTGCTACTCCATTTTACACAGCAGTATGGCTTTGCCTTAGCCCCGTGTAAAGTGTGTTACACGGCGGTAAGACAATGTCATACCGCCGTGTAAAACGCTACCACCCCCTATTTTGGTAAAATGTTCATTTGTGTTATTTTTGCTCCTTTTTTTTTTTTTTCTAATTTGGGTTTTCAACCTTTATTTGTGTATTATTAATTAGTAAATGACATTAATTGGCATTTCAATTTAGATAAATGATATTTATGGTAAATTGTATCGCATGTTACATGTTGAATATAATTAGATATTTAAAGGTGATTTCTTTATGCATGACCTGCAAGAGTAAGTCTAGTGCATAGCTAGGCATGCCTAAAAGAGTCCTTTTACTGCAGCCCTTGTACTATTCTGGATCCTGATCAAGTCTCTGTTTAGTTCCTCGCGAACTTCTACGTGTTCGGATCTTGTTTAAGATCCCTTTGTAAAATATTTTAAAAAGAGAAAATATGATATTATTTTCTCGATTCGTACCCGTAAGGTACCGCTACATGTCGATTCGTACCCATAAGGTACTGCTACGCGTTTACTCGTTATCCACTACTGTGAGTCAGTAGGTGTTATGATTTGTATGATATGATTATGAGTATTTGAATATGAATGACTCTAATTATGAGTATATGAGCTGTTGGCATTTGAATATGTTATTGAACCTTTGAATGGTTATGAATGGAATTCTTTTATGATTATATGATATGACATTCAGTATGCATTTATTGTATGTGATTTTCCTTGATGGCCATTATGAATGGCTGTCCATGTATTATTGTTTGTTTCCCCACTAAGCGTTATCGCTTAGCACGGTGTTTTCACCTGTGCAGGTGCGGAAGGCGATTTACTTTTGGGATAGTCGCCGCCAGTCAAGCCAACACAGAGGGTTTAGTGTTAGGGACTTTATTTTTGTCATATGATTCTTTTGTAATAGAACTGTCCATGTATTATTTTGTATAGCTTCCGCTATGTATCTCTGACAGTTGTATTATTTTGTAATATCAGTTTTTGATCAAAACATTATTGTAATGAATGCTATTATATTAATGCATGATCATTCTGATGTTTCTAAAAGTTTTAATTTCCGCTGTATTTTAGTATGTATAATGTGATTGGATGTATGTTTTTGTGTTGATTTTGTGGTGATCCCTGCTCATACGGCATCTCACTCCCTTACGGATGGGTTTGCCTACATATGAGAAGGGGGTGTTACAGCGACAGCATGCGCGACTCGCGACAGGCTTCTCTTCCTCGGCTACTGTCGCGAGCTCAAATTCTTGTCTCGAGCGCGACAGTGAGCCTTTCCTGCCCTATTTTGAAAATAAGTTTCAAGGTTCTTTTCACATGGGTTTTTACTACATGTCACATGATTTGTCTTATATAGATTATTAAATGATAAATGATGCATTAGGATATGATTTGCATATGATTTATATGTATATGAATTATAATAATTTATATGTCTTCAAAATTGATCATTATACATATATACATGAATTTATATAATTATACTTGATCTTATTCTCTGTTATATAATAATAGTATGAGAAAATGATTGAGTTGTTATTTGAGCCTGATAGTCATAGTTAGTGGATGGATAAGCGCTTATCAAGGGTTAGGTTGCGAGTGCAGCTGCTATATGTTATATGTTACATGCAGGCCCCGTTTTGGTCTTTGATTCGGCCCCGTTTGGGTCATATAAAATGTTTGAGACCTCGTTCTCTAGTATACTTTCGGGTATACATGATTATAAAATGTTTTGAGACGCATGTCTCCATATGCTTGGGCACTGTGTCCTATCAGTATCATTAGTACCCGTATCCACTAGTTAGTTAGTAATCAGGCTACTACATGAGGCTGTTACACGAGATTTGCACATGAGACCATTATATATATGAAATGGATATATGTGACAGGTATAGGTGTATGCGATATGACAAGACGAAATGTAATACATGTATTCGAACATGAATGGCTAATTGTTGTATTGTGTAAATGCATATTGATGCGACCTCAGCAAGTGTACTAAATCGGCAAGTAATATAGTGGAGTAAATTCGGACCCCAAATTATCGTACCCAAGGGACTGTGTGCGCAAGCAATGAAAATCAAATGTATGCTAAAGAATTCCCAATTGTTTGAATTGATTGAGTTAACTATTGATTAAAAATAAAGAATTTAAATACCCAAAATAAACAAACAGAAATAATCAAATTTAAATTGACGTCAATAATTGCAATAAACAAAATGATGGAAAAATTAACAAGATAAGAATTCAAAAATAGACAAACGTTGCTCAGGTTCACTCATCCACCCCACACCCAGATATGAATAAAATTAATCGAAGAATTATTTATGAAAGAAATCGGGAAAACCCTCTTAACCCAGGCTTCCCAAACGGAGTCAGACACTCTAATTATATGACATCTCAAACAGGAGTCAGCCACATAATCAGCCTATGCACGGGTCTAAAATCCTAAGTTTGGTTTATTTTCCCAATACGGAGTCAAATAACCCAGAACTTAATTATCTCACTCATCATTCTAGTTTTAAATCATAAAATCCTGCACTTCTAGATTCCCAATCGGAGTCATCCAAAAGACAAAGCAAGAATGATATAAACTGAATATAGATAACCATGGTATTCAATCCGTACAACTCAATAACCAACAAGGATAATGAAATAAATCATTCATCAAAACTAGAAATTAACTTGATAAAATAAATTCCATGAATCAATAATAAAAACCAGTGAAATAAACCATTCAATAATATAATTAAATTCGAAGATGTTCAGAATTCACATCATGGGTACGGGATTCAAAGATCCCCCAAACAACTAAACGAGTACTCACAATCCATTACAAAATCAAAAGGAAAGAGGAAAGAATAAACCCATAAATTCATTAAGGTGTAAATCGCGGTTGAACCCTTAGTTCTTCAATTCCTTCTTCAAATCTTCAATGGAGAAATTCTGGAAATTCTCGGAATGTAAAAACTATTCTTAAAAATAAACTATGTGAATCTAATTTAATATGCTTGATTTCTAATTCAAAACTAAAGACAAAGATTAGAAAACTAAAATTAAAATGGAAGAAAAACATAAAAAATTGTCCAACGCAAAACTGATATGAAAACTAAACTCAAAAATTTGAAACCCTAGCCAAACAGAAAAATATGCTTTTATAGTGTCAAAATGGTCACGGTGGAAATGAAATCCATTGCCACCGTGAGGTGTCGAGATCTCTAATTTGCCCTTGCGCACAGGAGGTGGGTCACGGTAGCAATGAAATCTGTTGCCACCGTGAGGTCTTCAACTTAAGCTTCTGTCCAGGAACATTTATGTCACGGTGACAATGAAATAGATTGCCATCGTAAGGTACGTACTTCACTGATTCTGCCTTGGTGATTATCATGTCACGGTGACAAAGAAATAGATTGCCTCCGTGAGATGCTTCATACTTGCATTATGTCCAATAGGCTTCTATATCACGGTCATAATGAGTTTTATTGTGACTGTGACCCCTGTAGGACTGCTCCTATTTTCAATTCCTCTTTATGTCACGGTCACAACCAATTTCATTGTGACCGTGAGGTACCTAGAACCAAACCTGCAAAGACAAACCAAACTCCATCGAAAAGCTATATATTATGCATCAAAATTCCAATTTGACTAAGATTAGAAACATTAACCTAAAAGAAACATAATATGACCAAAAACACAACTAAACACCCAAAAATCATACGAAAACACTATCAAAACGAAGTACTATATTGAAGTTATCAAAATACCCCACACTTAGACTTTGCTCATCCTCGAGTAAATGAATTATCCATATTCCTGAAATTTCAAACTCTAACTCGGAATACGAAAACTTAACAACAGTCTTAGCGCTAAGCAAAAGAGTCTTAGTTACAAATTCTCAAATCAATGTATATCAAGTAATTTCACGTGTGTGTGTGCTAGGCTCAAAACAAATTTTCTCTTTTCAAAACAAAACAACCAATGCATTCCAATAATTGAGCAAAGAAAAAGAATATGCAAGTAAATTTGCATACAGGTTTCGCACTTAAAACTCAGGATGAATATAAGCCTCTCCTTTAGCACCAGAACCACAAGGGTCATCTCCACTAAACAACTCAAGCTAAGAGCAGAATCATTAAGACTTATTCCAAGGTTATAATGTTAGGTTAGGGTATTGCCTAACAAGAAAAGTTAAGGGATTCAAACAAAGAGTTAGCCACTCTACCTAAAATTCCACTATCCAAACTGAACAAAAATTTCCATGACTTACCTTCAATTTACTCATAGTTGCCAAAGGTCGTCTAACTTCCCCAACATGAAAAACATTAAACCTCAAGAAAACAAAGTAATGAGCTTTCTTAATGAATTTATCTTTCAAACCCAAATATCCATGAATATGAATACGTCTTCTTCTAATTGAGGGTACCCCACACTCGAATTTTTCTATACTCAACTAACTCCAAGATTAACAATAATCAACTACTCATCAACTTCTTTTCCTTTTCTTTTCTTTATTTTTTTTATTTTATGATGAGATACCCAAAACCTCTATTTTCCTACCACAAATTTGACTCCATTAAAGGGAACTTAAACGATATAATAGACAACACCCCAAAGTTTCACAATTCTTCTCACTCCCACACTATTTTCACAATAAATACCCTAATTCAACTTTCAATGTTATCCCAACCAAATCCTATAGTGGCCAATTCTTAAAAAGGGTAGTCAAAGGCATTTAGGTTAAATGGTAAAATAATAGTGTAATAAAGAAAAATGCATAGTACGCTTTTAGCATACTAAATCAGCTCAATGGGGCTAGCAATGGAAATGAAGTAAACAGGTAGGTCAAAAGCTATTTAAAATGATTGCCAAAGAAAGAAATTGCCTAAATTATGACCTAAACTTGTTTGAGTTGTTATGATGTTTCGAAGGGTGATGAGGAAGGTTCTAACTATCCTAAAATTCATTCACTCAAAAACTCCTACACACTGGATTTTTTAAATTTTTACAAACAAGCCTATAGTGCAGAAAAGATTGGAAATTACAAGATATATAACTGATTTAGATTAATTTGCTTCTAAAACTTCCAACTACTCATTTGCTATAATCAATTTTTAAGATAAACCATTCTCAAATTAAAGTTCAAAACATTCACAACAGGAATAACTAAGAGCCAGCCAAGCTAAGATAGGAAAAATTCTAACAACCACAATTAAATAATCAAATAACTGAAACACAATAAAATAGGCAAATAGAATTAAAATAAAAAGTCAAACATGCAAAAACATAATTATTTACATATTAAGCTGTTGGATGGAGTTACTCCTTCTACCCCCCACTTAATACCTTGCTATCCTCAGCAAGTTAAAAATAATTACAAACCACAGTTAACATATAAAAAAAACAAAAGATAATAAGTCTCCCTGATTAATTCTCTGGAGGTGGTGGCGGTGGAAACTGGGCATCAAATCGCGCAGACCAGGAGGAAAATGCCAAGAGCATCTGGTCCATCTGGGACTGAATGTCGGCCTGAGACGAAGAGATAGTGTCCACAAATGCGGCTATGGTGTCCATGTGCTCCATAATTACGTCATACTGTGCGGAAGAAAACTGCTGGTACTCAGGGGCTGGGGGAGCTAGTGCCTCAAGATCCTCCTCGTTCTCGCGTGGCAAGCCTCCCAGACCACGCTCGACACCGTGCAAATACTCGTCACGAGTGGACAACCAAAAGCCGTCAGCTGTTGTCACATTCTTCACTATGACCTTCATATTTGTGAGCATCTTCTGATCAATTATAGCAATAGAAGGCAATGATTTATACTTCTTCAAGGGATGAAGGACACGCTTAGCTATAGCAATGACAAATCCACCAAGTACGATTTTTGTCACATTTTTCGGTTTCCATTGCATCTCCTCCAATTTGTGCCAGAAATGAGTGTCGCCATTTATTCGGACACCCTAGATCATGCACACGAGAAATAGGGCTTCCGGTAAGTTAACTTGGTCCGCTGAATCTGCATGGCTTAACATAGATAATGAAAAAAATCGATGGAGGATCCGCAGAATGTGGTTGTTCAAATAATGTGCCTTAGTTTTGCTCAAGACATACTGTGTGGCAGTCACAGTGTCTCCAATTATCGCCCATGCACCTTCTTTAGAGTAATCATCATAACAATCCGGCACTAGGTGTGGAAAACCAAGATACTTGAAAAATTCATGGAAAGTGATGTTATACTCTATAGTGTCCAAAAAGAACGAAACAGAACCTGGATCATTAATAAGATCGCGGCCTGGTCTACAAGTGATAGTTGACACAAAGTCTCTTGTCAAAGTCGGATAGACTTTCTTATTAAGCATGAAAACCCGCTCCCAGCCAATGTTGGCGATAAGCTGCTGGACTTCATTTTTTATTCCTAGTTTCTCCAACAATCCAAAATCCAAATAGCTCGTTGGGATGTACGAGCATGTGGTGAATCGAGCATATGGAACCGTTTTAGCACCTAGAACCCATGCTGGTACCTTGGAAATGTCCACTGAATCTGAGCTGGGGGGTTGGCTGCTAGAACTAGAAGCTAGAGCAGAACTTTTTCTTTTTGGAGCCACTGCATGAAAACATTTAGCCAATTCAATAACAATATAAGTTTAAACAAACAATGGCTATAACTTTACTCATCAATAAACAATCCATTCTACCCAAACCTATTCATCCTCCAAATGAGCTTGATTTTAACAAAGTGAAGCAACACATAGAGAGGTTAAGAGTGTGCAATGACAACCTTAAAGCACAATTAACATCAGGGCAAATAAAACTCTGCATTTCAAAATGTTAAAAATTGCAAAATCTGGAAAATCAGTTCATAGAGACATTTGATCAAGCACTTGGTAAACAACACTTAAACGTACTGAAATTGGAAAACAAGGCCACTAACAACCCCCCAAATTGGCAATTAGCAACAATACGATGCATAACAAATAGTTTAAAATCAATAAAAGTTAAGTCCAATCCAAAATTTGAATAAAATCATCAACCCAAGTTGTGCACAGATTACGCCCTAAAATCCTACTTCCCAACCATTCAAGTTCAAAATTAAGGCTAAAAATTGAGAAGGAAAGTAATAATTAAGAGGATTCACATCAAGATTGCAAAGCAATACCAGAAGGCAAAATGAAATATTTGGAGATAGCAAACAAGAACAGCATAATGATGAAGAACAAACGAGAACAGGGAACGAGAGAGGAGGAGAAAAACAAAAATAAAATTAAAGCAATAGAAAGAGAAAATTACTTACTTGTTGTAGATTATCCGAAATGGTAGCCGAAAAGAGAGAAAAGACACACAGAGAATGCAACGAAGAATGAATAACGCATGGTGAGAGTGAATGAGGTGCGGTAAAGTGAGAAATAAAATATGGAAAACTGGGATTTTACAAGATATTTTCATGGGGGTCACGGTCACAATGAATTTCATTATCACCGTGACATACCAAAAATTTTAAATCCAGAATTGAACCGCCATGGGGTAACGGTGACAATGAATTTCATTGTCACCGTGACATAGCTCATTTTGAAAACAGAATTGAATGTTCATCATGTCACGATCACAATGAGTTTCATTGTCACCGTGACATAATCCATTTTGAAAATATAATTGAATGTTCATCATGTCACGGTCACAATGAATTTCGTTGTCACCGTGACATAACCCATTTTGAAAACAGTATGTAACTCACCTGACCTCACGGTGACAATGAATTTCATTGTCACTGTGGCATATGCACACCTCAAAACATAATGTTACTTACCCGATGGTCACGGTGACAACTAAATTCATTGTCACCGTGACATGTATACCAAACGGAATCATGAATTCAACTTCCTTTGGTCACGGTGGTAACCAAATTCATTGCCATTGTGAACACATGCACACTTGAAAAAAAATCATCAATCTCTCTAAACTTCTAGCTACTACTACTTCCAAAACTCTCCAACAAAACATAGTTTCACTAATAAACACAAATTTGTCAAAACTAAACAAAACTAACTACCTACAAAGTTAAGAAGAAGTTCTGCATTTATCAAGTCCATAGCTGGACTTTTAAATACCGTTAAGGATCCGCAAGGTCGACTATCGCTAAAGCCCCATCATATGATGATTCAAAATAAGGCTTCACACGGTGTCCATTTACCTTGAACTCATTTTCACCATTCGGGTGCTTCAATGTGATCACTCCAAACTTATCAGCTCCCACAACCTCATACGGTCCCTTCCACTGCAATTTTAACTTTCCAGGAAATAAATGCAACCTGCTATCATATAAAAGAACTTTCATACCTGGAATGAATTCTTTCGTGACTAATTTCTTGTCGTGCCATTTTTTTGTGTTTGCCTTATACTTGTCTGCTTGTTGGTACGACCAATAGCGGATCTCTTCCAATTCGTTCATCTAGAGAAGTCTCTTCTCACCTGCACTCTTGATATCAAAATTTAAAAACTTGGTTGCCCAATAAGCCTTGTGTTCTAATTCGACAGGGACATGATAAGATTTGCCAAAAACAAGCCTAAAGGGGGATAATCCTATAGATGTTTTGAATGCAGTACGGTAAGCCCACAAAGCTTCATCCAACCATAAATACCAATCCTTTCTAGATGAATTTACAGTTTTTTGTAGGATGGCCTTAAGTTCCCGATTGGACACTTCAACCTGCCCATTAGCTTAAGCATGATAAGGGGTGGTTACCTTATGCCTAACTCCAAATTTTTGCAATAAAGCCTTAAATTGGTGGTTAACAAAATGTTTACCACCATCACTAATAATTGCTCAAGGAGTTCCAAATCGGGTGACTATATTTTTTCTCAAGAAATCTAGAGGCTATTGTTTCTACGCATTTACTCAAATAGTCCACTGCCACCAAAATATACTCATACCCATAAAAAACTAGAAAAGGTCCCATAAAGTCTATCCCCCACAAATCAAACAATTCTACCTCAAGCAATTTTGTTAAAGGCATCTCATCTCTCTTAGAAATGTTACCTACTCTGTGGCATCTATCACAGGTTTTCACAAAGAATTGCACATCTTTGAACATAGTAGGCCAATAAAAACCAGAGGATATAATTTTTGATACCGTTCTATTTGGCGCATGGTGCCCACCAGCTTCCCACTATGACATGCCTTGATGATCTCTCCCTTCTCCTCATCCGAAATACACCTCCTCAGCACTTGATCAGCACACAGGCGAAACAAATAGGGGTCATCCCAAATGTAGTGTTTGGCATCCGCTTTTAGCTTCTTCCGTTGTTGCCATGTGAAGTCCTTTGGCATAAATGTTCCTACAAGAAAATTAGCCACATTAGCAAACCACGGAACAAAAAATTCACTTGCAAATAAAGCACGAATATGTTCATCAGGGAATAAATCTAAAATTTCCCCTTTTTCAATTTGATCGCTCTCCAATCGCGACAAATGATCCGCTATAAAATTTTTAGCCCCCTTTTTATCTTTGATTTCCAAGTCAAACTCTTGCAGTAGGAGCACCCATCTAATCAATCTCGGCTTGGATTCCTTCTTGGCAAACAAATGTCTCAAAGCTGCATGGTCTGACCTCAACACGATTTTTGCACCCAGCAAATACGGTCTGAACTTCTCAAAAGCATACACGATTGCAAGAAGCCCTTTCTCAGTGGTGATGTAATTAACCTGTGCCCCTGTCAAGGTGTGACTGGCATAATATACTGCACAAAATACCTTATCCCGCCGCTGTCCAAGTACTGCTCCAACTGCATAATCACAAGCATCACACATTAATTCAAACGGCAGATTCCAATCCGGAGATATAATCACCGGGGCTGAAATGAGCCGTTGCTTCAAAGTCTCAAAAGCTAGCATGCATTCACTATCAAAATTAAAAGGAGCATTTTTCATAAGCAAATTTGACAAGGGTTTAGCAATTTTTGAAAAATCTTTGATAAAACGGTGGTAAAACCCTGCATGTCCTAGGAAACTCCTAATGCCCTTCACACTAGTCGGGGGTGGCAACTTTTCTATTACCTCCACCTTGGCCTTATCGACCTCTATTCCTTGTTCAGAAATTTTGTGCCCAAGCACAATGCCCTCTCTCACCATAAAATGGCATTTTCCTAATTCAAAACTAGGTTGGTCTTTTCACACCTCCCTAATACTAAATCGAGATGCTCTAAACAGCTCTCAAAATTAGCCCCATATAAAGTGAAGTCATCCATGAATACCTCCATAAATTTCTCTATGAAGTCATGGAAAATAGCCATCATACACAGCTGAAACGTAGCCGGTGCATTACATAATCCAAAAGGCATTCTTTTATAGGCGAATGTGCCATAAGGGCAGGTAAAAGTTGTTTTCTCTTGATCTTCAGGGGCTATAGGGATTTGCAAATATCCCGAGTACCCATATAAAAAATAGTAAAACCTATTGCCCGCTAACCTTTCTAACAGTTGGTCAATAAATGGTAAGGGGAAATGGTCCTTTCTAGTGGCATTATTTAATCTTCGAAAATCAGTACAGACTCTCCAACCCGTAACAGTACGAGTTGGAATCAATTCATTCAGCTCATTTTTTACCACTGTCATTCCCCCCTTATTAGGCACACACTGCACTGGGCTCACCCATTTACTATCAGAGATAGGGTAAATAATACCTGAGTCAAGGAGTTTAAGTACCTCCTTCTTTACCACCTCTTGCATGGCCGGATTGAGTCTCCTTTGCGGCTGAGCTACCGGCTTACATTCCTCCTCCATCGAAATTTGGTGTGTGCAGTAACTAGGGTCAATCCCCTTCAAATCCGATGTCTCCAATGCACCCTTTTGCTTTTTTAGCACCTCAAGCAACATCTTCTCTTCAACACCTGTCAACAAAGAAGAGATTATTACTGGTTTTTTCTCATTTTCTAAGAACACATATTTTAAATAAGAGGGAAGGGGGATTCAAATTGTACTGAATCGGCAAGTAATATAGTGGAGTAAATTCAGACCCGAAATTATCGTACCCAAGGGACTGTGTGCGCAAGCAATGAAAATCAAATGTATGCTAAAGAATTCCCAATTATTTGAATTGATTGAGTTAACTATTGATTAAAAATAAAGAATTTAAATACCCAAAATAAACAAACAGAAATAATCAAAATTAAATTGACTTCAATAATTGCAATAAACAAAATGATGGAAAAATTAACAAGATAAGAATTCAAAAATAGACAAACGTTGCTCATGTTCACTGATCCACCCCATACCCAGATATGAATAAAATTAATCCAAGAATTATTTATGAAAGAAATCGGGATAACCCTCTTAACCCAAGCTTCCCAAACGGAGTATGCCACTCTAATTATGTGACATCCCAAATCGGAGTCAGCCACATAATCAGCCTATGCATGGGTCTAAAATCCTAAGTTTGGTTTATTTTCCCAATACGGAGTCAAATAACCAAGAATTTAATTATCTCACTCATCATTCTAGTTTTAAATCACAAAATCCTGCACTTCTAGATTCCCAATCGGAGTTATCCAAAAGACACAGCAAGAATGATATAAACTGAATATAGATAACCATGGCATTCAATCCATACAACTCAATAAGCAACAAAGATAATGAAATAAATCATTCATCAAAACTGGAAATTAACTTGATAAAATAAATTCCATGAATCAATAATAAAAACCCGTGAAATAAACCATTCAATAATATAATTAAATTCAAAGATGTTCAGAATTCACATCATGGGTAGGGGATTCAAAGATCCCCCAAACAACTAAAAGACTACTCACAATCCATTACAAAATCAAAAGGAAAGAGGAAAGAATAAATCCAAAAATTCGTTAAGGTGTAAATCACGGTTGAACCCTTAGTTCTTCAATTCCTTCTTCAAATCTTCAATGGAGAAATGCTGGAAATTGTCTGAATGTAAAAACTAATCTTGAAATTAAACTATGTGAATCTGATTTAATATGCTTGATTTCTAATTCAAAACTAAAGACAAAGATTGGAAAACTAAAATTAAAATGGAAGAAAAACATAGAAAATTGTCCAACGCAAAACTGATATGAAAACTAAACTCAAAAATTCAGAACCCTAGCCAAACAGAAAAATATGCTTTTATAGTGTCAGAGTGGTCACGGTGGTAATGAAATCCATTTCCACCATAAGGTGTCAAGATCTCTAATTTGCCCTTGCGCACAGGAGGCGGGTCACGGTGGCAATGAAATCTGTTACCACCTTGAGGTCTTCAACTTAAGCTTCTGTCCAGGAACATTTATGTCACGGTGACAATGAAATAGATTGCCACCGTGAGGTACGTACTATGCTGATTCTGCCTTGGTGATTATCATGTCACGGTGACAATGAAATAGATTGCCACCGTGACATGCTTCATACTTGCATTCTGTCCAATAGGCTTCTATGTCACGGTCACAATGAGTTTCATTGTGACCGTGACCCCTATAAGACTGCTCCTGTTTTCAATTCCTCTTTATGCCACGGTCACAACCAATTTCATTGTGACCGTGAAGTACCTAGAACCAAACCTGCAAAGACAAACCAAACTCCATCAAAAAGCTATCTAATATGCATCAAAATTCCAATTTGACTAAGATTAACAACATTAACCTAAAAGAAACATAATATGACCAAAAACACAACTAAACACCCAAAAATTATACGAAAACACTATCAAAATGAAGTACTATATTAAAGTTATCACATATGAATATTGATTACTTGGATATGAATGGTTACTTTTCGGTATACATGTGTTTGATGAATACTCATTATAAGCATGAGTAGTATATGTTTATATGCTTTTGTTAATGTTTAGCTTATAAATTATATGTTTATTGCGATTATATGTACATGCATGTGTTGTTCCTCCCCACTAAGCGTTATCGCTTAGCATGGGTTGTTTTCCCCCTTAGGTGGCAGGTTCTTTTTGGAGTCGGACATCTATAGGTCGGCCATTAGAAGTCTATAGTTGGAGTTTATATTGTCTTCCGCTATATTTTTATTTTGTTATAAGTTTTGAATATGGAGTTTGATTATGGAAATGTAATTTTGTAAAGGATGATTTTTGTACATGTATATGTTAAATGTTTACAAATCCTTTTTGTAAAACGATATGTATATGTATATGTATGTGTGTACGTGGCACTCCGGTATCCTTCCAACGGGATAATGGGGTGTTACAGTATGCTTGTATTATTAGTGTGGAAAACTTAGGATATGTATCCACCATTGAGCATTTTAATGCTCAGAGCGTAGAGTGTTACTGTGCGCAGGTTATAGTAAATTTTATGTGGCTGAAGATGTGGTGTTGACGAGACTAAGAAATTGGTAGCAAGGATTGATGTTTGGGTATGGCATTTATATGATTGCGGAAGAGAGATACAAGGTGTAAGCACCGTGTCCCGGAGCGGTCCGGATCAGAGATTACCCTATAATGAAATCAGTATCCGAGCCTATATAAATGGTTTGGATTTGGAGGTTTTAGTCCCATGCTCCACGAGAAATGAGTCTTTTCACCTTTCATAGGCAGAGGGGGAGAAAATAGGGAATTTTTGAGTCAAAAAGGTATATTTTCCTCCACAAACGGCCAGCCCATCTGTGAAGGCCAGCCCGTCACTTAGGGTCACAGACGGCCTGTAGTACTTTTCGACACCCGTCGGGATGCACCGCCTCTTTCAGGCACGCCGCCTGATTTCCCGGAGCACGCAACCTTTCCGACGCCCGTCGGTGGAAATAGCAGGGCCATCGGATGAATCCTTGTGTTAGACGGATTCTTCCAACGCCTGTCTCCATACACCGACTCCCGTCGGTCATGCCTGGCTTATAAAAGCTTCGGATTTTCTCTAAAAAAGGGTTCCAAAAATTTTAAAGAGGGGAAACTCTGCCAAAATTCAAGCACATTTTCTCTCTCTTCCAGCAAACACATTCATCAAGAAATCTCTTCTAATTAGAGGATCAAATCATTAAAAAGGAACTAAAATTAATTAGTTTTCTTTGAATTTTGATTCCAAAGTCAGTCTCTTTTTGAAAGGTTTAGAAGGAAATCATATATTTTCCCTTTTCTTATTTCTTGTGGAGCGTGCGGGACTCTAATTGAAACAAGAATCTCATAGCATTATCTGAGGGTAAATATTCCGGACTCATTCTCCATATCATTTCATCTTTGCTCCTTATTTTGTTGTTCTTTCAATTTTTTTGCTTATTATTTTCCTTTATTTTGACTCTTTTCATCTCATTTCGTGATAAAAATCTCGTTTTTTCTCCAAAAGAGAGTTTTTGATGTTTATTTTCGGAGACAGTGGTGACCGACGGGTCATCTTCTTCATCGATGCCAGTCGGTCACCCCACTCACAGACGCCCTCTCTTGAGTGAGCGACGGACATATCGGTCATTTTGACTGACGCCCATCGGTCGCCCAACAGAGGCCATCGCTGGGTCCTGTCTCCACATTTTCAAATCTTTTCTATCTCTTTCAAGTCCTTTTGACTTTATTTTTGTTGAGTTTTCATATATTGACATCTTTTAACTTTCTGTGAGCACATACTGATTTTCTTGGATTATCCTGAGCTTGAGGGGCTATCCACCATACTCGAAGGATTTCGTCCGATTTAGTTTTCTAACTTTCTTGGTTATTTCCTTCATTTATTTATTCATTGACTATTTTATGTACATGGATATACCCTTTTTGTATCTCGTTAAGTATAAAAATGGATCAATGTTTTATATTCAATAAAATGAGGTTTGCATAAACGCAAGGACCCAATGTCCTATTTTTATCCAATAAAAATCATCACAATAAAAAACCCAATTTTAATAATGATGCATGCTAGGACCAAAGTCCTTAAAATAAGAATTGCCCTGATTCGTGTATGTATCGCACATTTATAAAATGGAGTTGTATTTCGCTCCTTGTATTATTGTGATTTATTGCTTTCACTATTTACTTGCCCATTTACGGCTTTCCAAATATGAATAAATGCGCCTTCAATCAATTGCATCGTGTGGAGAGAGAGCGAATCAATGATAATTAAAATTTGATCATAAAATAATGGAGATAGAAATAGATGAGAAATCCCAAACCCAGCTCTAGTCTTTGGGCTCAAAGAGGCGAGAGGTTTACCCTCCAGGACACCTCTTCTGTCACAAGACTTTAGCGTTAATCTTAGGCTCCTTAGGGCGAGAGGTTCACCCTCCAAGACCCCTTTGGTTGGCCCAAAATGGATACTAAGCACAGTCATAAGCTCTCCGAGGCGAGAGAAACTTTCCCAATGTTCTATTGGGTGGCGACTCCATGAAACCTCCTTTTTGCCCAACATAGATGCACTTGCGATTTATTGCAAGCTATCAATAGACCCACAAATGCCCCGATCGCCCTCAAGCGGGCGGTCCCATGGACGGCCGCGGGGATCCGGCGCGCGTCACAGTGGCGACTCCACTGGGGACGATATGGTTCGAGATTTCAATTTGAAAATACCTCGTTTAACATTTATGGTTAAAATTTAATTCATAAATTTCCTTTCTCTCAAATTTGCATTACATCTCATTAGAGTTTTAGAATATGCTAGTTTGGTCCCTCTATTAGCCCCGGTGCATTCCTGAAGCACGACCCCATTTTCACTCAATTTGGGGAAGTGTTAAGGATAATCACCAGTCTAAGCCACGCACCTCAATTGTATATCAAAATGATGACCCGATCGGTCGTTATGCTCGTGGTGAGCTAGACCTGTCGGCAGGGATCATGCTTGCGTGGCCTTAAGGAAACATCTCCCTTGTCCAAAGCTCATGTAATGGCCGTAGTTACTTCCCACAGGTGATATGAACCCTAATTCCATGCTTACTGTATGGATCCTCATGTATTGAGTGAGTCCAGATGTCTCGCTTGGTAACCTAGCCAAAGTCTTTCATGCCCCGGTAGGGCCATGTCAAAATTTATGGAACGTCTAAATACATGACGATCGCTATCCATCCGCTTGTACATTAGCGTAGGAGTGTCATGCTGCCGGTTCTTCGTCGTGCATGATGCGTGTCCATCGGGTCCCTCATTGACCCTTGGGCTAATCCCGCCTAGGAAAGAGACTGCACGACCACGTGTGTGGGAGAAATAAGGGTGGAAGGACCTACTTGCTTGCTTGTGCTCTGTGAATGTTGCATATCACGACCATGCATTACACCTGCATTTCATGCATCATATTTAACGTCTTGTCCCTGTAGCTATCATAGATCTGCCCAGGTGGACTAGATCACCTACCAGACGATTGATATGGGTTCCTGCTTTTGAACTATTAGATAGAGAGGGCCTACCAGAAATTTTACCAGAAGTCAGCTGTACTGTATCTGAGATGGCAAACTCGCCTAGAGGGGATGACGCCACCAGGGCCATGATCGCGGAAGAAGTGGGCCGACGATTTGAGGAATTCGAGGGTAGAATGATGAATATGTTGACTGCTTTGGCACAATAGAATGCTCCGCAGAATCCTCCTCCTCCTCCCGTGAGACAGAATGAGCCAGAGAAAGAAAGAGCTGAGAGACGAGAAGAGTCCGTTCGGTCGCAGCCAATAGAGCTGAGGTCAGTAGCTTCGGGAGAGCAGAGAAAAAGGCCAGTACTGAAGATTGATGATGATAGGGATATCGAAGATGACAAGATGAGCATTGCATCTGAGAGAGGGAAGGCACCTCAGACTGATGATTTCATTCTAAAAAACATGGAAGAGAGGTTTGAAGCCATGGCCCGTATGCTGAGTAGAGGTCAGGGGATGAATCCAGAGGACAAGGAATTGGAGGGAGAAGACCCGATTCCTTACAACTTCAAGATGCCAGACGTGCCGAAATTTGATGGTACTTCTGACCCTACTGCTCATGTAAAGCAATACTCTCTGGTCATGAAAGGCACCACGTTGTCTAAGAAGCAGAAGGTGGAATACTTTTGTCTGAGTCTGACCGCTCATGCCATCGTTTGGTATCATAGTCTTGATCGCCAGACTAAAGAAGATTGGGATCTGTTCACGGAGGAGTTTTTGAGACAGTGTGATTGCAACACTAGGATGGAGGTGACTCTTAAAGATCTTGAACTGCTCCAGCAGAAGGGCGGGGAATCTTTACATGATTATCTCACCTGCTGGCGAAACCAAGTAAAGGAAATGCAAAGGAAGCCAGACACCCAAGTCCATATGCGTTTATTTATCAAGAACGCAAGCCCATACTTGAAGGATGGTTTGAAGATGAAAGGGTTGAAGGAATGGGAGTCTCTTAAAGATATAGCCATTAAAGCAGAGGGAGAATTCTTGGCTCGAAAAGCTAACAATGATAATTTTGCGAAGAGAGCTAATACCGGTCAAAGAACCAGTAGGCCAGCTGGTCCCAGTGGTAGCACCAAAAGAACAGTTGTGGTGTCTGCTACTGAAGCAACTACCCAGAGGAAGTTTTTGAACTTAGGAAGACCACTGTCTTGGGTCTTGAGAAGGTTGATGAAGGAAGGGAAATTACAGCACTTAGCTCCTAGGCCTGCTATGACGCAAGGGAAGCCTGGGCACAAGGACAATGAATTCTGTGCATTCCATCAGCACTCAGGCCATCTATGTCACACCCCGTTTGCCCCCTAGTAGAATGAGCCTGTCTGTGTGAGCATGCATGTGCATGTGTTCAGCATGTCATAAGGGTATTTTAGTAAAAATGCATGTTTTGGGTTTATTATTATGTGGGTGCATACATGGCATTAGTAATGTGAGTTAATTGGGAAGTGCTTGTGTACATTGGAGCATACCATTGTAGGGTGTTTTTAGTTGAGTTTGCATTAGATGTGTGTGATGTGTGGGGTTAGGGTGTGAGTGAGTAAGTTCCACCACCAAGAAAATGACATGTGTATTAGGTTAGGGAAAATGAATAAAGAAAAGAAGTAAGAAAGAAGAGAAGATCAGATTTACGTTCTTCCTCTTCAACCTTCATCTTCTTCCTCCTTTTCCCTTTCCTAAATACTGCTAACTGTTAATCAAGTTGTGTTGTGGAGATTGCTCACTCTTGCTCTAACTTGGTAAGTACATAACTTTGTCCTTGTCTTACTGTAATTCTTCATCTTCTTCTTCCTTGAGCTTAGGTTTAACTTAGGGTTTTGCATGTTGGATATTTGTGTTTAGTTGAGGCTCCGCGCGATCCCAAAGGCAAGGAGGTTGCTGGGAGCAGTGGGACTAAGTGTTAGAAGCTTAGATTCCAGGTTTGGGAACAATTGATTGTGAATTGTGTGATTTTAAGTTACTGTAAATTTTCTAGGGTTCTTGTTCTTGGAAAGTTTGAATGCTATTATTCTTGAATTGATTTAATGTTTAAATGTTGAATTGAGTTGTATAAATGTTACCTATATTGTTTGAAATGTTTACTGGAAGGTAAGAACAGGTTTGATTGGTTTTGAATCAAATCGGGTTGGATTTCTGGGTTCTCAGAATTCTGGAAATGGGAAAATCGCGTTTCTGTTAAAGTTCCCATTCCCAGATCGTGTGTCGCGTGACTAGCCAAGAAAGAGAGGCAAGTCACGAGACGTGACCTTCGGTCACAACTCGTGACCTGCCAGTTTGAGGCCAGTCACGAGTTGTGGCTGCTGTCACAGCTCGTGACCAGCTAAAATGAGGCCAGTCACGAGACGTGACTTCCAGTCACGCCTCGTGACCAGCCTGAGATAAGGCACGATAGCTGAAGAAGTAGCCAGTCACGAGACGTGACTTCCAGTCACGTCGTGTGACCAGCTTGAGCGTCGCGTGATCAGCGAGATCACGCCGCGTGATCTGCGAGGGACAAAGCAAGTCACGAGGCGTGACCCTCGGTCACGTCGCGTGACCTGCCTGGTGAGGAGGCCAGTCACGCCTTGTGACCAGCCAACCTCGCCCGTTTCTCCGTTCAGCCCGTTTTTTCGAAATTTCCCTGTTTTTAACTCAGAAATGAATTGGTATTTCTTCTGAATGGACTTTACTGCTGTGTGATGCATGTCATACTTTTAAATGCTTCGATATGCATAATACCATGATTTTTCTGATGTTTGTACACGATATTCTGTTATTGATTTGAGTGACGCATAGCCTGCTAGAGTCAAGTAAGTGGATAGTTAGGCATGCCTAATAGAGTCTGTTAGCTGCAGCCTATAGTTCTGTTTGGACCCCGATCAGGTCCCCGTTTGGTTCCTCGCGAACCCTTTTCTGTATTGGATCTTGTTTAAGGTCCCTTTTGAAAATATCTGTGAAAGTTAAAGTAAAATGGTTTAATCGATTCGTACCCGTAAGGTACTGTCTGTAATCGGCTCATACCCGGAAAGTACTGTCTGTACATTCGTTATCCACTACCTAGAGTCAGCAGGTGTTCTTTGAATGTTTATTTGAACTGCACTGATCTGATTTGGCTATAAATGGATTATCTGAATGAGTATATCGATGTAATGTATATCGGATTATTCTGAATGAATATGATTATGAAATACTGATTTTATGGATTTAATTTGTGAGCATGATTATTTGGATATTGCTTAAGCTATTGCATTTTGCCATTGTGATTGCGATATGCCTTGACGACCATTGTGAATGGCCGTCCATAATTTATGTGTGTTTCCCCACTAAGCGTTTATCGCTTAGCACGGTGTTTTTACCCGTGCAGGTGCGGAAGGAGTTGATTCGAGAGTCGCCGTTATCAAGCCAACACAGGAAGTTTTTAGTGTAGGGCTCCTTTTGTATAGTTGATGATTCTTTTTGTATAGAACTCTCATGTATCAGCTTCTGGTTTTGTAATTATATTATGGGCATGTAATATTATTTTGTTTCAGCTAGTTGATCAGATCATTATTGTAATAGTTTATTATAGTAATGCATGATCAGCTTTTGCTTTCTGCATGTAAAGTTTTTAATTATTCTGTATTTCTGAATGTATGTTATGAACAAATTTATGTTTTTACTTTGCTATTATTTGGTGACACCTTGACTCATACGACATCTCACTCCCTATCGGATGGGATCGCCTACGTATGGGAAGGGGGTGTTACAGTTTGTGGTATCAGAGCATAGGTTTAGGCGTTTCTGGGTGTTGTTGTGATTGTTATGAGTTTCTTAGATGTGTATGTGTCTAGATCTATGTTGGCTGATGCGGTTGTTCTTGTTTGTTTAGATGGCTTCTAATTTTGTTCGTGGATCATTTGAGGAATCCGCCGAGAGTGTGAATCCTCCAGCTGTGGATCCGTCTGTTTCTGTTACTGTGTCGGCTCAGCATGCTAGGGTCCAGCCCGAGGCCACAGCCATGCCCTTTGAGGCTATGTTCAGACTGCATCAGGACATGGCTAGGGTTTTGGAGAGAGTGACTACTCCTAGAGCACCTATGGAAAATTTGAGAAGGGCAGGAGTTGAAGATTTTTATGGCACTGGTTTGAATGAATCTGAGTTGGCTGAGAGATTGTTAGATAAAGTAAAGCGTGCTTTGAGAGAGATTCAGTGTCCTCCCGATCAGCAGGTAGAGTGTGCATTAGTTCTTCTGCAAGAGTCTGTATTTGAATGGTGGGAATTGGTTTGTAAGCATCCTCAGCTACCGGATCCGATTACTTGGGAGTTCTTTGAGGGTGAGTTTATAAAGAAGTACATCACTCAGACTTATAGAGATGCGAGATGGGCACAGTTTTTGAGTTTGAGACAGAGGGCTATGTCTATAGCAGATTATAAGAAAGAGTTCAATAGGTTATCTCGCTGTGCCCCACGTGGGGTTATGACTGATGACTTTAGATGCAAGCATTTTGAAGCGGGGTTAAATGAGTCTTTGAAGATTGCTTTGATTTCTCTGATGTGCATACCTGGGGTCAGTTATTATCAGATTCTAGAGGCTGCTGTGAGAGCTGAGTTATCAGAGACTGTGTTGAGAGAGAGAGCTCAGAGGAGGAACTCTTCTCGTGGAGGATCTTCATCGGGTAAGAGATCTAGGAACCCACAGGACGAGTTATCTTCTGGTCCGGCTTCTAGAGGCAGAAGACAGGGTTCTGCAACTGTGTTAGGTTCTGGAAGGGGAGGTAAATCTGATGCCATACCTATTTGTGAGAATTGCAGCAAGGCTCACCGGGGTGAGTGTAGGTGGCTCACTGGGGGATGTTTTAGATGTGGGAGCACTGAGCACCGTGTGGCTAGTTGTCCCCAGTCGATTGAGGATTCAGGACCTCAGGGAGGAGCTAGTAGGGTTGGTTCGAATGCTTCTCAGGCTATCCGTGGTAGAGGCCGAGGTAGAGATAGAGGTGGTCGGCATAGAGATGGAGCTAATTCTGAGACTGTTGAGCGTCCTCCTCAGGGTGCCGTTAGAGCCTATGCCATAAGAGCCAGAGATGAGCAGGATGCGCCTGATGTTATTGCTGGTAAGTTCCTACTCCATGACACTGAGTTATATGCTCTAATTGATCCTGGTTCCACACACTCATATTTGTGCACAGATAAAATTGTTGATAAATTGCATTCAGTTGATCAGTTAGATTATGAGATATGTGTGACCAGTCCATTAGGGCATAGTGTCAGTGTGAGTAGAGTCTTTAGGAGTTGTCCTCTGATTGTTGAGGGAGTTGTACTTCCAGCGGATTTGATTGAGTTACCTTTCAGAGAGTTTGATCTGATTCTGGGTATGAACTGGTTGGGTAAGCATCGGGCTGTAGTTGATTGCCATAGGAAGACAGTTGTACTTCGGGATAGAAGTCAATCTCTTGTGTTTTTGAAAGGTTTGGGTGCTAGTTCTATGAATAATGTGATTTCTGCGATGCAAGCCAAGAGATTCATCAGGAAAGGATGTGAGGCTTTTCTTGCAGTTGTGTTAGATTCCAAGAGAGATCAGGTTTAGATTGAGGACATTCCTGTAGTGCGGGAGTTTAGTGATGTGTTCCCGAGCAAGTTGCCTGGGTTGCCTCCTGAGAGAGAGGTTGAGTTGTCCATTGAGATTATGCCAGGTACTGCACCTATTTCGAGAGCACCTTATCGGATGGCTCCTGTAGAGTTGAGGGAACTTAAATCTCAGCTACAAGAGTTATTGGATAAGGGGTTTATTAGACCGAGCATATCTCCATGGGGAGCTCCAGTTCTGTTTGTCAAGAAGAAAGATGGATCATTGCGGATGTGTATTGACTACAGGCAGATTAATAAAGTTACAGTGAAGAATAAGTATCCATTGCCTAGGATCAAAGATTTATTTGATCAGCTTCGAGGTGCAGGTGTTTTCTCTAAGATAGATCTTCGATCAGGGTACTACCAGCTTCGAGTTCAGGATGCGGATGTGGTTAAGACTGCATTTCAGACTAGGTATGGCCACTATGAGTTTTTTGTGATGCCGTTTGGTTTGACTAATGCTCCAGCGGCTTTTATGGATCTGATGAATCGTGTGTTTAGACCATACTTAGATCGATTGTAGTAGTGTTCATTGATGACATCTTAGTGTATTCCAAGGATGAGAGTGAGCATGAGGAGCATCTCCGATTAGTTCTACAGATGTTGAGAGAGCATCAGTTGTTTGCTAAGCTTAGCAAGTGTGATTTCTGGCTTCAAGAAGTGTCATTCTTGGGTCACATTGTTTCAGCTAGAGGTATTCAGGTAGATCCAGCCAAGATTGAGGCGATAGTTGATTGGAAAGCGCCTAGAAATGTTCAGGAAGTGAGGAGTTTCCTTGGTTTAGCAGGTTACTACCGTCGCTTTGTTAAAGGATTTTCTGTGATTGCTGCTCCGATGACTAGATTGTTGAGGAAAGGAGTTAGATTTGAGTGGTCAGACAGGTGTCAGTCTTGTTTTGATCGGTTAAAGCAGTTGCTTGTTGAGGCTCCTATCCTTACTCAACCCATCTCGGGTAAGGAGTTTGTCATTTATAGTGATGCTTCGGGTGTTGGTCTTGGATGTGTGCTGATGCAGGAAGGAAAAGTAGTGGCTTATGCTTCTCGACAGTTGAAGCCACATGAGAGGAATTATCCGACGCATGATCTTGAGTTGGCAGCTGTGATCTTTGCTTTGAAGATTTGGCGTCATTATCTGTATGGGAAAAAGTGTAGGATCTTTTCGGACCACAAGAGATTGAAGTACTTCCTTTCACAGAAAGAGTTGAACATGAGACAGCGCCGTTGGCTTGAGTTATTTAAGGACTACGACTGCATTGTGGATTACCATCCTGGTAAAGCCAATGTAGTCGCTGATGCTTTGAGTCGAAAGTCAGTTTCAGCTTTATTCTTGAGGCGATTCAGATGGCGATTTGGTTCAGATGGGGCTTTGCTTGCTCAGTTGCGTGTGAAGCCTACCTTGAGACAGAGGATAGTGGATGCTCAGAGGGATGATCAGAGGCTTCAGTGGATTGTGCATGAGGTAAAATCGGGCAAGCAGTCAGAGTTTTCAGTTCAGGATGAGGTACTTATGTTCAGAAATCGTTTATGTGTGCCAGAGTCTGAGGATTTGAGGAGACAGCTTATGAGTGAGGCGCATAGTACGGTCTTTACTATGCATCCGGGCAGTGAGAAGATGTATCGAGATATGAAGCAATTCTTTTGGTGGTCCGGTATGAAGAGAGACATTGTGGATTTTGTTTCCAAGTGCTTGACTTGTCAGCAGGTAAAGGCTGAGCATCAGGTACCTTTGGGTTTGCTTACGCCTTTATCCATTCCTGAGTGGAAATGGGATGATATCGCCATGGACTTCGTTTCTGGTTTGCCTTTGACTCAGAGGAAACATGACTCAGTTTGGGTTATTGTGGATCGACTTATGAAATCAGCTCACTTTCTGCCGGTTAGAGTGGACTACTCGATGGAGAGATTGGCCAGTATCTATGTGGATGAGATAGTTCGGTTGCATGGCGTGCCTTTGTCCATAGTTTCAGATCGGGATCCGAGGTTTACTTCCAAGTTTTGGAAGGAGTTGCAGAGAGCTTTGGGCACTAAGTTGAACTTCAGTACAGCCTTTCATCCTCAGACAGATGGTCAGTCGGAGCGAGTCATTCAGATTTTGGAAGATATGATGAGGGCTTGTGCTTTGGATTTTTCGGGTAGCTGGGACAGATATGTGTCGCTTATGGAATTTGCCTACAACAACAGTTTTCAGTCGAGTATCGGTGTGGCACCATATGAGGCTTTGTATGGTCGTCAGTGTAGGACTCCGGTTTGTTGGACCGAGCTATCCGAGAGATCTATGATTGGACCAGACTTGGTTAGAGATACTGAAGAGAAGATCAGAGTGGTGCAACAGAATTTGAAGTGTAACACCCCCATCGCCGTCCCCGTTGGAAGGACGCCGACGGACGCGCTACCCGACGCTCACTCATACAGATATGCACGTGCACAATACGGAAGCATACTTTCTTACATAACATGCATACGAAAATACGGATTAATTAAAAACTTACCTTACCTAGCGGCACAGACTGAACATGCAATAACTTACGCACACGCAGACACTAAGCTAAAGCATACACAGAGGCATACATATGACCATTCAACGGAAGCATAAGCGAAATAATAAAACAAAGGAATAACTAAACCTAAAAACATACTAACTATTACATTCCCAAAAGAAAACTCAAAATCAAAACATAATTAATTACATATACAATATTACAGAATTACAAAAGCTGAAATATAGAAGCTGAACAAAATACATAACTTCTAACTCCTACGTGGCCGACCTTGCAGAAGCGCGACTCAAACAGAACCAAACCTGCCACCTGCACGGAAAGGAAATCCGTGCTAAGCGATAAATGCTTAGTGGGGAGAATACACAAGAGTATGGACGGCCATTCACAATGGTCGTCAAGGCAAAACACATTCAAATGGCAAATGCGGATATTCATAACATATAAATAATTAGGCTTGCATAATAAAGGCATTCATTTCAATACTCATAATCAAACCTTAAACTCATGTCCAGGATAGGCCAAAACAGACATAATACAATACACGTTACAAGTATCATCATGCTGAACTACATACTATATCACATGCATAAACCTACATGGGTAGTAAATATCAACACCTTACCGTGCAGAGTCACATGAGCTTTACACATGCAATTGACATAACTAAGTACCCATGCATGAACTGACAACCAAACCATCATGTTAATAATGCTAGCTAACCAACATACTTAGACATGTTAAACACACACACTAGTCAAATATCCAAAGGATAACATTTAGAGCATCACAATACCGCTGCGCAACTCTAATATCTATTGAGCATCATGCAAAAACTCTCTGATAGCGGAGACTGAAGGCATAACCACTTAGCATTACATTCATATCATCATCATGCAGAAAGTACAATAATCATCACATACTTACCAACACAACTGCTTCGGTTCACATGATAATATATAAGAAATTACATGACAAGTACGGATAATCATGTTAGACATAAAATCATACTTATAGAATACAGACATACATTCTAAAACCCAAAGTCACGTTTATGTACATATAAACTGATTCCTGAAATCCTTATCATGTTCATATAATAAAGCCATACAATCAGTATTTCATAATCATATTCATTCAGAAATAATTCGATATATATTACATCGATATACTCATTCAGATAATCCATTTATAGCCAAATCAGATCAGAGCAGTTCAAATAAACATTCAAAGAACACTTGCTGACTCTAGGTAGTGGATAACGAGTGTACAGACAGTACTTTTTGCGTACGAGCCGATTACAGACAGTACGTTACGGGTACGAATCGATTAAACCATTATAATTTAACTTTCACAGATATTTTCAAAAGGGACCTTAAACAAGATCCAATACAGAAAAGGGTTCGCGAGGAACCAAACGGGGACCTGATCGGGGTCCAAACAGAACTATGGGCTGCAGCTAACAGACTCTATTAGGCATGCCTAACTATCCACTAGACTGACTCTCGCAGGTCATGCATAAAACAATTCACGCTTAGAATCGCATAACGCATAAATATATATACATCATGCATAAACTAGAGAATGATAGACATATAAATATGCTCATAAAGTTGGTCATATATCATACAATTCTCATTGCAAAACATAATACAGTCAACACCTTTTAACATTAAACAATGTTCTAAAGCATGACAAGAATCAGGTATAGAAACATTATCTTACCAATGATTATCAATACAAAATCCTAATCATGCGTTAGGTGAAGATAACTAAGTATAAATCATGCATAATCCAAATTACATTTAACATAACACAATGAGTTCCAAGGCTAAAGCATAACAATGCATTCCCACATAAACCATATTATTCAAATAAGTTATTCAAATAAGTTTGGCATAGCAGGATGCCAATTATACTTCATACAAGTCATATACTGGAGCATGCAATAACTCAATTGATAACATCTTAGCACTACTCATCATTCTAAAGCATGTCAGGAACACATGTGGAATCATATTATGCTAATGACCAAGGACGCATCATCATAATCGGGGAAAGTTACAGCATAATCTTAAGCATGGCAAATTATTCTTAAAGAAGAAACAGACTAAAGATATGCACAACATAATTCACATTAAGACAGAACGTGTTTGGAACTAAACAGTCAGAAAGTTAACCCTCATAAATCCTTCGCATTCGAAATATGGCATGCAATAAAGATCACAACAATAGGCATATCTCAATCCAAATCATACAGTTAAAATCCCACAGTCATTTAACAGGATCACTGTAATCCAAAACTTATTCCAAAATGTCACATATAACTTACCATAGATAACATATTACTAATACCAAATAAATTGGGATAATCCATCATACCAGCAAGGTAACATAGCACACAGTAAAGAAAAATACCATAAAAAGCGTTTGGAAATCATTTTATAAAAACTGGTCGCTTAGGGAAAGAAAAACTAAAGCAAAACAGAAGAATCGGGAGACCTGAGCAACCTTCACGTCACGTGAAGGTTGCTCATGTCACGTGAGCATAGCTCATGCCTCGTGAGCATTGCTCACGTCGCGTGAGCATAGCTCACGCCTCGTGAGCAATTGCTCACGTCGCGTGAGCATAGCTCACATAACGTGAGCATTGCTCACCTAGCGTGAGCATGGCTCACGTCGCATGAGCCCTTCCTTCTTCTTCCCCACTATCGCAAACCTGCAGATTTCCATCGTTTTGCCAGAAATTCAAAGAACTCGATAAAAACCATTTTCAATCTAATTCAAAACACAACCAAACTCATCTTACCTTCCCATCGATCTTCCAAACATCGAAATAACATAAAAACAGCTTAATTCAACAATCAAATCAACCAAAATCATGCTTGAACACATTTAATCCATTCAAGAACATAAACCTAAAAATACAGTATGTTCAAAACCCAAAGCTCAGTAACTTCAATTTAATCCTATTCATGCATTATTAACACATCTACCCACATAATCATGCATATACACATTTCGAAACATAACAAATTCCAGAAATTAGTTAATGCAAACACATTTACAAGCCTAGTGAGAAATAGGGCAGAGACAGGAACACAGAAGCTCTTCAACATTGCATGCAATCAAAACACTCCCAAACCTGGAAATGATGATCCAAAATCAGCTTCAAGATCAGTCCTCAATCCTTTACTTGCCTTTACTTTGCTTCTTCTTAACATCAAACACTTGCACAAAGAAGAATCCACAGTTACTCTTCAAACCCTAACTCAACCAAAAACCATGAGAACAACAACAACAACAACACGCAGGAAACAGAAATTCCAACTCACCTCTTAAAGCAAAACACACTTCCAACCCAAACACAACTCCAAGCCAAAGCCAAAGAGAAAGAAAGGAAAAGCAGAGAAGGAAGAGGAGAAGAAGAAGAAGGGAAGGCGTGAGAGGGAGAATGGGAATGCAATCTGTGTTCCCTCTCTCTTCCTCTTTCCTTTCTTCTTTTTCTTCTTTCAATGCTCACCTAACAAGCCACTTGGCAACATCCAATTGGACCCCAAACTCCACTTAAACTTTCCAACCATGGTACCATACTTGAGTCATACCCAAACATTTCCAATAATCCACTTATATCCTACTTCCAAACACCACAAGCATACACTAACACTTCTCTTCTTAACCTACTTAATTAATTATTTACCAAAAAGTCCTTATTATCCAAATTCTCATGCACAACTTACTGAAATACCCTTCCGATCCCAACTTCGCATGCTAATCCCGACTAGGGCCAATTTGGGGTGTGACATGAAGGCAGCCAAGGATCGACAGAAGTCTTATGCCAATTTAAAAAGGAAAGATGTGCATTTTGAGATCGGGGGCAAGGTTTCACCTTGGAGGAAAGTGCTTCGGTTTGGCAAGAAAGGCAAACTTAGTCCTCGTTTCATTGGACCTTATGAGATTTTGGCTAAGGTAGGACCTGTAGCCTATAGATTGGCGCTACCGATGGAGTTAGCAAAGTTACACGATGTGTTCCATGTTTCGATGCTTTGTCGGTATAGATCGGATCCTTCACATGTTCTGTCAGTTCAGGATATCCAGGTTCAGCCAGACTTCTCTTATGATCAGGAACCGCGAGCTATTCTAGCCCGAGAGGTGAGGTAGTTGAGAAATAAGCAGATTCCTTTGGTTAAAGTATTGTGGATCCATCATGGAGTCGAAGAAGCGACTTGGGAACCAGAGGATTCGATGAAAGCTCAGTATCCGCAGTTGTTCAGTTCAGGTGAGAATTTCGAGGACGAAATTCTTATTAGTAGGGGAGAGTTGTCACACCCCGTTTGCCCCCTAGTAGAATGAGCCTGTCTGTGTGAGCATGCATGTGCATGTGTTCAGCATGTCATAAGGGTATTTTGGTAACAATGCATGTTTTGGGTTTATTATTATGTGGGTGCATACATGGCATTAGTAATGTGAGTTAATTGGGAAGTGCTTGTGTACATTGGAGCATACCATTGTAGGGTGTTTTTAGTTGAGTTTGCATTATATGTGTGTGATGTGTGGGGTTAGGGTGTGAGTGAGTAAGTTCCACCACCAAGAAAATGACATGTGTATTAGGTTAGTGAAAATGAATAAAGAAAAGAAGTAAGAAAGAAGAGAAGATCAGATTTACGTTCTTCCTCTTCAACCTTCATCTTCTTCCTCCTTTTCCCTTTCCTAAATACTGCTAACTGTTAATCAAGTTGTGTTGTGGAGATTGCTCACTCTTGCTCTAACTTGGTAAGTACATAACTTTGTCCTTGTCTTACTGTAATTCTTCATCTTCTTCTTCCTTGAGCTTAGGTTTAACTTAGGGTTTTGCATGTTGGATATTTGTGTTTAGTTGAGGCTCTGCACGATCCCAAAGGCAAGGAGGTTGCTGGGAGCAGTGGGACTAAGTGTTAGAAGCTTAGATTCCAGGTTTGGGAACAATTGATAGTGAATTGTGTGATTTTAAGTTACTGTAAATTTTCTAGGGTTCTTGTTCTTGGAAAGTTTGAATGCTATTATTCTTGAATTGATTTAATGTTTAAATGTTGAATTGAGTTGTATAAATGTTGCCTATATTGTTTGAAATGTTTACTGGATGGTAAGAACAGGTTTGATTGGTTTTGAATCAAATCGGGTTGGATTTCTGGGTTCTGAGAATTCTGGAAATGGGAAAATCGCGTTTCTGTTAAAGTTCCCATTCCCAGATCGTGTGTCGCGTGACTAGCCAAGAAAGAGAGGCAAGTCACGAGACGTGACCTTCGGTCACGACTCGTGACCTGCCAGTTTGAGGCCAGTCATGACTTGTGGCTGCTGCCACAGCTCGTGACCAGCAAAAATGAGGCCAGTCATGCCTCGTGGCCAGCCTGAGATAAGGCACATCGCGTGATAGCTGAAGAAGTAGCCAGTCACGCGACGTGACTTCCAGTCACGTCGCGTGACCAGGTTGAGCGTCGCGTGATCAGCGAGATCACGCCGCGTGATCTGCGAGGGACAAAGCAAGTCACGAGGCATGACCCTCGATCACGTCGCGTGACCTGCCTGGTGAGGAGGCCAGTCACGCCTTGTGACCAGCCAACCTCGCCCGTTTCTCCGTTCAGCCCGTTTTTCCGAAATTTCCCAGTTTTTAACTCAGAAATGAATTGGTATTTCTTCTGAATGGACTTTACTGCTGTGTGATGCATGTCATACTTTTAAATGCTTCGATATGCGTAATACCATGATTTTTCTGATGTTTGTACACGATATTCTGTTATTGATTTGAGTGACGCATAGCCTACTAGAGTCAAGTAAGTGGATAGTTAGGCATGCCTAATAGAGTCTGTTAGCTGCAGCCCATAGTTCTGTTTGGACCCCGATCAGGTCCCCGTTTGGTTCCTCGCGAACCCTTTTCTGTATTGGATCTTGTTTAAGGTCCCTTTTGAAAATATCTGTGAAAGTTAAAGTAAAATGGTTTAATCGATTCGTACCCGTAAGGTACTGTCTGTAATCGGCTCGTACCCGGAAAGTACTCTCTGTACACTCGTTATCCACTACCTAGAGTCAGCAGGTGTTCTTTGAATGTTTATTTGAACTGCACTGATCTGATTTGGCTATAAATGGATTATCTGAATGAGTATATCGATGTAATGTATATCGGATTATTCTGAATGAATATGATTATGAAATACTGATTGTATGGATTTAATTTGTGAGCATGATTATTTGGATATTGCTTAAGCTATTGCATTTTGCCATTGTGATTGTGATATGCCTTGACGACCATTGTGAATGGCCGTCCATAATTTATGTGTGTTTCCCCACTAAGCGTTTATTGCTTAGCACGGTGTTTTTACCTGTGCAGGTGCGGAAGGAGTTGATTCGAGAGTCCCCGTCATCAAGCCAACACAGGAAGTTTTTAGTGTAGGGCTCCTTTTGTATAGTTGATGATTCTTTTTGTATAGAACTCTCATGTATCAGCTTCCGGTTTTGTAATTATATTATGGGCATGTAATATTATTTTGTTTCAGCTAGTTGATCATATCATTATTGTAATAGTTTATTATAGTAATGCATGATCAGCTTTTACTTTCTGCATGTAAAGTTTTTAATTATTCTGTATTTCTGAATGTATGTTATGAACGAATGTATGTTTTTACTTTGCTATTGTTTGGTGACACCTTGACTCATACGGTATCTCACTCCCTATCGGATGGGATCGCCTACGTATGGGAAGGGGGTGTTACAATCTAACAGATAAGTGTAAAGTGCTGCAGCACTCCATTGAAAACATGATTGATAGCAAGCAAATTTCTTACCCTGAGAAGAGGGAGACTAAGAAGAAGCCTGGTTATAACGCCGTGCCACCACCAGTGTTTATGATCGGATCTAGCTTGCCAGAGTGGTACGTGCTGCATGATCTATATGGGAGCAATAGTATTGCTGTTGCTTGTTCCAAGGATAGAGAGGAGGAAGCAGTCGTGGCGACCCTTGATTGTTGGTCAAGCAGAGAGAGCGGTGGAGAGGCCGAAGAGGAGGGAGAGATGAACCCTGATTTGTGGAGATCTGATGAGGATGAAGAAGAGATAGGGGCTGTAACAAGAAGTGGGAGAGTGGTCCATGAGATTACGAGGGTACCGAAACCAGCGCAGACGCCAATGGAAAAAGTGCCAGAGGAGAATCAGATTGTTAAACAGTTAAAGAAGACTGCGGCTCAAATATCCATCTGGGATCTTTTGAGACAGTCCCCTTCTCATAGGCATAAAGTAGTAGAGGCTTTGGTTGAGACCACTGTTGCCACCACAATTTCCCCATCAGAGCTTTTGGGTCTAGTCAGGGGAGGATCGGAGGAGAGATTGGTTTTTTCTGACGCCGACTGTGATGCGCGCCGGATCCCGATGCGCCGCCCATTCGACCGCCCGCACGTGGGCGATCGGGGCATTATGTTGGGCAACAAGGAGGTATCATGGAGTCGCCACCCAATAGAACATTGAGAAAGTTTCTCTTGCCTCGGAGAGCCTAAGACTTGCGCATTTTATCCATATTGGGCCATGAGGCCTAGGATTAGCGCTAAAGCCTCGTGACCCAAGAAGTATTTTGGAGGATAACCTCTAACCTCTCGAGCCCAAAGACCAGAGCTGGGTCCGGGGTTTCTCATCTATTTCTACCTCAATTAGTTTATGATCAAATTTTAATATCATTAATTCGCTCTCTCTCCACACTATGCAGTTTAATTAAAAGGCGTATTTATTCACATTTTGAAAGCAATAAATGATCAGATAGATAATAAAAACGATAAATTACAATAATACAAGGAGCGGAATACAACTCCCTTTTGTAAATGTGCGGATCATACATAAATCGGGACATTGCTTATTCTGAGGACTTTGGTCCTCGCATGCATCATTGTTTAAAATTGGATGTTTTCATTGTGATAATTTTTATTGGATAAAAAATAGGACATTGGATCCTTAAGTTTTATAAAAACCTCATCTTATTAGATATAAAGCATTTGTGTGGTGGTTCTTTTTAAGAGCGGTCGAAAATCGTTTTATTATTACAGACCACAAATATATAAAATAGAATAAAATAGTGATTACATATTTCTCGAATAAATAAATTCTAAATGAATAAAATTAGAAGAATTAATGGATGCAAAACATGATAACAATTATAATAATCAAATGAAAATAATAATGCTAATAATAGTATCATAAAATAACAATGAATAATAAATAAACATAAAATAATGATAATAATTATGAATGGATAAAATAATAATAATAATAATAATAATAATAATAATAATAATAATAATAATAATAATAATAATAATAATATCACTAATGCAAATAATAATAATAATAGAAATTAAATAGATAAAATAATGATAAATAATAATATAATAGAAATTAACACAATCACCAAAAACAGAATAATAAATATTAAATAAAATAAAAACAGAATTATAAATAAATATTAATAATATAAATAATAAATATATTAATAATAATAATATTAATATAATATGACAAAAAATTAAATAAATAATAAAATAATAAAAAACAGAATATTAAATAAATAATAATAATAATAATAATAAATAAATAAATAAATATAAAAAAAGGAAAAAGAGACTTACCGGTCGCCGGAGCTTCGCCGGAGGGGAGGTGGTCGACACCACCTATGCCGGAAGGTAGATCGTCGTACGCTGAGTTCCCAGACGGTGTCCATGCGCCGGACGACGAAGCAGGCTCGCCGGAAAACGATTGCAAAGCCACTGCCCCTCTCTCGCCGATCTGGCTTTTTCCGGTGAGTGGCGATGGCTGGTCGATGCCGGCTGGTGCGCCTCGGTCTCCTCTGTACGGTGGTGGTGTGCGTGTCGCCGTGGACGGTGGCGGTTGGCCGGCGGGAGCAGCGTCTTCTCCCTTTCCTCTTTTCTCCTTTATTGTTTCTTCCCGCCGATCTCCTCCACGCCGGCGCTGATGGCTGATCGGAGACCGTCTTTCGGTGCGCCGGAGTCTGCTCTCCACCGTTGCGGGGCGCGTGCGGCGGTTCGGCACCGTGGCTGGCCGGCGGAGGCCTCGCCTCCTTCCCCCTTTTCTTTCCCTTTTCCGGGGTCGTTCTCCCTTGCCCGGTCTCTGGTCTGCTGAGCCCTTCTCCCTTTCTTTTCTTTTCCTTTCTTTTTCTTTTCTTTTCTTTTCCTTGGCTCTTTCTTTCTCTTCTCTCCTGATCTGTCGAGCCCCCCCTCCTTTTTATTTCCTTGTTCTTTTCTTTTTATATCCCTCAATTAGGTTAGGTTTGGGTGCAATGGTAATTTCCTCCATTTTCTCATTTTTTTTAACTTTAATTAGTTTAACTTAATTCAAATAAAATACACTAATTAATTAAACATACACATTAATCAATTAAACATTCTACTAATTAAACATTACCTATTTTCCATTTTAATCTAATTTAATCTATTTAATATATCATATAATTTATCTAATTAATTAAACACTCTACTAATTAAATATTCTATATTTTTATACCTATTTAATTTAATTAAGCTCACATATAGTTTATCTAATCAAACCCTATATAAATTTCATTTTTTTTAATTATCCTAAAATATTAACTAATTAATCAACTAATCTTAATTATTAATTTAATCTACCTATTTTATATCGAATATATTTTTTTTGGAGGAATTATCAAGAACCCGAGATTGCCACCAAAATCTGACTCAGAACCAGGTGTCTACAGTTGCCCCCAATTTTGAAGAAACTAGTGCCTAGACACCTAGGTGAGCCAAAATTCAAGAAGGAAGAGGGAGAATTACATACCTGGGGATGCCGAACCTCACCTTGTGGGCGCTGGTACATGTGCCTTTGCTGGTCTTTGTTTCGACCTGCGTAGCTTTGTGAGATGTAGTGCTCTCTGACTACAACCTCGGTCTGGTGAAGTGTGGTATGCTCTGACCACGACTTCAATCTGTGAGATGCAGCGTGCTCTGGCTACAGTCTCGGTCTGGTGAAGGGCAGTGTTTCTTCAACTGCAGCTTCGATCTGGTGAAGGGCAGTGTTTCTTCAACTGTAGCTTCGATCTGGTGAAGGGCAGTGTTTCTTCAACTGCAGCTTCGATCTGGTGAAGGGCAGTGTTTCTTCAACTGCAGCTTCGATCTGGTGAAGGGCAGTGTTTCTTCAACTGCAACTTCGGTCTGTGAGAAGGGCAGTGTTTCTTCAACTGCAGCTTCGATCTGTGAGAAGCGGTACTCTCTGACCACAGTTTTGATTGGTGAGATGCAGCACTCTCTGGCTACAATCCCGATCTGGTGAAGTGCGGCACTCTCTGACCACAGCTTCGATTGGTGAGATGTAGCACTCTCTGGCTACAATCTCGATCTGGTGAAGTGCGGCACTCTCTGACCACAGCTTCGATTGGTGAGATGTAGCACTCTCTGGCTACAATCTCGATCTGGTGAAGAGCAGTGTTTCTCTAACCGCAACTTCGATTGGTGAGATGCAGCATGCTTCGGCTACAATCTCGATCTGGTGAAGAGCAGTGTTTCTCTAACCGCAACTTCGATTGGTGAGACGCAGCACTCTCTGGCTACAATCTCGATCTGGTGAAGAGCAGTGTTTCTCTAACCGCAACTTCGATTGGTGAGACGCAGCACTCTCTGGCTACAATCTCGATCTGGTGAAGAGCAGTGTTTCTCTAACCGCAACTTCGATTGGTGAGATGCAGCATGCTCTCTGACCACAGTCTCGATCTGGTGAAGAGCAGTGTTTCTCTAACCGCAACTTCGATTGGTGAGATGCAGCATGCTCTGGCTACAATCTCGATCTGGTGAAGAGCAGTGTTTCTCTAACCGCAACTTCGATTGGTGAGACGCAGCACTCTCTGGCTACAATCTCGATCTGGTGAAGAGCAGTGTTTCTCTAACCGCAACTTCGATTGGTGAGATGCAGCATGCTCTCTGACCACAGTCTCGATCTGGTGAAGAGCAGTGTTTCTCTAACCGCAACTTCGATTGGTGAGATGCAGCATGCTCTGGCTACAATCTCGATCTGGTGAAGAGCAGTGTTTCTCTAACCGCAACTTCGATTAGTGAGACGCAGCACTCTCTGGCTACAATCTCGATCTGGTGAAGAGCAGTGTTTCTCTAACCGCAACTTCGATTGGTGAGACGCAGCACTCTCTGGCTACAATCTCGATCTGGTGAAGAGCAGTGTTTCTCTAACCGCAACTTCGATTGGTGAGACGCAGCACTCTCTGGCTACAATCTCGATCTGGTGAAGAGCAGTGTTTCTCTAACCGCAACTTCGATTGGTGAGATGCAGCATGCTCTGGCTACAATCTCGATTGTGAGATGCAGTGTTCTCTAACTGCAGTTCTGGTTGCGATCTGCTCTATCGCTGATATTTATCTTGAACTATCTTTTTTCTGCAAAAGGAAGACGCAAATCTGTAGGGTAAATTAAAAGGAGATACGTACCTGTGGCAGTACCTGCCTATTGGGGTCGTTGTTAGTTGACGCTCACTAGGAGACTTTGATGCTCTCTGGGAGACCTTGATGCTCATTGGGAGGCTTTGATGCTCACTGGGAGGCTTTGATGCTCACTGGGAGACTTTGATCGAGAGGCTTTGAGGCTCATTGGGAGACTTTGATGCTCATTGGGAGGCTTTGATGCTCACTGGGAGGCTTTGATGCTCACTGGGATGCTCACTGGGAGGCTTTGATCGAGAGGCTTTGATATTGATCGAGAGGCTTTGATATTCATTGGGAGGCTTTGATACTCACCGGGAGGTTTTGATCGAGAGGCTTTGATATTCACCGGGAGGTTTTGATCGAGAGGCTTTGATATTCATTGGGAGGCTTTGATATTCATTGGGAGGCTTTGATGCTCACTGGGAGACTTTAATCGAGAGGCTTTGATATTGATCGAGAGGCTTTGATATTCATTGGGAGGCTTTGATACTCACCGGGAGGTTTTGATCGAGAGGCTTTGATATTCATTGGGAGGCTTTGATACTCACTAATTGCCCCCCGGCACAGCGTGTATAGGCTTGCTTTTCTGGGTAGTGTCTGACAACGTTGAGCTGAACCCATCATTTGGGTCACTTTTAAGCATGGGTTCTATTTGGACTTTTCCCCTGAGTCACGTACATGGAAATATATACAAAATATTGTGCGTGTATGTGAGCATGTGTGTAAAATGTATATATACATTTGAATTCGGATTTTGTACACTTTGTGTGATGTGTGTGAGCGTACAACTTATGATAGAAAAAACTTACCTGCTTGCCCCCGGCATGGCGTGCAGGAATAGGCTTGCTTCCTGCTCAAAGGCTTTCAAATTTCGCCTCTTCAGAGGATTTTGAGATCTTTGCTTTCTCAGAGGACTTAAAAATTTTGCCCACTCAGATGACTTTGAGATTGTGCCTCCTCAAAAGACTTTTAGATTTTGCCTCGTCTCTTTGGAGGACTTAGAAATTTTGCCCCCTCAGAGGACTTTGAGATCTTTGCTTTCTCTTTATGCCTCTTCAGAGGACTTTGAGAGGAGTATTGAGCACCATGTATGCATGGAATGCATGTGAGAAGCTATGCATGCAAATGTTCAAGCATGAGAAATGTATGCAGAGGGATAAGAATCGTCTCTTGAGAGGACTTAGAGAATTGATTGCCCCGGAGAGGACTTAGGTTGATTAAGAATCGCCTTTTCAGAAGGCTTGAGAATTGCCTTTTGAGAAGGCTTTGGAAGTTCGCCTCTTGAGAGGGTTTAGAGATTTGCCTCTTGAGAGGGGTTTGGAGATTTGTCAGCTTGTCTATGTGGGACTGATGTATACTATCTAGTGTGTGTTGGACACCATGTATGCATGGAATGCTTGTGAAAAGCTATGCACTTATGAAATGACATGCAACGGACTATGATCCTGAAATGCTTATGCGTATGTCATATATGCTAATGGCTTATACCCATGTGGAAGATTATGGAACATGTGCTAAGAATCGTTATTCTAACATGTTTGCAAATGATCATGAATGAGAGAGACATGCAAAAGTTCATGCATGATAAATATATACAAGGGATTATGTATGCAAACTATGTGCAAATGACCATGCATGCAAATGATCATGCATGTGGTAAAGAGTCATTCATCGGCATAGATGTAAGAAATCATATGCAAAGACAGGTGGGATATGTTATATACATGAAAGCTATGTAAGGAATTGGATGTGTGCGATGTGTGCACATACAACTATGTGTATGAAACATATGTAGGAAAAATCACATATATGTGTATTGAATGCATGCGAAAAATGTGGATGCAAGATGCTGGCAAAGGACATGCGTCAAAAGCACTTATGAAATGTATTCGCTAAAGCTCTTATGCCAAAAGACATGCACCAAGAATTGTACATGTAAAACTATCTATTGAGAATATTTGCTACAATTATGTGTAAAAACATTTGCAGAAAGCATATGTACAAGGGATGTTGCTGAGGTACAAGCAAAGTATCATTTTTATGAGTAGTGATAAGAAATACCCCAAGGTTGTAAAATGAGTGCAACCTATTAGGTACCTCAAACTCGAGTTTCTAACTGCCTTTAAGCATACTGAATGAACCACATTTTCAACTGATTCAATCTCATCAAAAGAATTCGGGAGTCATTCCCAATGAAGTGCAAGAAAGTAAACATGTAAGTATCGATGTTTACTAAATCAGCATGTGAATACGAGGATACCATGCGATCTCTGTGTGTATGTGCAAAAGGCCAAAACAAGATTTTTCATTTTTCAAAAGCAACTTCTAATTGCAACTTTGGAGACGAGACTCGACTCGAATGCAAATGCACTCGTGGCTTCCCGCTTGAAGCTCAAGAGACACCATACGCCTCTTCCTACGTACCAAACCTTACTAGAAGGTCATCTCCGCTAGTTAGATAAGGCCAAACCAAGAATCAATAGGTCTTACTTTGGTTATAACGTTAGGCTCAGGTGGGTGGTTATCAAAGGAGGATCAGGTCACTAGAGAAAAATGGCCGCAGCGTTCATTCAACGGATTGAAGGACCATTCCCAACTCCAATTGTATACTATCTAGATACTCTTGATTTTGAATTTGGTAAAACTTGATCTCATTAAGCTCAGCATGAAAATTAAGCTAAAGAAATAGCTATTGAAACTCATCAAGGGGTATTATCTTGGGCCCTACCATTTTTCTTCTCTTTTTTTTTCGTTTTTTCGATTTTTTTCTTTTTTTCAATCTCCTTTTTTTCAATTTCGATTTTTTCTTTTTTCTTTTTTTTTTTTTGCTTCTTTTTTTTTATGTTTTTTTTTTCTTTTGTTTTTCTCTTCGCAAGCTCATGTCTCTAACTACACAAAAGGTTTATCGATGATTCAAATCCCTTTCCAAAAGTGTAGCCCAAAAATTATTGATGATTGAAAATTTTTCAAGGGATAAACCCATCCTTATCAGGGTGATTTCTGGCAACCCAAAGAATTATCACTGATTGAAATTCTCTTTTTCGAAGTGCAGACCCATTCTTATCAGGGTGAATTTTTGATGGCCCAAAGGATTGCCAATGGTCAAGTCTCAGAGATCATCAATGATTAAAAATCTCTTTCAGAAGTGTAAACCCACTTTTGCTGGGACAATTTTTGATAGTTCAAGAGAATATCGCAATGTGCATCCATCTTTACCAGAGCGGCCATTCTTCTAAGGGGAAGCCAAAATCATTTTAGGCGAAAGGTGGTTTTAATGTATATAACAACAAAACTGGCACGCGTTTAGCATACCAAAATAAAGGCTCAAGGGGCTATCAAGCGATTGTAAAATAAGGGTAGGAATTGGTCATTTAGAGAGCTATACAAAGAAATAGTGCCTAAATCATTTTCTAGATTCAGCCTTATCGACGAGTCGCTTTGACGGGTAATCGGAAAGGTTCTAGTGCTCTTAGTGAGTTTTCATCCAATCCTCTAGTTGCAACTAGTTTTTTTCAGTTTATTTTTAAAACGGGCCAAAAGTGCTCTGAACTTAGAAATGACATGGTATGATCAAATATCTTCATGTGATCTAACTCTTAAAGACCAAACATATATACTCCTTACTTAATTCAAAGTGGAATGAAACTCAGATTTCTAGAGTTAAGATCAAATCCATTCATAGTTGAGAACTACTTAAGCAGAGTCAAACTGTGAATCAGAGGTACCTTAATGAGGTGCAAACATGTCAATGTTTTAGGATACAGCTTAACACAAAAATATTTTTATTCTATCAAAAATATATATGCACAAAAAATCGTGTAGGCACAAAGAATTTTTTTCTTTTTTTTTTTTATAAAATATGCACAAACATTGCAAATCATGTATATGGAATGGCATATGCAATAGCATCATGTACATTAGCAATGCGCGTAAGGATCTGTATGTGCGAAACATGTGTAAAAACATTTTGTGTAAAAATGTGTACATGAAATATGTGCAAAGATGTGTGTGTGTAAAACACCTGCGAAAAAAATATGAGTGTGTAAACACTGCATGATAAATAATGTGCATGCATAAATTTGCAATGTACATGCATACGATGAAAGCATGAGTACAACCTATGGCACAGTATGGGGATGAATGTTCATGACATATGGTACATGTGAACATGGCATGACTTAGACATGATAGAGATATGTACGCAAGATGACGACGTGATGTAGAATGAAGATGATCTGGCATGAAAATGTGCGCCAATGAGTTCGAGGAGTGGCAAAACTCATATATATAGAAGTGCAGAACATATACAAATAATGCACATGAGATGGGACACAGCATGAGAATGATTGTGTACAGTGAGCGGAGTATGCGTGCAATACGAGGTATGCAATGAAAGTGTCTGCACGAAACAAATAGCGTTCACAAAGTATGCGTATTTACATGGTATGAGCATGCAAGACATGCATTGGTATATATGTAATGACTGACATGCATGATGAAGAAATTATATGTACACGGCATAATTCATGTATGATAGTACATGTTCATGATATGGTATACAATGTGAAAAATGCAAGGTGTTTTCTGTGTTTGATGTCTAGTCTAATGAAGTATGTTAATGTGTGCACACTATGACATGCAGCAGTATATGTATGTTCCAGGGCACAATGTTAATGTACATGTGTAATGTGAGCATACGGATATGTACATGCTATGACACATGGTGAATGCTTTTTTTTTTTATCTGATTTTTTTTTATGCATGTCATGGTGGTAGTATGCCTGGGTGTGCTATAATGCATGATGAAATCATAAGAGATATAACACAAGTAAGCCAAAACATCCATCATATTAGTGAAATCAAAATGTCATTACTGAATAGTTCAAAAGTAAAAAGAACATTTTAAACAGCTAATCAACTTCTGCTCCTGCCAACACAGCTACCACGGCTGATGGTCTATCCTCATCCTTGAAAACCCTTTTTGCCTTTCCACCTAGGCGCTTAATCCATCTTATTCCTTCCCTCCCGCGTCTCTGGGTCGGAGATCTTATTGGAATCAATCAGATCTTGGATAGCGTGTCTTAAGGATTTGCAATAATCTGTAGTATGCCCGGTGTGCTGGTGGTAGGCACAATATTCATCTTCCTTGTGACTAGGTTTCCCTTGCGTCAAAGCAGGTCTAGCTGACAATGGCTGCAATACCCCCTCCTTTATCAACCTCTCAAGAATCCAAGACAAAGATCTGCCCAAATTAGAAAAATGCCTTTGCCTCACTTCCGTCGTTGGTGTTCCTACCGTCTTTCCTTTTTCTGGGTCCGACACCAGTTCTTGGATATGATCTTTCAGGTGACGACAGTAGTCTGTTCTATGCCCAGTGTATTGGTGATACGCACAATACCGGTCTGTTCCGCGCCTAGGCTTTCCCTGACTTGGGGCAGGCCGAGCTGGCAAGGGCTGCAACTTTCCTTTCTTAACAAGACGGGTGAAGTGCCAAGACAATGGCTTACCCAAGACAGTGAGGTGGGATCGGGCTACTCCAGTGGCTGAAATTTCTGTAGCATTGACATTTACCTTACTGTTGTCGAGACTTCCTGAGGTTTCACCTTTTAGAATATAAGTGACTACAGGGTCCTTATCCTCTTCAGGCATAATGTCATGTTCTAAAGTAGGCCTTCTATTTCGTCCTTGCTCATCTGGTGAATCCAGTGACCTCTCACTTTTGGTCCCAGAAGGAATGGAAGATATTGCAGCAGTCGCTGTATGAGCCTCCTCAGTAGTGGCTGGCTTCACTTGGTTAAGAGATGCTACCATAAGCTGAGATTGGAGAACCAATGCCATGGCATCCATTCTTTCTTTAATGACAACCAATAATCTTTCTTCCAGCTCTTCAAACCTTCTATCCATCTCTTGGACAATCAGGGCACGAGCCTCTTCATTCTGTTGTGAAGGGTCAGCCATTCCTAATACCTTTTGACACTCTAGTGAGGATATTAACTCTTTGTCAATCAATGTAAACTCTGACCGCTCTTCGAATGACTACCGGAGTCTCTAAACCACCCAAGCACTGATCGGCAGTGGCTGAAAAACAAAGGGTTAGAATGATGCATGAATAATGCGCAATGTATTGCCATGTTGTGCAACAAATAATATATAGCATCTGAAAGAGATTACAATGATACATTGAAATATGTGACAAACTATACGCTGGATAATATGTACATGTGATAGTTTTATGCACAGGAAAGTACGTATATAGAGGAAATAATCAAAAATTATTTGTGTATGAATGATACATTGAAACTCAAGAAAAACTATACACAGGATAATGAACAATCCTTCAGCCATAGTGCCCATCACACCTAGCATCATTCGTTCGAAATCTTCTAGCCTTCTGGCAAGATCTTGAATAGTCAAAGCTCCAGCCTCTCCTGACACAGTGGATGATTCACTGATTGTTGAGAGTGACTCAAAATCCCAACCAAGCACTATTTCTGGCAATCCAAAGGGCTAGTCCGTTCTTATTAGTCAACCGTCAGGACCTATAATCCACTTAGATAAATTTATGATGGCTGAAATATTCAAATTGTGAGAATAATGCATGGATGATAATATACAATACGTGATTATAAACAATCACATGCAAACAAGTGGAACCTTCCAACCTTATTGCCCCCCCACACATGAGGTCGTGCGGTCTCTTTCCTAGGCGGGGTTGACCCATGGGTTAATAGGGAACCCAATAGGCGCGTATAGTGCACGGTAAAAAACCGGCAGTATAACCTCTCTTAAGTAATGCACAAGCGCATGGATTATGATCATCATGTATTTAGACAGTCCGAATAAATTGACACGGACCTATCGGGGCATGCAAGCCTTTGATTAAGTGATCGATCAAATTATCTGGATTTGTCCAATACATATTGATCCATATGACAAGCAAGGTATTATGGTTCATACCACTTAGAGAAAGTATCTATTGCCATTACATGGGCTTTGGTCATGGGTGATGAAACTTTAGAGCTACCCAAGCATGATCCCTGCCGACGGGTCTAGCTCATCATGAGCATAACGACCGATCGGGTCACCATTTGATATACCTTGATGGTACGAGACTTGGGCTGGTGATTATCCTTAACACTTCCCCAAATTGAGTGAAAATGAGGAGGTGCTTCAGGAACGCACCGGGGCTAGAAGAGGGACCAAACTAGCGTATTCTAAGGCTCTAATGATATGCAAATGCAAATTTGAGAGAAAGCGAATTTAAGAATTAAATTTTAATCATAACTGTTAAAAGAGGTATTTTCAAATCGAAATCTCGAACCATAAACGTCCCCAGTGGAGTCGCCACTGTGACGCGCGCCGGATCCCGATGCGCCGCCCGTTCGACCGCCCGCACGTGGGCGATCGGGGCATTTGCGGGTCCGTTGGCATCTTGCAAATAATCGCAAGTGCGCCTATGTTGGGCAACAGGGAGGTATCATGGAGTCGCCACCCAATAGAACATTGGGAAAGTTTCTCTCGCCTCGGAGAGCCTAAGACTTGCGCATTTTATCCATATTGGGCCATGAGGCCTAGGATTAGCGCTAAAGCCTCGTGACCCAAGAAGTATTTTGGAGGATAACCTCTAACCTCTCGAGCCCAAAGACCAGAGCTGGGTCCGGGATTTCTCAACTATTTCTACCTCAATTAGTTTATGATCAAATTTTAATATCATTAATTCGCACTCTCTCCACACTATGCAGTTTAATTAAAAGGCGCATTTATTCACATTTTGAAAGCAATAAATGATCAAATAGATAATAAAAACGATAAATTACAATAATACAAGGAGCGGAATACAACTCCCTTTTGTAAATGTGCGGATCATACATAAATCGGGACATTGCTTATTCTGAGGACTTTGGTCCTCGCATGCATCATTGTTTAAAATTGGATGTTTTCATTGTGATAATTTTTATTGGATAAAAAATAGGACATTGGATCCTTAAGTTTTATAAAAACCTCATCTTATTAGATATAAAACATTTGTGTGGTGGTTCTTTTTAAGAGCGGTCGAAAATCGTTTTATTATTACAGACCACAAATATATAAAATAGAATAAAATAGTGATTACATATTTCTCGAATAAATAAATTCTAAATGAATAAAATTAGAAGAATTAATGGATGCAAAACATGATAACAATTATAATAATCAAATGAAAATAATAATGCTAATAATAGTATCATAAAATAACAATGAATAATAAATAAACATAAAATAATGATAATAATTATGAATGGATAAAATAATAATAATAATAATAATAATAATAATAATAATAATAATAATAGCACTAATGCAAATAATAATAATAATAGAAATTAAATAGATAAAATAATGATAAATAATAATATAATAGAAATTAACACAATCACCAAAAACAGAATAATAAATATTAAATAAAATAAAAACAGAATTATAAATAAATATTAATAATATAAATAATAAATATATTAATAATAATAATATTAATATAATATGACAAAAAATTAAATAAATAATAAAATAATAAAAAACAGAATATTAAATAAATAATAATAATAATAATAATAATAATAATAATAATAATAAATAAATAAATATAAAAAAGGAAAAAGAGACTTACCGGTCGCCGGAGCTTCGCCGGAGGGGAGGTGGTCGACACCACCTATGCCGGAAGGTAGATCGCCGTACGCTGAGTTCCCCGACGGTGTCCACGCGCCGGACGACGAAGCAGGCTCACCGGAAAACGATTGCAAAGCCACTGCCCCTCTCTCGCCGATCTGGCTTTTTCTGGCGAGTTGCGATGGCTGGTCGATGCCGGCTGGTGCGCCTCGGTCTCCTCTGCACGGTGGTGGTGTGCGTGTCGCCGTGGACGGTGGCGGTTGGCCGGCGGGAGCAGCGCCTTCTCCCTTTCCTCTTTTCTCCTTTATTGTTTCTTCCCGCCGATCTCCTCCACGCCGGCGCTGATGGCTGATCGGAGACCGTCTTTCGGTGCGCCGGAGTCTGCTCTCCACCGTGGCGGGGCGCGTGCGGCGGTTCGGCGCCGTGGCTGGCCGGCGGAGGCCTCGCCTCCTTCCCCCTTTTCTTTCCCTTTTCCGGCGTCCTTCTCCCTTGCCCGATCTCTGGTCTGCTGAGCCCTTCTCCCTTTCTTTGCTTTTCCTTTCTTTTTCTTTTCTTTTCTTTTCTTTTCCTTGGCTCTTTCTTTCTCTTCTCTCCCGATCTGCCGAGCCCCCCCTCCTTTTTATTTCCTTGTTCTTTTCTTTTTATATCCCTCAATTAGGTTAGGTTTTGATGCAATGGTAATTTCCTCCATTTTCTCATTTTTTTAACTTTAATTAGTTTAACTTAATTCAAATAAAATACACTAATTAATTAAACATACACATTAATCAATTAAACATTCTACTAATTAAACATTACCTATTTTCCATTTTAATCTAATTTAATCTATTTAATATATCATATAATTTATCTAATTAATTAAACACTCTACTAATTAAATATTCTATATTTTTATACCTATTTAATTTAATTAAGCTCACATATAGTTTATCTAATCAAACCCTATATAAATTTCATTTTTTTTTAATTATCCTAAAATATTAACTAATTAATCAACTAATCTTAATTATTAATTTAACCTACCTATTTTATATCGAATATATATTTTTTTGGAGGAATTATCAAGAACCCGAGATTGCCACCAAAATCTGACTCAGAACCAGGTGTCTACACCGACCTACCAGTCTGAGGCCGCAATCATAACCGACCCCTATACATCAAAGAACAGATTAACGATAAGCACACCGCTTGCGTTATGGTGGACGATGGGTCTTCTATTAATGTGTGCCCTCTGATAGCTCTTCAGGCTTTTGGTTTAAGTGAGGATATCACTACAAGAAAATTAACTTTTCATGACTAAAATTTAACGAAAGGATAAAAATTCGGTTGTTAAAATATATAAATAACGAAGGGAAATTAATCCGGTCGTTAGTTCTTAAATTTTATTATTATATAATGAGTGGATTAAATTCGGTCGTTAAAACAATAAAAATCCAGTCATTAAAATATACAAATAACGAAGGGAAATTAATCCGGTCGTTAGTTATTAAATTTTATTATTATATAGTAAAGGGATTAAATACGGTCATTAAAAGAATAAAAATTCGGTGGTTAATGGTTTAAATTAGTGGGAATTATGAGAAGTAGAAAAACAAAAGAGAGGGAAAGTCACGGAAGGGAGGCAGAACGGGAAAGAGACCGAGGAAGAGAAAGAGAGAGAGAGGGAGAGAGAGAGACGGCGGAGCACGGCGAAAGGGGCGAGGAGGCTGGCGACGGTCGACGGCGAGCAACCGGCTCCTCGCAACGCTGATCTTATTCCCCATCGCGACGTCACCATTCCAGGAGAGCGGGAGGAAAACGGCGAGCTTCTTCTGCATTTTTCGGCCAGCTCCGGCGGCGAAGGACGACACAAATTGCACGACGGGACTCCTGGAGGGCAGGCGAATCTTCCGGTACTCATGGGTGGTCCTCAATCGCCGGCGATGAGTAGATCGGCGTTGGGAAGAACCGAGATCTTCGACGTCGATTCCGGCGAAATGAAGGGCTGTCATGGCGCGTGACCACCGGAAAAGCAACCCCGAAACTTTGAGCTTCCTTTCGGTGGTTTTGGTGCCTCCGGTGGAGCTCCGTTGAGACTCCGGCGAGGCTCCAGCGACGGTGAAGGGACCAAAAATAGCAGAAAAATTTGTAAGTGGCAACCAAACTTACTTTTGCAAGTGATTTTTACATGAATTAAATTCGTTAAGGTGTGATGTTATTGTTACAGTGTGTGCTGTTATGGTTTGCTGAATTGATTGATAAATTGGCTATGTTATTTAAGTAATTTGTTTGATTAAATTGAATTTAGTAAATTATTGGTGTTCCATTTTAATTTATTGGAAATTTTCTGCTGTACAACGTTTGGATTTGCTTTTGAACTTCTAATGATTTGACATTTCTGTGCTCAATTTATGTTTGGTTGTGTTTTATGCATTAATTATTTTGGAATTGTTCTTTTTATTAGTTGTGAAAGATGTCAATGTTCTGTTTAACAAAAATGCAGAATGTTTTTGTTAGTTATAAGAAGCTTGTTCCAGTCTTAGAAGACGATCATTAAACTTTCACCCTAATAATTTTTCCATCAGAATTTACCGATTTATAACTAGAATATAATCAACTATTATTTGATTGCAATAAAGATAAGTTCTCCATCAGAATTTTGCATATATCTCTCTCCTTATTTTTAGAGATTATATGCTCAAAATAGAGAAAAATGCAAACAAAGGTGAAGAAACTAGAAACTTTGTTGACAAGGAGAAAATGTATTATCATTGATGAAGATACGCACCACATATCTTTTCCACTCATATATTTGCTCAAAACGGGCATTCAATTGACACAGTTTTATGTTGATGTTTATTCTAGCAATTAGCGATTTCAACTCTATTTCTTGTAGTTACTGACTCTCTCTAAGTCTTATCAGCCAATTATTCTAAACTATATTATTTAATATTTTTTTTAGATGCAAATCAAAGTGCATGTGTGTGCTTATATGAATTATATTGAGCATGTTAAGTCTGTTGCATCTTAAGATCTAGCGTTGAACCCTTTTAACAGTGTCATGCTTTCTTTCCGCTTCAGTCATTGAATGCAAAGCTTAGAGCTTTAGTTTATTTAAATACTTTTTAATGGAATTTCACTCTACTAGACTTAATATGCGATCTTCATAGAGAAAAGGGTTGGACAAAATTCAAGAATTTTATGTATACTATAGAAGCTTATTCTTGAGAAAGAACTATCTTTAGTGCAGCGGTTCAATCTGTGCTACATATTCACATTGGTGATTGAATTTATGTTAAGAACATATAATTGTGACTGGAATGAATTGTTTATGTCAAGGTCTGATATTTTATTTCAAATTCATATACTGTGCTGCTCAAGGTTGTTGATCTATTTTGTATCTGCTGAAAGCATACTGTACTCTGTCTCAAGTTCACTCTGTCAATTTGTTAAGATTTTTTCATGACTTCATTCTCTGTGCTAATTTTCATCAACATTGTCATTCTTTTTATGGAAATTCTACTTTGCTTTGACCATCAATGATTACATGTGTGCATCTCCTAGTAAAGTGCATCCTATCCATATTGCTGGTGCTTATATAAATTTCATTGGGATGCTAAATTTTTGAGAAACTATATTGTTACTCTTGCCATCTAACAATTAATTAACATACTGGTCATCCATTCCTTCTGATTTATAAAACACCCCCCTCTACCTCTTATTTTTTTGGCAGAGCAACCATATGACAGTATTCCAAATTTTAGTGCTGCGGATGCCTTGCGGGTTACAGGAATAGGGAGAAATGAATTTATTGATATCATGAACAAGTGCAGATCTAAGGTAGTTGCTCAGATATTGTTTCTGGCTGTAGATTCATGTGGGTGTATTTACATTCAAGCATGCATGCAAGTATTTAAATATACTATATTTCAACGTCTACTACTTCCTAATATATTGGCTGGCAAACATCGAGCATTCAAATTTCTGAGATAGTGGCACCCGAAAAATTAGATGTAAACTCCTAGCACCTTACAGTGGTGGTTGGGAACAAAGAAGAAGCTAACCTCCATCCTGATAACTTTCTCTTTATTCAAATATGAAATTTTCCTATCAAGAACATATAGCAGTTTAAGTGGTACCTTTCATGTTTGAAAGTTGGCTTCAAATGACATCCAATTTCTTATGCAACATGAATTATTTAGATCTTGTGAAAATGAGTTTAGTGCACTATTTGGTTTTTATGTGCAATGGTGTAATGTTTCCATGATTAAGTCATTAAGCATAAACTTTGTACCTATGTTATCATCTTGGTATGGAATTTTCTGATTGAAATATCTAGAGTTGCTTGATTTCCCTGGATAAACTTTTGCTGGCACCACAAATCCTTTATTACAGAGATCAGATTCAACTACAGTTTTTCTAATAAATACTCTCAATCTATGTTTAATATTCAGCACTGCTTATTATCTTACCCAGCATTGGCTTATATGTTGCTATGCAGAAAATTATGTGGAAGCTGAACAAGTCAATTGCAAAAGAACTTTTACCTATCCAACCTGTTGATTTTCCAATTGAGTCGTGGTGGGGAGTTTGTCTTGTCAATTTTACCCTTGAAGAATTCAAGGTAAGTTTCCATTTTTAAAATTTTTTTCTCTTGAATCTAAATTATGGTCCATTGAATTGCATTACCATTCTGACACTGTTAATAGATGGGAAAGAAGAATGCTCTACTTTCTGATTTAAATGGAATTTATTTTCTATTAATTATTTCCTCTTATTAGAATTTTATCCTAAGTAATTATAAAGATGCATTATTTTAGTAGTCATGTTAGGTCCTTTTGGAATTTCTTAGTTTCTGAAAATTTCTATACCATTGCTGTGTCTTTAAGCATGACTACCAGTGCATGCTCTTCCAAGCTTTTTTCTATATTATTTCACATCTGTACTTATAAGTCACTTTCACTTTCATGTAGTGACTGCTGTTTTGATCTCAGTTTTTATTACATTCCTCAACAGTGCTCAGAAGGGTATATGGATACCCATATGCGAAGATGTGTGGAGTCTCTTATTTAGGGCTATCTGATTATTTGGTGATAAATAGTAACCAATTATTTGGTGATAAATAGTAACTAGGGAAATGCGGTTTAATTAGCTGTCACTTTTTTGGCCTTAATAATTTGATTATTTACTGAATGATATCTATCGAATTTATTAGATCTGTGTTTAGATTTGGCTGAATTGATTATTTACTGAATGATATCTGTAAGTTAATCTCTTCTTAATAAAACTAATGCATACCCAGTAAATAATCAATTCAGTCTTGCATTATCATGCCATAATTTTAATAGCGAATATTAATTTTAGCCTTTATTATATTTTCTATTATCGATATTTTTGTCTGTACCTGTGAATATTAATTTTTGCTTTTGTTATACATTTTGCAGGTTTTTAAAATTTTGGACAGTGAAGTTAGGAGGTTTATTTTTCACATTTTTCTCAAAAATCTTTTGAATAGAAATTAGTATAGAGATGAGCTATTTTCTTGACCAAGCATGTCATTGATATTTTTTTTTTATTTGGAATTGTAACTATCCAATTTGTAAATATGACTATTTTTTGTAACTTTTCTTTTTTAGTAAATGAAAAGAGCTTATAATATTTTTGTATAAAATATATGTGAATGATATATACCATGCATATAATATTATAAAATGATTTATATTTTAAAATACCATTTTATTATTAATGTTTGGTGTATTATGATAAATGAGAGGGCATAGTATATTGGTAATTGTTTGTTAGCGCTAAATACAATTAGCGAAGGGAAAATCCGGTCGCTAAAAAAATTTTTAACGACCGGAATTCCCTTTGTTGAAAGTGAACACAATCAGCGAAGGGAAAATCCGGTCGCTAAAGGAAATTTTTAAGGACTGGAATTCCCTTCGTTGAAAGTGAACACAATCAACAAAGGGAAAATCCGGTCGTTAAAAATTAGCATTCAATGACCGAAAATATTTCGGTCGTTAAAGACATTAACGACTGGATTTGAAATCCGGTCGCCTATACTTTTAACGAAGGGGCTTTTACCTATCGGATTTTCCGGTCGTTATAGGTTTTTAACTACCGGATTTCGACTTTTAACGACCGGATTTCCCTTCGTTAAAGGACATTTTTCTTGTAGTGTATCCTCAGTGGATCAGATCTGACTATCATAGCCTATGATAATTTAAGGAGGCAGGCCTCGGGAACATTCAAGACCCTGGTCAAGACAGGACCCATTGAGGTGGAAGTAGAATTTGTGGTTCTGCCCATTCTAGCTAACTTCTCAACTTTGCTCGGGAGGCCCTGGTTTCACAAGTTAGGAGGAGTGCCATCCACAATGCATCAAATGATAAAGTTCCCATATGAAGGGGAGGTGGTGACTATCAAGGCAGCCAGGGAGAATCAGGTCTCAGCGCTTGAAATTGCTAATCAGCCATTTAATGGCTTCCACGTGTCCATGATAAGAGAAGAGCACGGGTTAGTGGATAACCCAGCTATGGTTAATATGATGAAAAAGATGCACTATCTCCCTGGGGCTAGTTTGGGCAGAAACTCTCAGGGGCTGCATACTGCGATCACCGCTCGAGGTCAGAAGAATCGAAAGGGTCTGGGGTACAAAGGCGGTTTTGGCAAGAAGAAAACGGTGGATAAGATCCCTCATATTTCAGAAAGCTTTGTACCAGCATCCTCAGTATGCGCTTATACTGGCGAAGATGAGCCGCAATGGGTGAAGGGGAGAATTGTCCTCGGATTTGAGATCTTTAATGATGTATTTAACTGGGATGTCGGGGTTATCAAGACCGCTGAGAACTTCTGGGATGAAGAGGTCATGACTCAGTGTATTACTTGGGACGGATGCAAGCCTGAAGAGGTTGTCACCGAGAAGATGTTAGCTGCCAGGCTGAAAGGGAAAGAGAAGATGGCAGAAATAGAGCTGAAGATGGGGGATTTAAAGATTTCCTCAGACATACCTGAAGGGCCTCTGCTGAATCAAGAAGCAAATGAACAAGCTGCAGCAGCATCGACCTCTAGGGAGGTAGAAGAAAACTCTAGCTTAGATTGTCTCTTTATTCAAGAACTTTTTTATGATGTAAATGACAATTATAATATTATTAATAAGGCAAATGATTTCTCTTACTTGTGCGATGTTTCCAATGATTTCAACATGCATGAACATGATCATATTCCATCAATTTTTGACATTGATTCCACTAATACAACGCCTTTTAATCTTGGAACCTCGGAAAATCCGAAAGAAATTCTAATAGCATCAAATATAACTCCTGATGAGAGAAAAATTTTTGAGAGAATAATAAGAAAACATGAAATAGTCTTTACCTGGACCTATGAGGACATGCCGGGGATCGACCGAGACGTAGCAGAACACGCTATCTCGACTTATCAAGACTATAAGCCTGTGAAACAGAAGTTGAGAAGGCTCAGGCCAGAATGGGCAGACAAGGTCAAGGAGGAAATTCGGCAGTAGATTGAGGCCAAGTTCCTTGTTGAAGTGCAATATCCTACATAGTTGGCAAAAGTGGTCCCTGTAGCGAAGAAGAACGGGAAGGTCAGGGTATGTTTGGATTATCGAGATCTGAACAAGGCCTGCCCTAAAGATGATTTTCCACTACCCCATATCAATGTGTTGATAGACAGTGCCGCAAACTGCGCGATATACAGCTTTGGAGATGGTTATGTGGGCTACAACCAGATCCTGAACAAAATAGCTAACCGGGTTAAGACCGCTTTCATCACAGAATGGGGGACCTACGCCTACCGAGTCATGCCTTTTGGCCTGAAAAATGCAGGGGCCACATACCAGAGGATAGCGACTAAGATTCTAAGCGACCTAATCCACAAGGAGGTAGAGGTGTATGTCGATGACATGATGGTCAAGTCAGCCACCCGAGAGGGCTATTTTGAAGCTCTAGAGAAGTTCTTCACCAGGATTGATAAGTACAATCTGCGGCTTAACCCCAAGAAGTGCATTTTCGGGGTGACTTCAGGAAAACTATTGGGACATGTCGTCAGCCAGAGGGGAATAGAAATTGACCCAGATAAGGCGAAAGCCATCAGAGAGATGCCCGTGCCGCAAAAAGAGAAGGATGTAAGGAGTTTCCTGGGCAAGTTGCAGTATGTCAGCCGATTTATTGCCAAGCTCACTTCAATATGCGAGCCTGTTTTTAAACTGCTTAGAAAGAATCAACCTGTGGTCTAGAACGAAGACTGCCAGAAAGCCTTTTACAGCATCAGGGAATATCTATTGAATCCGCCAGTGCTAAGGCCGCTGCAACTGATCAAACCGCTTATCGTGTATCTGGCAGTAGAGGGCAGTTCTGTGGGCGCCATGATGGCTCAAGAGGATAAATTTGGGGTGGAATTCGCAATTTATTACCTCAGCAAGAAGTTCCTGGCTTACGAAATAAAATATGCTGAAGTAGAGAAAATCTGCCTCGCAGTGATTTGGGCATCAAAGAAACTGAGACATTACTTCCACTCATATAAAGTTCAGGCTGTAGCCAAGCAGAATCCGTTCAGATATTTGCAGGAAGCACCGTCTCTGCTTGGTAAGATGGGGAGGTGGCTGCTCTTGCTACAGGAGTTCGATATGCAATACATCACTCGCAAAACTATTAAGGGGCGAGCCGTAGCCGAATTTCTTGTTGAGCATCCTATTCAAGGAGACACTCCCGAGTTCACCTTTTCGAATGAGAGCATAGTCGCGATTTCTGTCCACGGATGGCAGATACACTTCTACGGGGCAGTGAATAACAGAGGGGCCGGAGTTGGAATCATTTTTACAACCCCAGATAGTGAGAAACTCCCCCTAGCCAAGAAGCTGAGGTACAAAGCAACCAACAATGAAGCCGAATATGAAGCATGCACTTTCGGCTTAGAAGCTTTAGCTGCATTGGGGGCAAAGAATGTAGAAGTCTTTGGTGACTCATCCTTGGTGATTAACTAGATCCGAGGTGAGTTGGCTGTAAAAGAAGAGCGGCTGGTACCCTATGTTGAATATTTGAAAGAGGTATGTGGGCAATTTGAAACTTGCACTTTCCACTTCGTGCCGAGAGATGAGAATCGTCTAGCTGATGCGTTGGCAACCTTAGTGTCAATGTGGGATAATCCTGAAGGAGTAGCTATGAAGCCAGTACTAATTTCGAGTTCTGAAAAGCCCAGCTTTGAGATTAAGCCTGTAATGGAAGTAGAAGTGGCAGATGGGAAACCATGGTACTTTGACATTATGAATTACTTGGAAAACAATAGGTTTCCGGAGGAAGCTACTGAGAAAGACCAGAGGATGATCCGGAAACTATCTACTCAATTCATATCCTTAGAAGGGGTGTTGTACAAAAGACAGTCAGACGGGATTAAGCTCAGGTGCTTGAATGAAAAAGAAGCCCGTAAGGTGATGGAGGAGACCCATGCAGGCGTCTATGGGGCTCATATGAACGGTTTGACCTTGGCTAAGAAGATCATGAGACAAGGCTTTTATTGGCTTATGATAGACAATGACTGCTCGAAATATGTCAAACAATGCCAGTTGTGCCAATAATACGCAGACTTGAGACACCTACCAGTATCAGAACTACACAGCCTGACATCACCTTGGCCTTTCGCTACTTGGGGGATAGATATCATTGGAGAGATTCCCCTACGGTGTCCAATGGGCACAGATACATCATAGTCGCAATTGACTATTTTACCAAATGGGTAGAGGCGGAATCCCTCAAAAAGGTTGAGGCAAGGGATATGGCCAAGTTCATAGAGAGGAATCTGATCTGTAGATATGGCCTCCCTCACCACATAGTGTCTGACAATGGGGTGCAGTTCATGGGGGAAACCAGGAAGCTCCTCGAGAAGTATGGCATCGAACATCATAAATCCTCTCCCTACCGACCCCAAGCAAATGGAACAGTAGAGGCCGCTAATAAAAAATATAAAAAAGATCCTATCCAAGATGATCTAAACCTACAAAGACTGGGCTGAAAAGTTACCCTTCGCCCTGTGGGGATATAGGACAACGATAAGCACATCTACGGGTGCTACACCATTTTCCCTGGTATACGGGATGGAAGTAGTATTGCCAATTGAGATAGAGCTCAAGTCGCTGAGAGTGGTCATGGAAGCCCAAATTCCGGAGGCCGAATGGGCACGACAGAGGCTACAGTACTTAAACTTATTAGATGGGAGTAGGCTGAAAGCTTATTATCATAATTAGATTTACCAGAAGAGATTGGCCAGGACTTTCGGGAAGAAGGTGAGAAAGCATCCGCTGAAAGAAGGGGACTTAGTTTTCAAGCAAATGAGGCCAGGCATACCAGATATCAGAGGGAAATTCAGACCAACCTGGGAGGGGCCGTATATCATTAAAAAGTTGTTGTCCAAAGGAGCTGCAATCTTGTCGGATAGTGATGGAAATGAATTCAAAGAACCGATCAATGTCGACAGACTCAAAAAGTTCCATGGCTAAAGATCAAAATAAAAAGAAGAGAATAAAATGCCCTGTAGGTCGAAAATCGAAAAAAGGCGGCCGTGCTAAAATTAGGCGCCTCGACAGGGTGAAAACCGAAAAAAGGCATCCTTTGAAAAAATTAGAGGCACAAGAGAAAATGTCTGATCGTGAAAACCCGAGAGGGCCGATTGGTAACAGGAGTTAATGCTGTTAAAATTTGATTTCATGTATTAATAGGGCGTACGCGGTTGAGTAAATATCAAAACTGATCATGTATGCTGAAATCATATGGAAATGTACACAATTTTGTGAAATAGAGTGAATATTATTCTTTTCATTTTTGTCATTTTCTAGTTCTGCATTAAAAAGAAATATAACACTAAAAGAAATACATATGTAAGCTAAGATAAGTCCTACTGCTGCTCTCGCCGACCAGATGCTTGAACCCTCGTGTCCTGTTATCAGATGCTGGATTAAGGATCCACTTCTTGTATTCGCTAGTTGAAGACACAGAATGATTGCCGAACCTCGGAATAACAGTCTTTACTGGTAGTTTGCTCCACAGCTCATGATACCTTGAGGTGAACGCAGCCGAAAGAGCTCCTCCCCGGAAAGATAAGGGAACCCTCACCACATCCTGGGTCATCCCGAGCTGACGCGTACATCGAGAAGTGATGCAGAAGGTGGATCGATGGAGCCCACAGAGGGGAACACACCCCGATAGCCCATCAACGACCACATGAGACAGTGGGAGCCAGGCAGACATAAAACTGATATCATCGTCTGACAGCTCGCCAAATCTGGTAATGCCTTCACTAGCAGTGGCACACCCATACAGTCGTCGACGCGGAAGGAAATGGCTCGGCGAGTACTGTGGGGTAACTCGAGGAGGTGGCTCAGACAGCATCCTCAGTTTCTCTTGCAGCCAAATCTAAAAAAAAGAGAAAAAAGAGAAAAAAAAAAGAAAAAAAAAAAGAGAAAAAAGAAAAAAAAGCCGCTGGAGTAAGTAGGGTTTACTTCAGGCAAAAATAAGGCATAGGGTTTTGTGAAAATCCGAAAGGACGCACCTCCCGCTAAGAAAAGCTAGTGTGAAATTCCATAAGGGATGCACTACCTTTAAAATAATGACGTACCTAGAGCAATAAGGGGCTACCGGTAAAAGTAGTAGTGGATCCAGAGCTCACGGTGTCCAAGCCCAGAATGGTCTCAACCAGAATAAGTGGTAAGGGTGATAATCCCAGGTGAAAGTCGCTCAGAACTCCGAACAAGCGAGGGTCACCTGTCAGACCCCCTGGGACAGCAGTGAGGAAGTTCACCATGTAAAATAGAAATACGGTGCTTACCCAGTAAGTGGGGATGTTAGTGAATTGATCCAGAGCCTCGATCAATTGCCCCAGGGCAAAGGAAGAGCCCGGAGAAATCAGTCGGACGGCCTCAGAAGAAGGTATGCCGAGAGCCATAGCTATGTCTCGAGTCTGGAGTAGGCCGCAACGGGGGACGCAAGGCAGAGCGCTAGGAGGGAACCAGGCTCCAAGAATGGCAGCTAACTCTTCAGGCAAAGGGCACAATTCCTGGTAAGTGAACCGGAAGACGTGAAACCGGGGGTTCTAGAAGTGGGTCGCCGCTAGAAGAAGGTTCTGATCAACTTTGACCCGACACAGGTATTTTAGCCCAGACAGAGAGGAAAGGGCGCCTTCTTCCCAAGTGTGCTTGTCATCTAAGATACGGTGCATTCTTTGGGCTAGAGAGGAAGACATGCTAAGAAGAATAAAAGGCTCAAGATGTTGGAAAATGAAGAGACACAAGAGGAGCAAAATTTTGTAATAATTTATAGGAAGGTGTCACCGACGGCCTACCCGCCTCTCCTAAGAGACAGCCTGCCCGTCGGTAAAGATCCACCTGGCAGATGCATACGTCAGCATTGCATTCATCACACGCATTAATTCGCATTTATTGAGAGACAGACAGCCAGCCCATCGGTCGCTCCTACAGGCGCCCAGCACGTCGGTCACAAAACTCTATATAAGGGCGAGTGACAGACGGACCAGCGGCGCTGTCACTTTCACTTCCCCTCTCCAAAACGGTTTTTTCTTCATTTTTTCTGCATTTTCAAGCCTTCTTTCTCATTTTCTTTGCAATTTCTTCATCTTTTTGCGTTCTCCACTCACCGGACGCTCAGACATTCATTTTTCTTCAGTTTTTCTACACTTCTCGCGACTGCAAGTAAGTAAAATAACTACCTTCTTTAATTAATTCAATTTATTTCTTCATTTCTTCTTCCTTTAACCTTAGAAATGATTAGAATGCTTTAGATGCCTTAAAAATTTAGGGAGAATGCTGCCCGTTTTCTTTATTTATTTATTTCTTTATTATTTGTGTAGTGCAATTAATCTGAACCTTTGCATGATCACATAGGAATAGAATTTTTCTATACCTTTGTTGCTTTAGAAATTTGCTTTCTAGCGCATTATTTCTAATGTTGTTGAGGCCTGAGGCTATTATTTTGTGTTGCTGGGGACACACTCTTGCCGGGGTACGTCCCATTTATGTACATATATTGTTGTTGAGGCCTGAGGCCTAGTTTGATGCCTTTTTATGCAGGAGGTTGGGCACACCCTTGCCGAGGTGCTGCCCAAATTTTTATTTTTTATTCTAAAATTAAATATTTTTGTGTATAATGCATGCCTTGGGGTCTAGAAAGCCCATTTTTGTTCGCTTTAAATATTTTCATGCCAATCGCGTGTTTCTTTTATTTTGATATGTGCGAAGCATGTTGGGCAACTTCCTTTGACAGGACGTTTGCCCCTTTTTATTTGTTATCAGTTTTTTTTATCTCGTTTTGGGCTGCCATTGCCCTGGTGAGGCCTGAATGGGCTTTCACCTTGAAAATAAGTCTAATAATGCCTGTTTTATCAAATTTTCACCGTCTAATTATTTTCCTTTTGCAGGATGCCTCCTAGACGCAGAGCACCGCAGGCCCAGCCCGAGGTCGTGGTTCCCGGTTGGATGGACGATGAGTCAGCTCAGAGATATAGAGCGTTGGCTCAAGTAGAGATTCGAGCTAGCCGCTTCGTGTCCCGGCCGTTCCTGGAGGCCCTAGGGATGGCCCTAGAGTTTTATATGTTTGTTGAGGGTACCGAGTGGACAGAGTTCCTTGACCCCGCTTTCCAGACTTTTTTGGAGGCCACTCGCCAGGTCCTAGCCACCCTCCGCTATGGCGGTTTTCAGAGGTCAGATACTGAGCCAGGGGTGGTCCAGTTCTAGTTCGACGGCCAACATTACAGTATTACCAGGCAGAGATTTGCACAGGCCATGGGGCTCTCTATAGAGGAGGGCATCGCGATCCCACAGCGAGCGGTGAGACGCACCCACTGCGCGGCCATTGCCCTACCGGGAGTGCTGTATGATCATGATACAGTGAAGAGCACCGTACTGGTGTCTCAGGCACTCCGGTATTTGCACAGAGTGCTATCCAGTTCGTACCTTGGTCGAGCTGGTAATCCAGGGTCGCTTAATGCGGCCGAGCTCTGGAGCCTCTGGGCTATGATGGCAGGCTAGCGCCTCAACAATAGCCATGAGATCTTGCCTAACTTGGTCAGAGTTGGTAGAGGACTGACACCGGTGGTGATAGTGGGAGGAGTCATCACTAGGTTGCTTTTGAGGTTGGGAGTTGCCCCAGACAGGCTGAGAGGACCCCTGGATGAGGGGATACATGTAGATGCCGCAGCGGCAGTGCAGATGGGGATGATCTCACCGATATCGGGGCAGGCAGAGGCCTACAGATTACTGTCCATTCACGAGACCAGGCGGATGTTCTCACTTCCACCCTTGGGTCCAGATCCGGACCACCCGGAGCAGCCAGAGCAGCAACCTCCTCAGCCAAAGTAGCAGCCTCCTCAGCCGAAGCCCGATCCGGAGCAGCAGCCTCCCCAGCCTCAGCCTCAGACAGTGCCACCGCCACCACAGCAGGAGAAGCCCAGGACTCCGTCAGATTTTGACATGGAGTTCACTATAGATGAGCTTTTTGCCACTTCACCGGCATCCAAAGTGCCGACTCCCATCCCGTCACCGAGTACCAGAGTGTAGAGGACTACCCATGGGCCCCCCGAGAGGTATTACCCATATTTTCGAGGCGACCCAGGGGCATCCACCTCCGCTGCACCGCCGCCAGAGCCAGCACCGTAGCAGCCCGCACAGCCTGAATTCTCTCAGCTTCTCACGTCTATGTTCACAGCCCTAGGGCGACGATAGGATGAGAGGGATAGAGCTATACACGAGAGGTTAGACCACCAGCAGGTTGCTATTCAGGAGCAGTCCTAGTCGATAGAGCGGTTAGCCCAGGAGCAGGCCGGTTACATCGAGCACACAACACGGGAGCAGGCTCGGGTCATAGAGGCCTTCAGAGATGAGCAGGCGAGGCTGATCGAGCAGGTTGCCCAGGGTCAGAGGGAGCTTAGGCAGCAGCTCACTCATGATTTGAGGGCGTCTCAGGACCAGGCGTCTCAGAGGGTTGATATGACCCTACAGATGATCGACGAGTCACTCGACTCTCTGAGATCCTGGGTCCAGGAGATAGAGGGGATCCTCCAACCCTTGTCTCAGACCATGAGGGAGTTCAGAGAGCAGACAGAGCAGCGTTTAGAGCAGATGAGGAAGGCCGCCAGCGAGCAGACCATTCAGATGAGCCAGGCATTCAAGAAGTTGGGAGGCACAGTTTCAGAGACCTTAGGGTTCATGAGGACTTGCACCCAGCCCTTCTTGGATGGCTATGCTCAGATCCGATTCAGGCAGACCCACAATGCTGGGGCAGGACCCTCCACGGCTCAGCCTCCACCTTCGGCACAGCCAGCTTTGCCTCCACCTCCGCCAGGGACAATGCACATATCAGATGATGAGGTCCCGATGAGCCCTCTGACTACACACCCCTCTGATATTCAGGGAGTCATATTTTCATATTTTTGTACATTTTCGCTTTGTATATACCTTGTACGAAAATAGATATTTCTAGTGGAAAACTTTTGTTTTCAGATTTATGCATTTATTCAGTTATTTATGATCCATTCATATTACAAATGAATATATGCTTTCACATTTACTCATATTCCAAAATGCGGAAAACAACAAAAAAAAATGATGGAAAATGATGAATGATAACTCAATAAAAAAAGAATATAAATGAAATATGGCATAGCAGATAAAGCAAAATCACGCCATTAATAGACAGGTTAAAAGATAACAACTCAAACATGAACTAACAGAACCTTTTATCACACAGGTATAGAGAAACATCGATCCGAACACATGCATCGATTAAAAGTCCGAACAAGGGCTCCTAAGATTCATATCTTTGTGGAACGAGAAACCCGGCAAGGTCTCCTCCTCTTCACACTGAGTTTGTAGCCAGAGAGCGCTACATCTCCTCAATCCTGCACAAGCCGAGATGAGGCCAGCAGAAGTAGAAGCTGCGGTTAGAGGAACAATGCTCTTCACCTCGAGATTGTGGTTAGAGAACACCGCATCTCACGATCGAAGTTGCAGTTAGAGAACACTGCTTATCACATCGAGATTGTAGCCAGAGAGTGCTGCATCTCCCAGTTCAAGCGGCAGCCAGAGAGCGCTATGCACCTTGCAGATCGGATGGGGGTTAGCAAGGGAACTTCAGATCGAAGCTGTGGTTAGAGAAATACCACTCTTCACCAAATCGAGATTATAGCCAGAGAGTGCTGCATCTCCCAGTTCACGCGGCAGCCAGAGAGCGCTACGCACCTTGCAGATCGGATGGGGTTTAGCAAGGGAACTTCAAATCAAAGCTGTGGCTAGAAAAACACCACTCTTCACCAAATTGAGATTGTAGCCAGAGAATGCTGCATCTCACGGTTCACGCGGCAGCCAGGGAGCGCTACGCACCTTGCGGATCGGATGGGCGTTAGCAAGGGAACTTCACATTGGAGTTGTGGTTAGAAAAACACCGCTCTTCACATCAGGACTGTGGCTAGAGAATGCTATATCTCACCAACACCTACAGGTCGAGACGAGACCGATAGGGATATCTTCGCATCGCCGAACAGACCGAGACGAGGTGTACCCGGCAAAAGGCACGGAAGGTAAGAACCGTCGCAGGTACGCCTTCTTTCTTTCTATCCTTTCTCTGAGTTTTGGCTTATCTAGGCGCTTGTGCACTAGTTTCCCCAAAACTGGGGGCAACTGTAAGCACCGTGTCCCGGAGCGGAGATTACCCTATGATGAAATCAGTATCCGAGCCTGTAGAAATGGTTTGGATTTGGAACTTTTAGTCCCATGCTCCACGAGAAATGAGTCTTTTCACCTTTCATAGGCAGAGGGGGAGAAAATAGGGAATTTTTGAGTAAAAAAGGTATATTTTCCTCCATAGACGGCCAGTCCGTCTGTGAGGGCCAGCCTGTCGCTTAGGGTCACAGACGGCCTGTAGTATTTTCCGACGCCCGTCGGGTTGCACCGCCTCTTCCGGGCACGCCGCCTGATTTCCCGGAGCACGCAACCTTTCCGACGCCTGTCGGTGGAAATGGCAGGGCCGTTGGATGAATCCTTGTGTCAGAAGGATTCTTTCGACGCCCGTCTCCATACGCCAACGCCCGTCGGTTGTGCCTGGCTTATAAAAGCTTCGGATTTTCTCTTAAAAAGGGTTCCAAAAATTTTAAAGAGGGGAAACTCTACCAAAATTCAAGCACATTTTCTCTCTCTTCCAGCAAACACATTCATCAAGAAATCTCTTCTAATTAGAGGATCAAATCATTAAAAAGGAACTAAAATTAATTAGTTTTCTTTGAATTTTGATTCCAAAGTTAGTCTCTTTTTGAAAGGTTTAGAAGGAAATCATCTATTTTCCCTTTTCTGATCTTTCACTTTGTTTCTCGTGGAGCGTGCGGGACTCTAATCGACACAAGAATCTCATTAAAGCATTATTTGAGGGTAAATATTCCAGACTCATTCTCCATATCATTTCATCTTTGCTCCTTATTTTGTTGTTCTTTCAATTTTTTTGCTTGTTATTTTCCTTTATTTTGACTCTTTTCATCTCATTTCGTGATAAAAATCTCGTTTTTGCTCCAAAAGAGAGTTTTTGCTGTTTATTTTCGGAGACAGTGGTGACCGACGGGTCATCTTCTTCACTGACGCCCGTCGGTCACCCCACTCACAGACGCCCTCTCTTGAGTGAGCGACGGACATATCGGTCATTTTGACTGACGCCCATCGGTCACCCAACAGAGGCCGTCGCTGGGTCCTGTCTCCACATTTTCAAATCTTTTCTATCTCTTTCAAGTCCTTTTGACTTTATTTTTGTTGAGTTTTCATATATTGACATCTTTTAACTTTCTGTGAGCACAAACTGATTTTCTTGGATTATCCTGAGCTTGAGGGGCTATCCACCATACTCGAAGGATTTCGTCCGGTTTAGTTTTCTAACTTTCTTGGTTATTTCCTTCATTTATTTATTCATTGACTATTTTATGTACATGGATATACCCTTTTTGTATCTCGTTAAGTATAAAAATGGATCAATGTTTTATATTCAATAAAATGAGGTTTGCATAAACGCAAGGACCCAATGTCCTATTTTTATCCAATAAAAATCATCATAATAAAAAACCCAATTTTAATAATGATGCATGCGAGGACCAAAGTCCTCAAAATAAGCAATGCCCCGATTCGTGTATGTATCGCACATTTATAAAAGGGAGTTGTATTTCGCTCCTTGTATTATTGTGATTTATTGCTTTCACTATTTACTTGCCCATTTACGGCTTTCGAAATATGAATAAATGCGCCTTCAATCAATTGCATCGTGTGGAGAGAGAGCGAATCAATGATAATTAAAATTTGATCATAAAATAATGGAGGTAGAAATAGATGAGAAATCCCGAACCCAGCTCTGGTCTTTGGGCTCAAAGAGGCGAGAGGTTTACCCTCCAAGACACCTCTTGTGTCACAAGACTTTGGCGTTAATCTTAGGCTCCTTAGGGCGAGAGGTTCACCCTCCAGGACCCCTTTGGTTGGCCCAAAATGGATACTAAGCGCAGTCTTAGGCTCTCCGAGGCGAGAGAAACTTTCCCAATGTTCTATTGGGTGGCGACTCTATGAAACCTCCTTGTTGCCCAATATAGACGCACTTGCGATTTATTGCAAGCTATCAATGGACCCACAAATGCCCCGATCACCCTCAAGCGGGCGGTCCCATGGGCGGCCGCGGGGATCCGGCGCGTGTCACACAAGGTATATCATATTGTGTTGATTTGGTACATGTATGTTTGTGAATGTTATTATTGAAAAAAAAAATTTCAGAGCCATCGAGTGATTCTTTAGTGTTTGTCTATGCAGTGCAGTGTTGTGACATCCGGTATCCGCATTATTCTCAGGTATAAGGGTGTTACAGATAATATATCCACTCACCTTAGATTCTTGTTCTCCACATCGTAAACATGCTTTCCATGCCTTAACTCCTTAAACCTTTAAATCCCTAAAGTGGTCGAATTCAAAAGTCCTCATAACATTAAAACTAGACTTCCAATATAAAATCTAACATCATAAAGGTATTCTATACCCTCAAAAACCCCATAAGGACCAATAAACCAAATTAAAAACACCTAAATCTCTTACCTCAAATCTTGACATAAACTTTGCATACTTGATTTTCTCAACTTCCAGTGCTCCAATAACTTCTATATGATTGTAGAGAAGCTGAACTTTGTCTATAGGGTTGAATTTTAAGGAAATATTAGAAGAAAGAAGGAGAAAAATGGTGGAGAAATGAAGAAAAACCATTCGGTTTTGGGAGAAGAAGAAGAGGCAGTTTGGCTACTAATTTCTCTAGAGAAATCCAACCAATTCTTTCCTTATATAGGCCTTAAATGAACCAAACCGGTCAAACAGATTTAAACCAAAATTTCGATTTTTCAGTTCATTTGCACTTTTGCAAAGCAACTTTATGTTCCTCTCATTATTTTCACTTCTAAACAATTTCCCTGATCTCAAAACATCAAAATTAGTCTTTCGATAAATTTTTAGCTCAATCGGAGTCCATTTGGGCCTCGGTTCACTTAAACTGGTCCGATTCAAACACTTTTAGTTCTGCTATAAAATTCAACTCTGAAGCTATCAAAATTCATAGATAACACTTCCATTGCCTTATTTTACACACTTAACATCCATTAAGCCTCATTAACCCTTTATAACCCCTTGGTCAAACCCCGTTTCAAATTGAACCGAATCGGAGGCCAACTTCATATTGACTTTCGGAGATCAATTTAACTCCATTTTCATCCCAAATAATAAAAATTTTTAAAACAGACAACTGGGTTCGCTGTATAGCCACACCGAGGTTACCCATCCCGGAATCGTTATACTCTCGGCACACTTAACACTAAGCTTTAATACTGACAAACTCACTCCCTACACTATTTGACACTGCGATCATCATGATAACATTAAAATCACACACTGACACCTCTAGGCTGGTATTTGGGCCACTATAAATTCCTAGAGTTTTGAATGATAAACTATTCAAACTATCGAAAATGCAGAACAAGAAGCAACTACATTAAAGCTAACTAAAATCAAGTAAAAGTTCTAACAACTTTAAAATAAAAAATTGTTCTTAAAGATTAAATAGTCTAACTGTTGTTTAGGTTCACTCATCCTCCCCACACCCAATGTGAATTAATATTATCTTATGTTATATCGATTGAATCAGGACAACCCACTATACCCAAGTGCCCCATTCCAAAGCAAGCTATTCTAATAAGAAAATGTCCCATTACGGAGCAAGCCTCATGATTAGTCTCACCACGGGTCTCACATCCTAGGTTCCAAATTATTTTCCCATTCTAGAGCCAAATAACCCATAAACCCATTTATTTTACATCTAACCCTAGTCTTAATATCATATCTTTGCCCTTAACCCATCAAGTCCCATTCCAGAGCACTCTCAAAGTTACAAAAAAATCATATAAAAAATTAGAGCAATAAACATTCATGGCATTCAAATATCGGAATCAATCATCTAAACTAGATAATATAATCAAATTATCAAAAATCGTGAAATAAGATTCAACATGTTAAATGAATCCCCAATCTATATAAAAACTTAAATAAACTCAATATTCACATGAGTGTTAGGGATTTAGAGATCCCTCAAACAACTAATCACTACTCACAATCCATTATAGAAACTAGAAGAGAGAAGAAAGAATAGACCCAGAAAATCATTGTTGAGATGAAACCTAGCTGAATCCAATATGCTTCTTCTTCAAATATCTTATAAAAATTTAATGTCAGTTGAAAAGATTGAATCTAATCTCTAAAAAAAAACTCCTCAATTTGAAAAATCACTTTTAGTATTAAATCTATGGAAAAATAACAAAACCCTAAAAAATTTCAGAACAAAAGAAATTTGAGATAATAGATCTAAGAGATCTCCTCCTCTCCCTTCGCCAAACAGGAATTTTGTTATTTAAATTCTTGAAGGGGACACGGTCACAACCATTTTCTTGTGGCTGTGAGACACTTGTTAGGATTGGATCACGGTCACAACCATTTCCTCGTGACCATGAGATGCTTCCGACTTCCCTTCTACCTTGAATTGTCTTTGGCCATGGTCACAACCATTTGGTTGCCATCGTGAGGTTCGTTTGACTTCCGTTCTGCTCTACATTGAATTGCCTTTTGTAACATCCCAAAATTACCCTAGTAATATTGAGTGTGATTAGTGTAATTAAGTGAGTGTAAAATTAGGATTTATAGATTTAGACCTAATTGAACTTGAGAAATTAGGGACTTAATTGGATAAAAATTAAAGTAGAGTAGTGACTAAATTGAAACATTGCATGATTAAGGTTAGTGGAGGATTATATTAACATGAATGGGATTAATTAATCCTAACCAAAAGAATAAAATAGTGGAATTACATGTGGCATAGAGGTGGGATTAGTGGCTTGTGCTGGAAATGCCACCTAGCAAATGAAGAGTTTGTATTGTGACACCTCCTCTTTGTATGCACATAAAAGAGTATGTGGGAAATTCTGTTATTTGGTTTTCCCTTTCATTGCATAATTCTTTCTTTACGCTTCAAACTCCTCATTCGTCCCTCTCTCTTGCTCTTCAATTTGCAATGAATTCTTAAGGTTTCAGTATAATTAAGAAGATTAAGTGTTCAGCCTTAAAGGTATGTGTTGGTATAGAATTGCTTTGAATATGTGTATGTTGATGGAGCTGGGGATCTAAGTAGACCAGCCAAGGGTAAAGAAAAGGTTGTAATAGAAGAGAAAGGAAGGAGTGCTCCAAGAGGTTTGGGATATATATGTGTGTTATGTGTTAATTTTGCTCAAGTGTATGTGATGGCTGTTTAGCTTAAATGTGTTATTGATATTGAATATGTGATTTCTGGAATTGAGCATGATTATGAACTTTGATGTAAGCGTATTTGAATGTGTATTGATATGAGATGAGTAATGAACCATGGAATTAGCACAATATGTGAATCAGCTCTAACTATTGATTGTGTTAATCTGTCTTTAAAGCCTGTATTGATCCCCGTCACTTTTTTATAGTGTAAGTTGAGTTTTACAACTCCAAAATGGATGAAACCAATTGAATTAGAACCATAAGACCCGTGCCTTTAAATGTCCTAGAAATAGCTCTATTTCTTTGAGGACTCTATGGTCTTTAAAATTGACCATAACCGTAGATGAAATTCTATAGGAGGGCTTTTGGACAAGTTGTATTCCTCTGGCCATAACTCCTATCTTTTCAATCCAATTTACCTGAAACGTGTCCCATTTGAAAGATAAGACATATATGAACAAATTTTATGAGGGACCTTTGCCTAAAATTGAGTGTAAGACATCCGTTTGGGCTGTACAAAATTATGGTGTGAACCAGTCTCGAAAATTAGCTTTTGTTTTGCTTAATTGAGTATGTCACGGTGGCAACCAATTCATTACCACCATGACCAGTGCCCAGAGAGGGCAGAATAACATGCAAATGGACCTCACGGTGACAACTATGTGGTTACCACCGTGACCCCTCCCTATTTTGTCTATTTAGGGTGTTTTTCTTCCTAAAATGCACCCGAACTTCACTACGAGTTCCCATAGCTTGTCCAATCCATGTTTATCATTATGAAATGAGTATCTTAAGCATGATGATCTATGCATGCTAATGTATATAAATATGTATGAGCTTTAAGTGTTCTAAGGGTGATGAATTAATTAAGTATGTGAACGGGTATAAATAAGGATGATAAACCATGAATGCGAATATGATAAATCATGAATGCAAATAGTCTTGAATATGAATGTGTACTTAGTGCAATCCTATCTATGATTGGGAACCTTATTGTACGGGCATTATATCAATGATAAAAGAAGTTTATAAGCATATAATTGAGATGACTATGCAAATATGTTACCATGTGATTCGGAGATGCATGATAGCCTAACTAAGCTTGATTGCATCATTATGCGAGTTTATCAAAATGTGAATTAGAAATGTCTGATAGCCTAACTAAGCTTGATTGCATTATCATGCAAATTATGAACATGTGAGGAGAATCAAATCATGCGAATGAATCTTAATATGCGATTGAATTATATGCGAATGAATGGTGCCATGAGAATGAATGTGTAGTGAATGAATAAACTAATAAGCCTGTAGTCAAGTCGTGGATAAATAAGCATGCATATGAAGGGCTATTGATTTGCGGCTACTAGTGTGGCACCGACGGGTGTCTAGTGGTTGATGCCGACGGGTATCTAGTGATATAGTGTTTGAGACTTCTGTCTCTAGTGATATAATGTTCGAGACCTCGGTCTCTAGTGTTATTGAATAGTGTACCCGTATCCATCTCTAAGACTATACAGGCTAACAATGAATGACAATAATATTGTATGTGATCGTAATAAATATGTATCAGTATTATTGTTCTATATGATAGTGTGATATTTATGCCATGCTAGTGAACTGGTGATAGTGTAGTGAGCCTACCATTGGCTTAGTGTAGTGAATAGTGAATAAGTTACATGATTATTGATTTATAGTGACTTAACGTTCCTATGGACATAGTGTAGCGAATATTGAACCTAGCAAGTGCATAGTGATTCAAAGTATGATTATTGACAATATATGAACTATTGTATATTGGCATGCTAGTGTAATATTGACCTAATGAGTATACATGATATACCATATGTGTTAAGCATGTTCTTTATTGTATAGTGCCTTGTGAGTGAATATGTTCTATATATGTATGGATAACATTGCTCTTATTGATTGTATAATATCGATGCCATGCCATGCTTAGTGTTATAGTGATCTTGTGGTGAAGCCATTCGTTGGTTTAGTGTAGTGACTATTTACATAGTAAAGTATGAGATATTGAGCATGGGCATGCGATTATCGACTTATAGTTATTGCATGACTTTTTGCCATGATTAGTGAATTAGTGATCTATTGAATATTGGCATGTTAATGAGATATGGTATGCTTAGTGCTAATATCGAAATGTTAAAGCTAAAGAGTGTTGTACGTTAATGTATGTGATCAAAGTATGTATGTCAAGAATGAACCTATTTAATGTATAGTTATATGTTATTATGGAATATCGATATTGAAATGTTAAGGCATGATAAGTATATAGATTCTTGATATGCAAGGTGTATGATCTAGTGGTTTTTTTAGAGGTCTATATGTCTTTTGAATCCCCACAAAGCGTTATCGCTTAGCACGGGTGTTTGTCTCCCGTGTAGGTCTTTAGCGTGAAGATCGTGTTTGGAAGCGTATCTGCAGGCCACTATGAGAACTGGAAGTTGTCAGTTTAGGTTATGGTTTTGTATTGATGATATGTTACTGTAATTCCGGTTTTGTATAAGTAAAGCATGAATAGTTATGTCCATTTAATTCTGTATTGTAATATGTAATTTGTAACCTAAACAGTAACCAATAGTGAACAAGTGCTAGTGTATGGAATAGTGATAATATAGTGATAATATAGTGAATAGAGATAATTATCGGTCATAAGGACAATTATATCGACTAAAGGATAATGAGTAGATTAATGTAGTTAATTGAATTTAACTATAGCGTGCTTAGTGTTGTGTAGCGATCCCTTGTCCTTCCAGGGGGCATTGGGGCGTCACACCTTTAGTCATGGTCGCAACCATTTGGTTGTCACTATGAGGTACCTAAATTCTCTGCAATTCAACACAAAACACCAACAATTTCTATCAAAAGTGTATAAAAACATAATTCAACTAAATTTGGCAAAACTTATTGAAAGTAACAAAAAGAAAATAACAAACACAGAAAAAGACACAAAAAATGCAATGAAAATGAATAAAAACTAAATACTAAATTGTAGTTATCAAAATACCCCACAGTTAGACTTTACTCGCCCTCAAGTAAATGAATAATCTGCATTCTTGAAAATTGAAACTCTAATCAAAACAAGAAAATTCAAACAAACCAAAATAGCACTTAGCAGAAGACACTTAATGAACTTTTTTTTATCAAAAAGACTCATGTTTGTTTTTTATCCAGTGATTTCTTGTGTGTGTGCCAGGCCAAAAGCAATTTTAAACCTTTCACAACAAAAACAACCAATGAATTCTAGCAAGTGAGCAAAAAGAAGAAAATTGATAAACAAAAATATTCGCAATGGTTTCACAATTAAAACTCATGATATCCATAGGCCTCTCCTTTAGCACCGGAACCACAAGGGTCATCTCCACTAAACATCTTAGGACAAGGACAAAATCACTAGTCCTTACTTTACGGTTGTAATGCAAGGCTAAGGTATTAGTTCCAAAGAAAAGATAAAGTTGACAAATTGAGATCAACCACACTACCCTACACCTTCCACTTAACTCTCTAAATTAAACAAACCTGCCTTGCAGTTTTTACTATCTCTCACACTCTCAAAAAGATGAGTTTCAGAATTCACTAACCAAACTCATAATATGTTAAAGAAGTTTGAGATATGAGATATAACTCTCTCATTCTTTAACTAGCTCAAAACTTTAGACTTTGTCCTGATTGATAGATACCCCACACTTATTCCTTTAAATGTATACTAACTAAAAAATTCTTGCTCAAAACCTCCATTTTAAATAATAATAATTTTTTTTGTGTTAAATGAGAAAAACGAAGGGCATCAATAATCTCTCATTTTATAATCCCTTTTCGTAGAATCTTAAGATTATAAATTCTTCAATTACACTACCCCTAAAACTCTGAATTTTATTAATTCTTGACACTCTGACCAATTTACCATAAAACATTGTCAACAATCCTGATGCATATTACAACCCTACCTAGAGTGGCCAAATCTTAAATAGGAGAGGTAAAAGCATTTAGGCTATATGTTGAATAATAGAGTGTAAAAAAACAATTCATTGAATGTCACACCCCATAAGTGGCTTAATCGGAAATTGACAATTTTAAATGGATATTTAAGGACAATTGAGTAATTTATAAGTGAAAGAGGATTATATAGCAAGGAAATAAAAGATTTAAATGGCAGATTTTAGCTTGGTGAGTAAAAGGTAATTATCAAGGACTTATTAGTAATATTGTTTGGATCAAATTGTAAAAGAGGATTTAGTGGGTTTGTGAACCGTGCATGTGTGCCATGTGGAAGCAGAGTGTGTGTGTACGTGGTGAGGGAAAAGAGAAGGTTGAGAAAAATTTAGCTGGCTGGATAACAAAGACTGAAAGTTTTCTCTCTTCTTGGTTTGTCTCTCACGTAAACCACATTGTGTTCCTTTCTCCATTTACTGTTCTTTCCTACTTGTATGTGTGTGTGTGCTCATCTATTTTGAGAACTTTGGGTTTTAAGCTTTGAAGTGCAGAAGGTGAGTTTGGTTCTCCATCTTCTCTGTTTAAAGATTGTTCATTGCTGTTTCCTTGGATTTATACTGGGTTTAATTGTTGGTTTATGTAATCTGTTGAAGAGAAGAAGAAAGATAAAGGGAAAGAGAAGGTGGTGGACTGAGAGTGCAGTGGACATTTTGGGACTTCTTTCAGGTTTGGGAGTGTCTGTTTTTCCCATTTTGGATCCTGTTCCCAGTTTTGGTATTAATGTGTTTATGTGTGTGTTTGTATATGAAATGCTAGAGTTATGAAATGTTGTTTATATAATTTCAGTAGAAAAAGGAATGATATGAACATTCAATGAGTTGAATATGCATGAGATTGAATATGGATTTCCTGGAAAGTTAATGTTCTGACATTGCCTCTGTTTTAATTGTAAAAATGTGCTATTTGTGTTATAATTGCTGTGAATGTGCTCTGGAGACTTAAAGGTAAGTATTTGAATCATGATTGCATGAAAAATGGTTTTATATAAAGTGGAGTTTTAAATTTTAGAAGTACTCTGTTTTCTGGATTTTCTGGTTTTTCACGTTTTCTGGAAATAAGTTTGGAGAAGAAGAAGTCTGTGAGAGGAAGATCACGTGACGTGATGGGGCATCACGCCGTGACCTCCCTCCTTTGGGAAGTCACGTGGCGTGATGAAGCATCACGCCGTGACCTTCCTCCCTTTGGGAAGTCACGTGGCGTGATGAAGCATCACGCCGTGACCTTTCTCCCTTGGGAAGTCGCGACGTGATGGAGCATCACGCCTTGCGACCTCGCCTGTTTCTCGTGCTTCTTTTTCCTTCCCCTCTCAGGCGTCACGAGACGTGACTGGTGGTCACGCCGTGACCGCCTGCTCTTCTGCCTGGCGCTCGCGTGAAGCTGCGTCACGAGACACCACTGCCTGGGTGACTCGTGACCAGCCTTCCCCTGCTGCCCTGCTTTCTTAAAAACAAAGTTTAACTTCTGTTTTCAAGGGTTTTTACACTATATGACAAATAATTAGTTTTTAAAAACTGATTTGTGGTTAATAAATGTTTAATTATGAGATTGCTATACATGATTAATAATTACTGTACATGATTTACTAATTTATAATTTACATGAACAATAATTATTTCAATGTGAATTATTTGTACTCCTGCCTTTAATAATTGATACTGGATGCATTTAAATGTTTCTGATTTTGATCTAGACACATGTATACATGAAATATGTATTTGCATTTAGTGTATTTAATATTGATATTGGTGCTTGAATTATGAGTTGAGTTTTAAGCCTGAATAGTCTTAGTAGTGGATAAGTAAGCGCTTACTTAGGTCTGTGTGTGTGCAGCTGCTATATGATAAAACGTTATACTTGGGTCCATTTGGATCCTTGTTTCGATCCTGTATGGGTCTATATGGATTTAAATGCGAGACTTCGGTTTCTATATGAAAAATACATGTTTGAGACTCCTGTCTCTATATGCTTGGGATAATGTGTCCTATCAGTATCCAATTGACCGCATCCACTTCTAGAGAGTATTTTAGACTAATCAGGCTATATGTTTAAATGTGTTGCATATGTTGAAATGCATTTTTGACATGATTATAAGTATATGATGTATATGAGTTCTTGCATAACTTTATTTTATGCACCTTGAATCTATATAGTTACAATGATGAGAACTACGAATTGTATACTTAATTGATGGTATTGTATATTTATTTATGCATGTCAAGTAAAGAATTTGGAGATATGTTTACATGTAACTTTGATGCCTTTGCTTTTGAATTATTAGATTATTATTGTATAAATATTGTATATGCATATTGTGCATTTGTTTTGTTCCTCCCCACTAAGCGTTATCGCTTAGCACGGGCTCTTTTCCCGTGCAGGTGGCGAGTTTAGCTTGGAGTCGGATATCTGCAGGTCGGCCACTAGGAGTCTTTTGATGAAGTTATTTTTTTGAAGTCTTCCGCTGTAAATTTTTGTATATGGCTTGTGTATAGCAAAGTAAATTTTTGTAAAGGAACAAATATTATTTTTGTATATGTATTTGCTTACGAGCCTCTTTTTGTAAAACAATATTGATATATGTTACATGTAAAAAGGAATTACTATTAAATGATTAAAAGTTTCTTTACATCTCATTGGTTTTTGTTTATACATGTGTATATGGATTCGTTTATATGTGTTTGTCCGCGTGGCACTCCGGTATTCTTCCAACGGGGATGGCGGGGTGTTACAGCTTGGTATCAGAGCCCAGGTTTGGTGGTTCTGGGTTATGTTGTGATTGTTTGAGTATAGAGTTGAGTCTATGCATGAGAGTCAGTTTTGTTTAGTGGCCTAATGCAGATGTCTTGTGTTTTGTAGTGATTATATGGAGTCGGATCCAAGTGAGTATATGGGCGACACAATGGACAGTGTCTATATGGGTCGTAGAGAGAGTCCGATCAGAGGAGGTGATCCAGTGAGACAGGATAGGCCTGCACAGGAACCAGCACCAGCTGTGGGTGCAAATAGAGGAGCTGGTTTTGATCCAGCATTAGTGCAGGGTTTGTTGCAAGTGGTTGATAGGTTGACTGCTCCTAAGGCTCCAATAGAGTTGTTAAGAAAAAGAGGAGCAGATGATTTTCATGGGACTGCTTTAGATGAATCCAATGTGGCTGAGTTTTGGCTCAAGAGAGTAGGTAGGATTTTGCAAGAGATTAGATGTCCCGCAGATCAGAGAGCTTCATATGCAGTTTCGTTGCTTCAGGGACCAGCCTATGATTGGTGGGAGCTTGTGATGAGGAATCCTCAGCGACCAGCTGAGTTTACATGGGAGTATTTCAAGCAAGAATTTGAGCAAAAGTATATAACGAAGGCATACCAAGAAGCGAAGTGGAGAGAGTTCATCAGTTTGAAACAGCGAGGAATGACTGTTAGTGAGTATGACAAGGAGTTCAATAGGCTGAGTAAGTATGTGCCTGAGCAGTTGTTGACTGGTGAGTTCAGATGTAGACACTTTCTTGAGGGACTTCGTGAGGTGTACCGAGGTCCTTTGTCTGCAATGGTAGTCTTGCAACTAGTTGGATATTATCAGCTTGTGGCTGCAGCAATGAAGTTAGAGGAATCTGACGAGATTAAACAGAAGATGGCACAGAAGAGAAGAGCACCAGAAGGGGGAATTGTGAGTGCTAAGAAGTCTAAGGGTGCTCCAATTGAGCAAGGATATAGAGGGTCTGTTCAGGTACCTTCGGAAGTAGGTAGTGTGGCACCGCATGCTAGCAAGGGAAACCGAGCACCAGAGTGTGAGCATTGTCATAGGTACCATTGGGGTACGTGTCGCAAGATTACTGGCGCCTGTTTTAAGTGCGGAAGTATGGAGCATCGTTTTGCATTTTGCCCTGATCGACAAGTGGACCAGAACCAGCAAGAAAGCAAAAGATCCAATGTCATCCAAAGCAATCGTGAAGGAAGTAGACATCCGAGAGGACCATCTGAGACGGTGCAACGACCGGGTGCTACAGAGGATCATACTAGGCATCGCGCATATGCTATGACTACTGAGAATGTAACGGGTGCTGCAGGACCTTCGGGTAAGTGTTTATATGTTCGGTTTTGTCTTGTTTCGGTTTTGGTATTTGAGATGTGTTTGGATAAGCAAGGAAATTTCGAGGACGAAATTTTCTTAAGGAGGGGAGAGTTGTCACACCCCATAAGTGGCTTAATCGGAAATTGACAATTTTAAATGGATATTTATGGACAATTGAGTAATTTATAAGTGAAAGAGGATTATATAGCAAGGAAATAAAAGATTTAAATTGCAGATTTTAGCTTGGTGAGTAAAAGGTAATTATCAAGGACTTATTAGTAATATTGTTTGGATCAAATTGTAAAAGAGGATTTAGTGGGTTTGTGAACCGTGCATGTGTGCCATGTGGAAGCAGAGTGTGTGTGTACGTGGTGAGGGAAAAGAGAAGGTTGAGAAAAATTTAGCTGGCTGGATAACAAAGACTGAAAGTTTTCTCTCTTCTTGGTTTCTCTCTCACGTAAACCACATTATGTTCCTTTCTCCATTTGCTGTTCTTTCCTACTTGTATGTGTGTGTGTGCTCATCTATTTTGAGAGCTTTGGGTTTTAAGCTTTGAAGTGCAGAAGGTGAGTTTGGTTCTCCATCTTCTCTGTTTAAAGATTGTTCATTGCTGTTTCCTTGGATTTATACTGGGTTTAATTGTTGGTTTATGTAATCTGTTGAAGAGAAGAAGAAAGATAAAGGGAAAGAGAAGGTGGTGGACTGAGAGTGCAGTGGACATTTTGGGACTTCTTTCAGGTTTGGGAGTGTCTGTTTTTCCCATTTTGGATCCTGTTCCCAGTTTTGGTATTAATGTGTTTATGTGTGTGTTTGTATATGAAATGCTAGAGTTATGAAATGTTGTTTATATAATTTCAGTAGAAAAAGGAATGATATGAACATGCAATGAGTTGAATATGCATGAGATTGAATATGGATTTCCTGGAAAGTTAATGTTCTGACATTGCCTCTGTTTTAATTGTAAAAATGTGCTATGTGTGTTATAATTGCTGTGAATGTGCTCTGGAGACTTGAAGGTAAGTATTTGAATCATGATTGCATGAAAAATGGTTTTATATAAAGTGGAGTTTTAAATTTTAGAAGTACTCTGTTTTCTGGATTTTCTGGTTTTTCACGTTTTCTGGAAATAAGTTTGGAGAAGAAGAAGTCTGTGAGAGGAAGATCACGTGACGTGATGGGGCATCACGCCGTGACCTCCCTCCTTTGGGAAGTCACGTGGCGTGATGAAGCATCACGCCGTGACCTTCCTCCCTTTGGGAAGTCACGTGGCGTGATGAAGCATCACGCCGTGACCTTCCTCCCTTGGGAAGTCGCGACGTGATGGAGCATCACGCCTCGTGACCTCGCCTGTTTCTCGTGCTTCTTTTTCCTTCCCCTCTCAGGCGTCACGAGACGTGACTGGTGGTCACGCCGTGACCGCTTGCTCTTCTGCCTGGTGCTCGCGTGAAGCTGCGTGACGAGACACCACTGCCTGGGTGACTCGTGACCAGCCTTCCCCTGCTGCCCTGCTTTCTTAAAAACAAAGTTTAACTTCTGTTTTCAAGGGTTTTTACACTATATGACAAATAATTAGTTTTTAAAATCTGATTTGTGGTTAATAAATGTTTAATTATGAGATTGCTATACATGATTAATAATTACTGTACATGATTTACTAATTTATAATTTACATGAACAATAATTATTTCAATGTGAATTATTTGTACTCCTGCCTTTAATAATTGATACTGGACGTATTTAAATGTTTCTGATTTTGATCTAGACACATGTATACATGAAATATGTATTTGCATTTAGAGTATTTAATATTGATATTGGTGCTTGAATTATGAGTTGAGTTTTAAGCCTGAATAGTCTTAGTAGTGGATAAGTAAACGCTTACTTAGGTCTGTGTGTGTGCAGCTGCTATATGATAAAACGTTATACTTGGGTCCGTTTGGATCCTTGTTTCGATCCTGTATGGGTCTATATGGATTTAAATGCGAGACTTCGGTTTCTATATGAAAAATACATGTTTGAAACTCCTGTCTCTATATGCTTGGGATACTGTGTCCTATCAGTATCCAATTGACCGCATCCACTTCTAGAGAGTATTTTAGACTAATCAGGCTATATGTTTAAATGTGTTGCATATGTTGAAATGCATTATTGACATGATTATAAGTATATGATGTATATGAGTTCTTGCATAACTTTATTTTATGCACCTTGAATCTATATACTTAGAATGATGAGAACTACGAATTGTATACTTAATTGATGGTATTGTATATTTATTTATGCATGTCAAGTAAAGAATTTGGAGATATGTTTACATGTAACTTTGATGCCTTTGCTTTTGAATTATTAGATTATTATTGTATAAATATTGTATATGCATATTGTGCATTTGTTTTGTTCCTCCCCACTAAGCGTTATCGCTTAGCACGGGCTCTTTTCCCGTGCAGGTGGCGAGTTTAGCTTGGAGTCGGATATCTGCAGGTCGGCCACTAGGAGTCTTTTGATGAAGTTATTTTTTTGAAGTCTTCCGCTGTAAATTTTTGTATATGGCTTGTGTATAGCAAAGTAAATTTTTGTAAAGGAACAAATATTATTTTTGTATATGTATTTGCTTACGAGCCTCTTTTTGTAAAACAATATTGATATATGTTACATGTAAAAAGGAATTACTATTAAATGATATAAAGTTTCTTTACATCTCATTGGTTTTTGTTTATACATGTGTATATGGATTCGTTTATATGTGTATGTCCGCGTGGCACTCCGGTATCCTTCCAACGGGGATGGCGGGGTGTTACATTGAATAGTATGCTTTTAGCATACCAAATCGGCTCAATGGGATTAGCAATGGTAAAAATGCATAAAGGTGGGATGACTGTCATTTATAAGTGATTACAAAAGAAAGGCTGCCTAGGTCATATCCTAATCCTACCTGAGTTGCTACATTGTTTTAAAGGGTAATGAGAAAAGTTCTAGCTATCCTAAAATTCCTTCACTCCAGTGCTTTCATACATTAGTTTTAATTTTTTTTTCTCAAGATTTTCACATTCCAGCCTAAAGTGCAAAATGGATAAGAAATCACAAGATAATTGACCAACCGAAACTTTTTTGAAAAATAAAAACTCGTTAAAACATACAACTACTCTCTTGTTAAAATAGGCTCTCTAAACAATCCGTTCACAAATTAAAGTTTGAAACCATTCGAATCAAGAATAATAGATGGCAAACCAGACTAATGGTGCTGAGATAACACCAAATTAGCACAACAATAAACTTTAACAACAAAACAATGCGTAATTAAAATAAAGGTAAACAAAATAACTACTTAAAATAATAAAGCACACAAAACTTAGAATTAAAACAAAATATATCAGTTTAGAACTTGTTCTTCTTCGATAAAAAGTTATCAACATGAATGCATTGGCTTTGCTCCCCTACGCAACGCTTAAAATCTTGATGTCCCCAACATGTTAAACAACTAAAAACACTAAAACAAAAGAAAACAAAACATAGGGGACTCCCCGGGCTTAAATGTAACACCCTTAACACTCTATACTATGCATACATTAAATAGATACCACAGTAATCACATCAATATTGACAATGTAAGACAATGATATAATGCACAGTTCAGTAAAAAATGTTCACATTCAAATATGCATAATAACATAGCAGTCCATACATAGCACTGCTTAAAAATGTTCATACATAACCTCGCTATAAATCATAAGCTATATAGTCCACCGAAGTTGTATACATGCCATACCTATCCTTTAATTTCTACACTCGCTTCTCTTCACGTCTGTCATTAAAAATTCGGCCACTTAAAAAGTTCCTATTTTCGTAACCTGTGCGCAGCAACAACACTATGCGCTAAGCATTGAAATGCCTTGTGGTGGATACATATCCTAAATTTTCCATACTATTACTACATGCATGCACACACAAGCATATATCTTTATTTCTATTATATAAACATTAATTCTTAAGAATTCTAAGTAATTTATGCTTTACTTTTACTGTCTCAACCAATCTTTTGTTTTAATCAATTATCTTATACCCTTTTCATTATTTTAATAACCATATTTTAACATTACTATTACTGTTATCGAAATCATCTTTATCTATACTATTAACTTTCACATTAATACTATTATATCCGGTCCTTTAATTTAATGACCAGTTATATTAACAACATCTATAAATATCTTATTAACTTATTCATTTATTTTTCATTATTTGTTTGTAATTTATATATCAGTTTCAGTTACAGTTACACTCTACACTTGGGCACAATATCCGTTACTAACATATTCATTAAACAGTCATTATCGATGTTATTTACGATACTGATTAACTGTTATTATTTTCTTTATATCTTTGATATTGCTTTTATAGAACCATTTTTAAAACTATAAACATAACATGTATTTACTTTATTTTTTGACTTAATTTTTACTCAGTTATGTAACACCCTGATTTCCCCCCTAGTAGTTTGAGCCATTTTGCATCTGTGTGTATGTGTATTTGTGGTATGTGTATATTTTATTTTGGGTTATATGCATGTTTTTTGCCTGGTTATAGTGTGGTTGCTTGTATTGTTGTAGGGTGTGAGCTAGTAGAGTTTGGCTTGGGTGTTATGTAGAGTTTGATTGTAGGGTGTGAGTGATTAAATTCCAGAAATGGCAAGATGACATGTGGCACGAGAATTAGGGAGGGGTATAAATAGCAAGAGGAGAGAAAGAGAGAGCAGCATTTAGCTGCCTTGCTCTCCCGTTCTCTTCCCCTCAAGCTATTTCCTCTTCCCTTCTTCTTCTTCTCCTTATTCTATCCTGATCCATCTCCCTTTGGCTAAGTTTATTGGTGGAAATTAATCAACAAAAGTGTTAGTTGGTGAGTTTAATTAGTTTATTCTTCTTCTTTCTTCTTCATATGATTTTTTATTAGAGTGTGTTTTGAGTTAGGGTTTTGTTGGTTGTGTGTTTTTTATGTTTTATTTAGTGGTGCCTCCTTAAGAACCTAAGGGCAAAGAGAAGGCTAGTGGGAGTAGTGCTCTTTGATTGGAGCAATGGATTTATAGGTTTGGGATTGTTGTTATTTTGATGCAATGCATGATTGTCTACTTTGATTTGATTTATTGGAAAAATTATATGCTTAGTGATGTTCATGTGGGTCCATATGTTATGAGTTTTGCTTAATGTGAGTTGAGATGCCTTATTGATGGATTGTTGAATCAAATTGAGTTGTTGCGATCTTAAGCATGTTTTGAGTATGGTTTTTCATGATTTTTAGCATGTTTCTGGGTTTTTGTTGTTTTACATGAAGGTAGGGATTTCCATACTACCATGTAAACGTATTCTGGATTGATGTTTTCCTGGTCCGTCGAGCCACACAGCGGTAAGGAATTCCATACCGCCGTGTAATTGCCCTTTGGACACTTATTAGGAATTATTTTCTTTGGCTGCCTCATGAGTCGTGAAGGCTAGCATGACTCATGAAGCTCTTTCACGAGTCATGAGGTTGGCACAACTCGTGAAGCTCCCTCGTGGTGGCTGTGCACGACTCGTGAAGTTTCTGTCACGAGACGTGATATAGAGCATGACTCGTGAAGCTTCTATCATGAGTCGTGACACCGTGCACGAGTTGTGACACTGAGCATGACTTGTGACAGCCCTCGTCCTGCCTTGGTGTTTGGCCTTTCCTTACCACCATGTAGAATACCTTACACGGCGGTAAGGTCTGGTCATACCGCCGTAAAAATGCCTTCTGTCCTGGAATTTTTCTAACGTTTGAATTCTTGACCTTTTGATCCATTTTAACTTATAATTTGGTTTTAATATTTATTTAGCATCACCTCAGCTTTAAAATGATATTTAACTGCAATTATATTTTCTTCATTCAAAGTATATTGAATGTTATGTTCGATTATGGAATGTTTTATGCATGGCCTGTAAGAGTCAAATTAGTGGATAGTTAGGCATGCCTAATAGAGTTCAGTAGTTGTAGCCCCAATGTGTTTCGGACCCTGATCAGGTCCCTGTTTTGATCCTTGCGATCCTCAATGTGTAAGGATCTTGTTTAAGATTCCCAAATGTGAAAATGTTTTGAATGAGAAAATGATGATGTTGCTTTTCGATTGTACCCTCGGGTACCCGTTATGTGTTCACTCGTTATCCGCTATTGTGAGTTAGTAGGTGTTCATTTCGTTTGTTTGTTTATTGTGACCACAAGTATATGAAATTGGCATGATTGATGAATTTGAATATGAGCATGTGAAACCAATTGATATATGAATTGACTATGAGCTTGTGAATGCATTTAAGCCATGATTTATATATATATATATGTTATTATAAGCATAAGCCATTTTGAATGTGTTTTGCCTCAACGACCATTGTGAATGGCCATTTGTATTATTGTGTGTTTTCTCTACTAAGCGTTATTGCTTAGCACGGGTGTTTTATCCATGCAGGTGCGGAAGGTTTTGAGCTTTTGGGAGAGTCTCTGCAGGTCCAGCCAACATAGAAGTTTTGAAGTGTTAGGGCATAGCTGTTCTTAAGATTCCTTTGTAATATTTGGACTCTCATTGTATTTATTATTTTGTACCGCTTCCGCCATGTAATTCTTAAGATGATTCTTTTTATAATATCAGTTTTGTTCAGAACATAATTGTAATGATCCTTTTATATTAATGAATGATCATTTTGTTTTCGAGTTTTTAATTTCGCTGCATGTCTGTATATTGTATATTTGTTTAGTTTTTGCTTTGTTGGTGGCACCCCTTCTCGTACGGGTTCTCACTCACTAGAGGATGGGTTCTCCTACATATGGGTAGGGGTTGTTACAAGTTTTGGTATCAGAGCTCGGGTTTAGGCATTTTTTGTGTGTTTGTTGTGTGTAAATGTATGTCTAGGACTGTGTTGGCTAATGTGGATGTCTCTGTGTTTATTATAGATTGATTCTATTCGTGGATCACTCTAGGGGTCAGCTAAGAGTGCTTATCCCCAAGAGCAAGATTTGACTGTGTCTGGTCCTGCTCAACCAGCTAGGGTGCACCCTGAGGCCGCAGCCATGCCTTTTGAGGCTATGTTGAAGATCTCTCAGGACATTGCTCGGGTCTTAGAAAGGGTGACTGTTCTGAAAGCCCCTATTGAGAACATGAGGAAAGTTGGGGTGGAGGATTTCTATGGAACAAGTCTTGTTGAGTCAGAATTGGCCGATAAATGGATTGACAAAGTTGAGCGAGTTCTTGAGGAGACTCGTTGCCCTCCTAAAAGGCAAGTTGAATGTGCTATTACCTTGCTTCAGGGATCGGCCTATGACTGGTGGAAGTTGGTTCGTAGGCATCCCCAGTTGCCTGATCCGGTCACCTGGGAATTCTTTAAGATGGAGTTCATGAGTAAGTATGTGACCAAGGCTTATAAAAAAGCAAACTAGGTGCAATTTATGAGTTTGAAGCAGAGGGCTTTGTCGGTTTCTGAGTATGAAAAAGAGTTTAATAGGCTTAGGAAGTATGCTCCTGAGGGTATTATGAGAGAAGAGTTTCGGTGCCAGAATTTTGAGGCTGGGTTGAATGAGTCACTGAGGGCTATGCTTATTTCTCTGGTGAGTACCCCTGCTATCAGTTACTACCAAATTGTCCAAGCAGCTGAGAGAGAAGAGTGGTCTGAATTGATTTTGAGAGATAGAGCTTAGAGAAGGAATCCCCCTCATGGAGGTTCGTTTTTACATAAGAGATCGAGGAATCCGCAAGATGAGTTTTCTTCTGGTCCTGCTTTGAGAGGTAGGAGGCAAGGATCTACAGTTGGGTTGAGTGTTGGGAGAGGTAGTTCTGGTGGTAGAGGTGAAATTGTGCGTAAGTGTTCTAACTGCAGTAAACGACATAAGGGCGAGTGTAGGTGGCTCACTGGTAGTTGTTTCCGTTGTGGAAGCACCGAGCATTTTCTAACTGATTGCCCTAAGTTGAGTTTGAATACTAGAGATCAGCGTGAGGCTAGCCGAGCGGGGTCTAATGCCTCTCAAGCAAGTCGAGGTAGAGGCAGAGGTAGACGTCAAGGTGGTCGGCCTAGAGAAGGTGCTCTATCGGAATCAGTGGATCGTCCTTAAATGGTTCCAGTGAGGGCGTATGCTATGAGGGCTCTGGATGAGCAAGATGCACCTGATGTGATTGCAGGTAAGTTTCTACTCTGTGACACTGAGATGTATGCTCTAATTGACTCTAGTTCCACACACTCATATTTGTGCACGGATAAGTTATTTAATAAGTTGTATGATGTTGATCAGTTAGATTATGAGATTTGTGTGACCAGTGCCTTAGGGGATAGTATCGATGTGAGTAGAGTGTTTAGGAATTGTCCCCTTTTGGTCCAAGGTGTTGAGTTTCCAGCAGACTTGATAGATTTGCCATTTCGGGAATTTGATTTGATTTTGGGAATGGATTGGTTAAGTAAGCATCGGGCAGTGGTAGATTGTCATAGGAAGATGGTTGTGTTGCGAGATAGAGATCAGTCTCGGGTTGTGGTTAAAGGTTTAGGCTCGAGTTCAATAGGGAATGTGATTTATGCCATGCAAGCTAAGAGGCTTATGAGAAACGGTTGTGAGGCATTTTTAGCAGTCATGTTTGATTTTAAGCACGATCAAGTTAAGATTGAGGAAATCCCAGTAGTTAAGGAGTTTGAGGATGTTTTTCCAAGTGAGTTGCCAGGGTTACCTCTGGAGAGAGAAGTAGAATTGTCCATAGAGATAGTGTCGGGTACTGCTCCTATTTTTAAAGCACCTTATCGAATGGCTCTTGTAGAATTGAGAGAACTTAAAACTCAATTACAAGAGCTATTAGACAAAGGCTTCATTAGACCTAGCATATCTCCATGGGGAGCACTAGTGTTGTTTGTTAAGAAAAAGGATGGTACATTAAGGATGTGCATCGATTACCGTCAAATTAATAAGGTCACCATGAAGAATAAGTATCCTTTGCCTCGAATTAAGAATTTGTTTGATCAGATCAGAGGTGCAGGAGTCTTTTCTAAGATTGATCTTCGGTCTGGGTATTATCAGCTTCGGGTTAGAGATGCGTATGTGGTTAAGACTACATTTCTGACTTGATATGGCCACTATGAGTTTCTTGTGATGCCATTTAGTTTGACCAATGCACCTGTGGCTTTTATGGATTTAATGAACAGAGTGCTCAGGCCATATCTCGATCGATTTGTTGTTGTATTTATTGATGACATCCTGGTGTACTCGAAGGATGAGAGTGAGCATGAGGAGCATCTTTGGACAGTGCTTCAGGTTTTGAGGGATAACCATCTGTTTGTGAAGCTCAGCAAGTGTGATTTTTTGCTTAGAGAGGTGACTTTCTTGGGTCATATTGTGTCAGCTAAGGGTATTCAAGTAGATCCAGCTAAGTTTGAGGCGATTGTGTATTGGAAGGCACCTAGGAATGTTCAGAAAGTGAGAAGTTTTCTGGGTTTGGCTGGATATTATCGTCGGTTTGTTAAAGGGTTTTCCGTCATTGCTGCTCCTATGACTCGACTTTTGAGAAAAGGGGTCAGATTTGAGTGGTCGGATAAGTGTCAGGCATGCTTTGAATAGTTGAAGAGGTTGTTGGTCGAAGCACCTATACTTACTCAACCCATTTCGGGTAAAGACTTTGTGATGTATAGGGACACTTCGGGAGTTGGGCTTGGTTGTGTTCTGATGCAAGAGGGTAAGGTTGTGGCTTATGCGTCTCGTTAGTTGAAGCTTCATGAAAGGAACTGTCCAACGCATGATTTAGAGGGTGTGAGTGATTAAATTCCACCAATGGTAAGATGACATGTGGCAAGAGAATTAGGGAGGGGTATAAATAGCAAGAAGAGAGAAAGAGAGAGCAGCATTTAGCTGCCTTGCTCTCCCGTTCTCTCCTCCTCACGCTATTTCCTCTTCCCTTCTTATTCTTCTCCTTGTTCTATCCCGATCCATCTCCCTTTGGCTGAGTTTATTGGTGGAATTTAATCAACTCAAGTGTTAGTTGGTTAGTTTAGTTAGTCTCTTCTTCTTCTTCTTCTTCTTTCTTCTTCATTTGATTTTTTATTAGTGTGTGTTTTGAGTTAGGGTTTTGTTGGTTGTGTGTTTTGGATGTTTTGTTCAGTGGTGCCTCCTCAAGAACCTAAGGGCAAAGAGAAGGCTAGTGGGTGTGGTGCTCTTTGATTAAAGCAAAGGATTTTCAAATTTTGGGATTGTTGTGATTTTGATGCAATGCATGATTGTGTACTTTTATTTGATTTACAGGAAAAATTATGTGGTTAGTGATGTTCATGTGGTTAGTGATGTTCGTGTTGGTCCATATGTTATGAGTTTTGCTTGATATGAGTTGAGATGCCTTATTGATGGATTATTGAATCAAATTGAGTTGTTATGATCTTAAACATGTTTTGAATATGGTTTTTCATGATTTTTGGCATGTTTCTGGGTTTTTGTTGTTTTACACGGAGGTAGGGATTTCCATACCACCGTGTAAACATTTTCTGGATTGATGTTTTCCTAGTCTGTTGAGCCACACGGCAGTAAGGAATTCCATACCGTTGTGTAATTGCCCTCTGGACGCTTGTTGGGAATGATTTTCTTCGGTTGCCTCACGAGTCGTGAAGGCTAGCACGACTTGTGAAGCTCTTTCACGAGTCGTGAAGGTTGGCATGACTCGTGAAGGTCCCTTGTGGTGGCTGTGCACGACTCGTGAAGTTTCTGTCACGAGTCGTGATATTGTGCACGACTCGTGAAGCTTCTGTCACGAGTTGTGACACCGTGCACGAGTCGTGACACTAAGCACGACTCGTGACAGGCCTCTTCCTGCCTTAGTGTTTGGTCTTTCCTTTCCACCATGTAGAATACCTTACATGGCGGTAAGGTCTGGTCATACCGCCGTGTAAATGCCTTCTGTCCTGAAATTTTTCTAACGTTTGAATTCATGTCCTTTTGTTCCATTTCAACTTATAATTTGGTTTTAATATTTATTTAGCAACACCTCAGCTTTGAAATGATATTTAACTGTAATTATGTTTGCTTCATTCAAAGTATATTGAATGTTATGTTCGATTATGGAATGTTTTATGCATGGCTTGCAAGAGTCAAATTAGTGGATAGTTAGGCATGCCTAATAGAGTTCAGTAGCTGCAACCCCAATGTGTTTCGGACCCTGATCAGGTCCCCGTTTGGATCCTTACAATCCTCAATGTGTAAGGATCTTGTTTAAGATCCCCCAATGTGAAAATGTTTTGAATGAGAAAATGATGATGTTGCTTTTCGATTGTACCCACGGGTACCCCTTATGTGTTCAGTCATTATCCGCTATTTTAAGTCAACAAGCGTTCATTTCATATGTTTGTTTATTGTGACCATAAGTATATGAAATCGGCATGATTGATGAATTTGATTATGAGCATATGAAACCAATTGATATATGAATTAACTATGAGCTTGTGAATGCATTTAAGCTATGATTTATATATATATATGTGATTATAAGCATATGCCATTTTGAATGTGTTATGCCTCAACGACCATTCTGAATGGCCATTCATATTATTGTGTGTTTTCCTCACTACGCGTTATTGCTTAGCACAGGTGTTTCATCCGTACAGGTGCGAAAGGTTTTGAGCTTTTGGGAGAGTCTCCGCAGGTCCAGCCAACATAGAAGTTTTGAGGTGTTAGTGCTTAGTTGTTCTTAAGATTCCTTTGTAATATTTGGACTCTCATTGTATTTATTATTTTGTACCGCTTCCGCCATGTAATTTTGGAAGATGATTCTTTTTGTAATATCAGTTTTTGTTCAGAACGTGATTGTAATGAAGCTTTTATATTAATGAATGATCATTTTGTTTTCAAGTTTTTAATTCCGCTGTATGTCTGTATGTTGTCTATGTGTTTAGTTTTTGTTTTGTTTGGTGACACCCCTGCTCGTACGGGTTCTCACTCCCTAGAGGATGGGTTCTCCTACGTATGGGTAGGGGGTGTTACAAGTTATATTTCATATTATATATACTTGAATTGTCAAAACTATTACTTAATCACTAACTTAATTGTGGACTTAACATTATTATTCTTTCATTAGCTTTTAGCATTTTACTGACAGTCCTAAATTTCTTCAGTTAAAGTTTTATTACTCACTAATACCCTAACCTTCCAATAACTTTTCGATTATCTAATAACATTTTTTTTACTTTCATGAGTACTACATACTAAAGACTTTAAATTCCATTTATTTTATTTCCATATAACTAGCTCATAATTATGCTACTTGTTAATTATCTTACACTATCTTTTATTTATTTCTGATATATATATATATTAACCTAATCATCTTTGTACCAGCATCGCCATTACTCGTTATTACAATTAATATTATTGACTATTGTCACTATTAATAACTTTAACAGTTACATACTTATGTCTATACCTTAATCTACATATTGACATAAACTAATATCAACATTAATACTATCATTATAATTATTCCTATTATTAAATCATGAATTTCTTCATTTATTTTCAATAATATAGTTATCTTTCATAGTACTTATCAATCACATTTTAAATCCCTAAATTTAAATTACTATCATCAATTGCAATTTAATCTCTAAACTTTTCACTATTTTACAGTATTACTTATCGTTCCCACATATTTAAGGTAATACCATTAATTTACTTATTGTCATCTTTATTTATTATCTATCATGCAATTGCCACTTAGTCCTTATAAAATCAGCATTCTTTTACTATTTTAGACTTAGGTCCTTTAAACATTACTAAAATTACAATTTTGCCCTTGAACAATTATTTTCTTATTCAATTATTTACATGTAACAATCTTTATAATCTTTATTTATTTAATTCACTAAACTAAATTCACATACATGCCACATGGATATAAATAACACATTTAATATCAATTATCCCAATATTTAATTCATTTAATTTTAGTACATGCAAAAATATTCTTAATGTCAATTAAATCACTCATTTAAGGAAATAAACATAAAATTACATAATTTCATTTAGGTTCTCATATTATATCATATTTACATCTAGGTCCTTCAGTTATTATTAAATTATAATTTTACCTTTAACTTTTTTATATTTACAAATATGCCATCAAATTAATTTATCAATTTATTTATTTAATTAATTAACAAGAAAATTACAATTAAATCACTTAATTAAAGGCATTTACACATTTAACACGCATAAAAGTCCATATTCTCCATTTTGTCCCTAAATATGGCAAAATTACAATTAGGTCCTTAAACTTTACCAAAATTACCAAAATGCCACTAGTCCATTTTATTTTACCATTTTACATTATTTAACGTGCAAATTATGATTTTACCCTCCAATTACCAATTTCATGCCAAATTATATTTTAGTCCTCAAATAGTTACCAATTTTCACATTTAACCAATTAATGACATTTTTACCCTTATTAACCTTTAATAACATACATGTGGACAAAATTACCATTATGTCCTCAAACTTTTTACATAATTCCAATTATATCTATTTTTCATGCAAATATCACTTTAATCACAATTTAAACATTCTAAGCTGATTTTTATCAATTTACCCCCTTTACAGTACTGGCAGATATCTATGACATGGATAAACGAGACACGAATCCCTAAAGGCTCCAATAACCTGACGGACCCCTAAATATTACTTCAGTCTTTAATATATACCAGAGGAATCCCGAGGGACCACCCCTGTCTTTAAATACTTTTCAAAATATTTTAACCTTTAAATACGGTGAGGTAGGATCGTCATTGGCCTCCAGAAAAGTGAGACGTCATGCTCACACCTGTTGTCTTATGTCCCTATGGCTAGCCAACATATCCTGAACTAGATTTGACTACCAGAATACTACAAAGGGCACTAAAATTCCACTTTTCACATTTTTAAGTTACCAGACATACTTTTCATGGAATTTTATCATATTATTCCATTCTTTTTCATACAATTCAATTATTATTCATGTGATTATCATCATCATACCATCACATGTCATGAAAACTCATTATTCCATCATGGTACGCATGTATACATATATTCACACATTCGGCCAACATACTAACTTTTCACTATTAATTATTTTTCTCAACTTTAACATTTATTTAGGCTATTCATATGTTAAATAACATAGCTATGCCATTAATTCACATTAAAACACATCAAAATCATACCTTTACATGCATAACCCATTCGGCCTCACATGTACATCATACATCATGCAAATATTTCATGTTCTAACACATGCCATTTGTTAAGTCACATGCCAAATACCATGTATAAACCATGAACATGCCATAAACATCATCATAAATCATGAAAAACCCATATATACCATTTAGCCTACATACTAATCTTTCACTCACAATTATTTTCGTCAACTTTAACATTTATTTATGTCATTTACATGTTGAATAACATAGCTATGCAATTATTTTCAATTAAAACTCATAAAATTCATACCTTTACATATGATAACCATTCCACATACATACATCATGCATCATGACATTTTCACATGCTCTAACACATACCATTAGATATATAACATGCCAAATATAATGTATACATCATAAACAAGCCCTAAACATCATCAAAACACATCAACATCATGTGATATACCATTTGACCTAAGTAGAGATTCATCATGCCAACTTTGTATTCTCATTTTAAACTTTCATATCATCACTTTCAACCTTCCTAAATAAGTCCATATGATTTGATTCAATTAAACATGCATATTTCACATACTTTATGTTTAAACATAACTAAAAATTATATTTTTAACATGGAAAAAGGAGGACATTGTATCCACTAACCTTATTGATGCGAAACCCCAAGGCTAAAGAACCCAAAACCCCTTGAACATACAATATGGCATGAACATGAACAAGAATAAACCCTCAATCTAAAGAACCTCCAAACACCTATGTGAATGGAAACGCTTATAATATATTAATTTTAAAACACAAGAACAGAATTCGCCATAAAGTAAATACCTTGATAAGAATTAAAATTTCTTGATGCAAAAGAAGAAGACAAATAATCCTCTCTAAGGAAGAAGTCGGCCAAGCCAAATAAAAGTCTCAAAATATCAAAATCTTCAACTCTGAATTGCAATCACATTTTTTAGGAGTATTTATACTCCCTTAAGCTAATCTTAATTAATCAAATAGGACTTTAAACATGGGCCTTACACCAAGGTAACTAAAGCCCACACTAATTAACTTAAAATAAAGCCCAAAAAGCCTAAAAAGAACTAATTAAATGAGCCCAAGCTAATTAAAACCCACCTCAATTAAATAAGTCCCAAAAAATAAGTTAAGGCCTAACATATTACAAATAATCAAATAAAAATAATAAATAAAAGCCTAAATTAAAAGCCCAAACAAATCAACCCCTTAATCTACCAATTAGCACATGCATTGCACATGCTCTAGCTCACATGCATAGCACATGACATGGCACATGCTTGGCACATGTCAAGGTCACATGTCTGGCACATGTCAGGTGTCACATGACCAACACATGTCAAGTCATCACATGACTAGCACATGTCCATCTTCGATTTGGCCCATGTACTTCCTTCAATCCTTCTTTAACTTCACCAAATTTGATCTCCATGAATCCGAACTTGCAAAGTTTATAATTTTGCAATGTTGACCCCCTTGTGAACGCATCATTCCCTCCCTCTTTAGAAAAGATTCGTCCTCAAATCTTTATCTTATTCAAGTTGGGAATTAGCACTTGTAAAATAAATTAATCTTCATATAGGATCTTCTGAATAGGTGAAAATAAATTGAATGCTTCTTCAGTAAAGAACTCATCATGTTCCTGCAAGGTAACACGAAAACTAGGCAAAACATGGTTAGTCTTTAATACGATCTTTTCGTTCTAATCATTATTCTCTTCATTTTCCACGTGCAATTCAGCCTCCTCAACTACTAAAGGAGCAATCATAGCATGCTGATCCTCCATCTTAACTACACAAGCATCCTCCTTTTCACTCAAAGCAACATCTTTGCTTTCAATTATTTCTTCCTTTTCACTCAAAATAACATCTTCTTCACATCCACTTATTTCTTCCTCATTCATAACCTCTTTATCATATAAATTTATAGCATCTCTTTCGGTTTCACAAATAATCTCTTCTACTATAACTTCCTCTTTCTTTCTTTTCTCCTTTTTTAAACAAATATCTAGCTGTTTAAGGACTTGTTTAAACTGCAATTCTGAATTTTTAAGCTCTTCCTTCAATAACTTGGTATCCTTTTTTAACTCATTCAATGCTTCTTGATCTGAGTGTCATCTTGATTTGTAATAGTACATCCTCACAATCACTCCCTCACGTGTTTCACTCAAAAGATAGCACTCCACTCGTATTTCACTTAATTTTGGCTTTTGCCCTCTTTTAAGCTCACACACTCAAGCCTTTTTCCACTCAAGCTTGCTATCTTCAATTACACTTCAGAACTAAATTCCAAGTCAATATGACTCATAATTTAGCAAATTTAAATGAGAATGCAATGACAACACTTAACAAAGAAGATAGGCTAAATTCTAGAAGCAAGATAACAAAATGAAGAAAGTTGAAATAAACATACAAAATGAAGGTATGTGTAACAACCCGATTTGGCCTTAGTAGAATTTTGGAATTTTTGTTCGGGAATTCAAGAGTTTGGGTTTATAAGAGAGTGTAATTGAAGGAGTTTTGAGTTGATTAAGGTTATACATTTTGCTCGAAGAAAATTGTTTTGAGAAGATGAACGAGTGGCTTGTGTATGGGTTCTGTCGCGAGCGCGACAGTGTCGCGGGCATGACAGAATGCTTCCCATGAATCCCACTTGAGTTGGATTATCTGATGTGCATCGGACACGTGGCGGCATAGGAGATTTACAAGTGGCATCATAGGGAATTGACACATGACTATAAGAGAGAGTGACATGTGGCATGGGACTTTTTGGATTAAGAAGGATTAATTGAGAGTGGTTTGCCTTTAATGAGGTAAGTGGGCAATTATGGAAGTCTTTGGCTTTGGATGAGCATTGACCGGCCACTCTCTAAGCAATTCTTCTTTCAATTTTCTGTTTTTGGCCTTTTCTCATCTTTATTCTTTTGCTTTTCTTTGGTTTTGCCATGCTCTTCCTCTCTTCATCTTTTGTTGCTTTTCTTCTTCATTTGTATTTGCTCCTCAAGAGAATTTCTTGGATTGGTTTAAAGAGAGTGAGTTAAGGGTTTGACTTGGACCCTTGAGAAGGTAAGTTGGGTTTGTTTTTCGATCTGACCTCCTTTTTTCTGTTTTTTATTTAAAGTGAAAAAAGGGTTAACCTAAGTGTTTTGGTTTTGCTATGCATGAGAGCTATGGATAAGAGATTGGACAAGGAAAGGAAAGGGTTAGAGCTAAATAGAGCATAGAGTTCAAGCTTTCTAGAGGTAGGGATCGTGTACGAATCTTAGTTTGATCATTTTGATTGCTTAAGGTACTTATGATATGTGTGTATATGTTTATAAGTATGTGAATTGATCAATTGAGTGTGTGTGTTGATGATAATGTTTGATTTGGCAAATTCTGCCTATTTGTTATCTGACCTCTGTGTGATGTTTTTGTCATAAGTGTAGTTATAGACCACTTAATTGAGTGATTCTTGATCCATTAGAGCCAAGACTTTAATTCCTAGAAAACTTCCAGAAATGATCTTGAGCAAATTCTTGCTCTAAGACCCCTTAAAATTTGACAAAACAGAGGTGTCTCTACCTTGGCCGGTTCATTTGACCAGTTCAGTTTATTTAGATTATATCTGATGTTACAGATGTCCAATTGACCTAAAAATTGTTCCATTTGAAACATAACATCCTAGGGAATAATTGTTAAGAAGAGAGTTTTGCCTAAAAATGACATATAGAGGTCGGGTTAGATGATGCAATTTTCAGGTGAGAAGTTGGCTTATAAATGTTCCTGACGGAGCCTTCTGTGACGAGTGCGACAAAAACATGTACTTCAGAAGTTTGATGATGTCCTAGTCATGTTGAGTAGCACGTCTAGGATAGAAAAGCAAGGAGGAGCATGAGTCGAGCTCAGGAGCACGAGTCGTGCTCAACCAGAGAGAAAAGAAGAGCGAGCACAAGATGTGCTCTAGGAGAGGAAGAAGAGGAGGGAGTGAGCACGAGTCGTGCTCAGGAGCATGAGTTGTGCTCAACCAAAGAGAAAAGAAGAGGGAGCACGAGATGTGCTCCAGGAGAGGAAGAAGAGGAGGGAGTGAGCACGAGTCATGCTCAGGAGTAAGAGTCGTGCTCATGCCCTCTCCTTTTCTGTTGGTCCCGTTTTGATCTATTGCTTCTATTTTGAGTTGTTATATGTTTAGATGAGTGTTACATATCACCATTTGGTTCATGTTTGGTTTAAAATTATCTTTTAAACCCCTTACATGATTAGTATTAATTAAATGAACATGATTAATAATCTTTATATATGAATTAAATGCCTCTGAATTTGATAAAAGCACTTGAATTACAGTTGATGAGTTGGTATCTGTGTATAGCAATTGAGATGTTTTTGAGCCTGATTACCGTTATAGTAGATAGATAAGAATGCTTATAAAGGGTTAGAGTGCAGCTGCTAGAGTTAGTCTTAATTGTGCCCAGAGTTCGGAATACCTTGTGTATTCCACAGAGTTTAGAGTTAATTCTCCATATGCAAAATACTGTAAATAGTATCCAGATGTTGCCCGTATCCACCATGATAGGAATTCAGGCTTGTCTTGTTAATGTCATGTAGTGAATTTGAGATGATTTAGGGTATTGGTCTCAATAAATATTATAGTACATGAGAGAGATGCTTTAAATACATGACAGTTGTATGTGTAAATATATGGTTACATGATAATGTATATTTGAATAAATGAGATGTACAAGATATAGGGTGCATAAATCAGTGAAAGAGTAGATGTTACCTACATGTGAGCTTATAGTATTTGATATTTGAGCATCCAACCTATACACGTATAAGAGCTATATGCATGAGCTATTTGATTTTTTCAAATGAAACGTGTCATTTATTTGTGACTTCGTAAAGAAGTCCTTTGCATTATTTTCATCCCCACTAAGCGTTATCGCTTAGCACGGATGTTTATTTCCGTGTAGGTTTACAGGTTCGGATCAGTGAGCGGTATCTGTAGGTCAAGGCCACTAGGGAGTTTTGATATCTTTTTGTATAATATAGAAATAAAGTTTATGATGTTTTGAGTAACATCATTATGTATATCAGAAGTATAGTATCGACATGTAAATATTAAATGTATTTGTATATGTATCGAAAATGAACATGTAATAAGTATAAAGCTTTTATAATATGTACAGTTTATATATATAATAAGAGTATTTTGTTCAGGCCCAAATTATTTCTAATTAATTATTGTTATCGCTTCCGCTATTGCGTATGCATGTGTACGAGTATGTGTGCGATAGAGTCCGCGTAGCACCCCGATATTCCTTCCCGAGTGTATGGGGGTGTTATAGTATGTATGCTCTCCGAATATGCAAGTTAAATAAACAAGAATCAAGTTGTTAATTATAGTGTAAATGGAAGCAAAAAAATACTAGACACCAAAAATAGCAACTTAAGAATGAAATAAATTAACAAATAAGGAAACCAAAAATGTTCAAGTCAAGTTAAGGAAACTATTATGTCCAAGACAAAATAAGGAAACTAATATGTCTAGACTTAATTAAATCAAAATAAGGAAACCCAAATGTCTAGATTAAGACAATAATTTAATTTATCTAATTTAATGTCCTAATCTAAATGATGTCCTAATCCTAATTTTTTTTAATTACCTCTAACTAATTAGATAATAATATTTCTATCCTAAAGAAATACAATCCTAATTGTTCACACCAACCACAAGTAAATCCAAATTGAAAGACTTTTTTTGGAAATTAGGATGAATAGTGCGTGAACAGTGCGTGAACAGTACATGAATAGTACCCAAAAAATATTTTTGCCTTCTTTTCTTTTCTTTTTTTTTTATATAACTAGATAACAACTAGAATAAAAAATAACTAAATTTTCAAGATCAAACAACCAAAAACACACTAAGAACAAGGGGTCCCAAAACTTAGTAACCTAATGAAATTGATGAAAAAATAAACTAAAACAGCAAATAACAAAGGATAAATAAGAATTTAATACTAATCCAATCTCTGATACCAAATGATGCGGAACCCCAAGGCTAACCCAAAACCCCTTGAACATATAATATGGTATGAACATGAAAATGAATAAACCCCCAATCTAAAGAACCCCCAAACAACTATGTGAATGGAAATGCTTATAATGGATTGATTTTTAAAACACAAGAATAGAATTCGCCACAAAGTAAATACCTTGATAAGAATTAAAAGTTCTTGATGCAAAAGAAGAAGACAAACAATCCTATCCAATGAAGAATTCAGCCAAGCCAAATAAAAGTCTCAAAATATCATAATCTTCAAGTCTTAATTACTATCACGTTTTTTAGGAGTATTTATACTCCCTTAAGCTAATAAAAACCCTAATTAATCAAATAGACCTTTAAACATGGGCCTTACACCAAGATAACTAAAGCCCACACTAATTAACTTAAAATATAGCCCAAAAGCCTAAAAAGAACTAATTAAATGAGCCCAAGCTAATAAAAACCCATCTCACTTAAATAAGCCCAAAAAAAATAAGTTAAGGCCTAACATATTACAAATAATCAAATAAAAATAATAAATAAAAGCCTAAACTAAAAGCCCAAACAAATCAGCCCATTGATCCACCAATTAGCACACGCATTGCACATGCTCTAGCTCACATGCATAGCACATAACATAAGGCACATGCACAGCACATGACATGGCACATGCTTGGCACATGTTAAGGTCACATGTCCGGCACATGTCAGGTGTCACATGACCGGCACACGTCAAGCCATCACATGACTAGCACATGTCCATCCTCGATTTGGCTTCTTCATAGATTCGGCCCATGGACTTCCTTCAATCCTCATTTAACTTCCCCAAATTTGATCCCCATGAATCCGAACTTACAAAGTTTAGAATCTTGCTATGTTGACCCCCTTTTGCACGGATCACTTATTTTCTTGTTCTCCACATCATAAGCATGCTTTCCATGCCTTTACTCCAAGAAACAACACCATCTCCTTTGAAATCCTTAAGTGGCCAAATATAAAATCCAAAGAAATCACCATAAATTTTTTTCGTCTATGAAATATATTTACATGAACATACTCTAAACATATTAAACTACCTATTTGAACCCTTAAACCAATTTAAAAATATCAACTTTACAAACCTCAATTTGACACATAAACTCCTCCACTTATTTTCTCCCACTTACTCCACTTCAAATGAACTTTTGAGAGCATTATCATGGAAAAGAGAGGCTGGATTTTACTTGGGAAGGTTGGATTTGGTGGAAACTTAAGAAAGGAATGAAGAAAATTCAAGAGAGATGTGAGATGTACCATTCGGCCATGGAGAAGGACGGAGAGAAATGGAGAGCTTTCTAGGGTTTTCTGATATTTGGGGGTTTATATAGGTGGTTTTTATGGGTTGGGCTTGGGCCAACCTAATTCTAAGCCCATTTAAAAAATTAGGCCCAATAAGCAATTAAAAATAATTTCTCTTCCTTTCCAAACTCAATTTCTCCCAAAATAAATTTAACAATTCGCAATATATATATATTAGCCTCCACATAAAATTTCAGCTAAATCGGACACCGTTTCTCGGTCTGATAATTTCTTACCAGTCCGATAACTAAATTTTCTGTATCACCGTAAAATTTATTTTTCATTACCATTATATTTTTCATAATATTTCAAGAAAATCCATGCTTTCAGATAACTTTTCTAAGGTCCATAACTCCATTTAGAATCCGGTCAAACTAGTCAAACCAAAGTCAACTTGTCCGATCGGTCCGGTTCACTGGTTAAACCGGTTTGGTTCAGTTTACTTTTCATCCTTAACTTCCATTTCACTCTTAATAGCTTATTTGACCTTTGTTCCACCTTAATCAGGGTTCTTATTCGGTCCGGTTCAATTAAACCAGTCTGATTCACTTATTTTTTATTGTCATCATAAAATTATTTTTTCACTACCAAATTGTTCTAGACACTATTTTGAGTCCATTTATACCTTTAGATAACTTTTCGGAGGTCGTTTACTATTTTTAAAGTCTCGGTTAAACCTAGTTACTATTTGAATAAAATTAGAGGCTTTTCTTCAATTTAACTTTCAGGGACCTATTTGACCTAATTTTCACTCCAAATTATACCATCAGACTTCTTATAACTTGTACTTTCTAATACTCCAATAAAATATTTTTCACTTCCGTGTCTCCGAGAAGTCACCCATTAGGGGCTTCCTTGACCTGAGCACGTTTAACCTTTCTTTTCCTCTATCTTTTAGGACCCAATTACTGATATTTTCACCTAAAATTCACACCACATACTCTACAGATTTCACTGATTACTACTAATCCGGTATTCAGGCTATTACAATTATCCCCTCTTATAAAAATTTCGTCATCGAAATTTTCCTATGAACCACAATCACAAATTACAGCCACTATGCTGTGAAAACATTCAGTCGGGAGATTCATTTACTTTCCATCAGTCAGCATATTTTACATTCTCTTACAATCCCATGAACCTATACAATCCTTATGGCTCCTCGGATACTTTTACTCACTTCTGTCATCAATTCCTATTCATGGCATGTATACATATCACTTGTCCCCATTACACTATCTCTGATCTTAGGAATGCCTAAACCTTAGCTCTGATATCAATAAAACTGTAACACCCTTAACACTCTATACTATACGTATAGTAAATAGATACCACAGTGATCTCATCAATATTGACAATGGAAGACCATGATATAATGCACAGTTCAGTAAAAATTTCTCGCATTCAAATATCCATAATAACAGAGCAGTCCATACATAGCACTGTTTAAAAATTTTCATACATAACCTCGCTATAAATCATAAGCTATATAGTCCACCGAAGTCATATACATGCCATACCTATTATTTCAGTTCTGCACTCGCTTCTCTTCACGTCTGTCATTGAAAATCCGGCCACTTAGAAACTTCTTATCTTCGTAACCTGCGCGTAGCAACAGCACTATGCACTGAGCATTGAAATTCCTAGTGGTGGGTACATATCCTAAATTTTCCATACTATTAATACATGTATGCACACGCAAGCATATATCTTTATTTCTATTATATGAACATTAATTCTTAAGACTTTTAAGTAATTTATGCTTTACTTTTACTGTTCCAACCAATCTTTTGCTTTAATCAATTATCTTATACCCTTTTTATTATTTTAATAACAATATTTTAACATTACTATTACTGTTATCAAAATCATCTTTATCTGTACTATGAACTTTTACATTAACACTATTATATTCAGTCCTTTAATTCAATGACCAATTATGTTAACAACATTTGTAAATATCTTATTAATTTATTCATTTGTTTTTCATTGTTTGTTTGTAACTTATACATCAGTTTCAATTTTACTTACAGTCTACACTTGGGCACAGTATCCGTTACTAACATATTCATTGAACAGTCATTATCGATGTTATTTACAGTACTGATTAACTGTTATCATTTTCTTTATATCTTTGATACTTCTTTTACAGAACCATTTTTAAAACTATAAACATAACATGTGTTTACTTTATTTTCTGACTTAATTTTTACTTAGTTATATTTCATATTATATATACTTGAATTGCCAAAACTATTACTTAATCCACTAACTTAATTGTGGACTTAACATTATTATTCTCTCGTTAGCTTTTACAATTTTACTGAAGGTCCTAAATTTCTTCAGTTAAGGTTTTATGACTCGGTAATACCCTAACCTTCCAATAACTTTTCGATTATCTAATAACAATTTTTTTTTCTTTCATGAGTACTACATACTAAAGGCTTTAAATTCCATTTATTTTATGTCCACATAAGTAGCTCATAATTATGCTACTTGTTAATTATCTTACACTATCATTTATTTATTTTTGATAATTCACTTACCTTATATATATATATATATATATTAACCTAATCATCTTTTTACCACTATTGCCATTACTGGTTATTACAATTAATATTATTGACTATTGTCACTATTAATAAATTTAACAGTTACATACTTATGTCTATACCTTAATCTACATATTGACATAAACTAATATCAACATTAATACTATCATTATAATTATTCCTATTATTAAATCATGAATTTCTTCATTTATTTTCAATAATACAGTTATCCTTCATGATACTTATCAATCACATTTTAAATCCCTAAATTTACATTACTATCATCAATTGCAATTTAATCTCTAAACTTTTCAATAATTTATAGTATTACTTCTCGTTCCCACTTATTTACCGTAATGCCATTAATTTACTTATTATCGTCTTTATTTTTTATCTATCATGCAATTGCCACTTAGTCCTTATAAAATCATTCTTCCTTTATGCAATATATTTACATAAATATACTCTAAACATCCTAAATTATCTCTTTGAACACTTAAACAAATTTAAAAATATCAACTTTACATACCTCAATTGGACACATAAACTCCTCCACTTATTTTCTCCTACTTATTCCACTTCAAATGAACTTTTGAGACCATTATCATGGAAAAGAGAGGCTGGAATTTACTTGGGAAGGTTGGATTTGGTGGAAACTTGAGAGAGGAATGAAGAAAATTCAAGATATATGTGAGATGTACCATTCGGCAATGGAGAAGGGTGGAGAGAAATGGAGAGCTTTCTAGGGTTTTATGATATTTAGGGGTTTATATAGGTGCTTTTGATGGGGTGGGCTTGGTCTAACCAATTGGGCTAACCTAATTCTAAGCCCATTTAATAAATTAGGCCCAATAAGCAATTAAAAATAATTTCTCTCACTTTCTAAGCTCAATTACTCCCAAAATAAATTTCATAATTCTTAAAATATATATATTAGCCTCCACATAAAATTTTAGCTACATCAAAAATCGTTTCCCAGTCCGATAATTTCTTACCACTTCGATAACTAAATTTTCTGTCTCACCGTAAAATTTATTTTTCTTTACCATTTAATTCTCCATAATATTTCAAGCAAATCCATGCTTTCAGATAATTTTTCTGAGGTCCATAACTCCATTTAGAGTCCGGTCAAACTTTGGTCAAACCAGTGAAACAAAAGTCAACTAGTCTGACCGGTCCGATTCACTGGTTGAATCGGTTCGGTTCACTTTTCATTCTTAACTTCCATTTTACTCTTAATAGCTCATTTGACCTTTGTTTCACCTTATCAGGTCCGGGTCAATTAAACCGGTCCGATTCACTCATTTTTCAGTGTTATCATAAAATTACTTTTTCACTACCAAACTGTTGTACAAACTATTCTAAGCCCATTTATACCTTCAAATAACTTTTCGGAGGTCGTTTACTACTTTTAAAGCCTCGGTCAAAACTTGGCCAAACCTAGTTACTATTTGAATCGAACTAGAGGTTTTTCTTCAATTTAACTTTCAAGGACCTATTTGACCTCATTTCACTCCAAATTATACCATCAGATTTCTTATAACTTGCACTTTCCAATAGTCTAATAAAATATTTTTCATTTAGAAGTTCCCGGGAAGTCACCCATCAGGGGCTTCCCTGACCTGAGCACATTTAACCTTTCTTCTCCTTTGACTTTTACGACCCAATTAATGATATTTTCACCTGAAATTCACACAACATACTCTATAGATTTCATTGATTACTACTGACCCGATATTCAGGCCATTATACCAAATCTTTGGTGATGGTGGCAGTGGATAATGTGCATCAAAACATGCCTTTAATGTAGTGAGGCCTAGCAACACCTGATTGAGCTAGGATTGAAGATCGGCTTGAATCGTTGCAGGGGCATCTATTTTTTTTACCAAGGAATTGTACTGCGGAGTGGTTAATGAGACAGCTTCTAGATCTGGAGCACGAGGTAATCCACCCACACTACGCTCAACTTTATCAAAATATTCCTCTTTGTTTGTCAGGCTATACCCATAATGTCACACCCCAAATCGGGCTTAGTTGGAATTGGCAAGCTAAGTCCGAATTTCAGGAGTAATTCGGTGAATTGTGCATGAGAATATTTTACATTAAGGAATCTAGTGCAACAATCAATCTAATATGTTAAGTAGAGGAAGTATCTAGTGAAGTGTGAGTATGGTACTAGGATGGAAAATATCTACTTAAGTAATTATGTGGTGTATGTATGTGTATGGTGCCTTGGTGTATGAAAGTCAAAGGAGGAATTGTTGTTCCTATAGGAGGCTGCCATGTGGCTTGGTAGGTGTGCATTAAATGAAAAGAAATAAAAAGAAGGAAATGGAGGAGAGAGAACGCAGGAACAAGTCTGCTCCCCGTTCTCCTCTCTTCTTCGGTTCTTCTTCCTCATTCCTTCTCTATTTTCTGCACTTCTTCCTTTTCTTTCTTATGGCTGGTTTTTGGGCACATGATTGGGTGATTTTGGTATAGATTTGGAACAAGATTGAAGAGGTAAGAGTTAGTTTTGGTTTGCATGTGTTTGGTTCTTCTTCTCCTTCTGTTTTGCTTTTGATTTGGGGAAAGTTAGGTTTTTGATGAGTAATTTCTGGGTTTTGTTTGTGCAAGTGATTGGTTTTAAGAAGAAAGATTGATGATTGAAGGTTGAAGAAGAGTAATTTTGGATCTTCAATTCCAGGCTTGGGAACTATGTGGTTTGTGTTTTTAGTTTGGATGTTTTGTCTCCACCCTAATTCTTCTTGGATCATGAGTGTGTGTCTATGTTTGATTCCCAGTAAATTGAGTGTTTTGATATGAGTCTTATGCATGTATTTGTTTGGGTAAATTTATTGGTAATGCATGATAAGGATTTAATTGAAGGTATGTGAGAACTGAAAGTGAAAATGCATGATTGGGTAAACTCTGTTCAGTTTTTATCTGACCTCTGTGGAATGTTTTTGTCATAAGTATAGTTATAGATCTATAAATGGAGTGCTTCCTAAACCATTAGAACCATGCCTTCCATTTCTTTAAAAGTTCCAGAAATGACCTTGAGCGAATTCTTGCTCTAAGTCCCTGAAATTGGCAAAAACCTTAGTGTCCCTGTTTAGGCGAATTCCCTAGAACAGTATGGGGTTTTTATGTCATAACTTTCGACATAGATGTCCAAACGATCTGATACTAGTCCCAATTTAAAGATAGCATCCTTAGGAACAATTCTTAAGAAGAATGTTTTGTCAAAACATGTCTCTAACTATTTTTAAAATTCGTTCCAAGTTTAGACCTTAAGCCAGTCTGGAGTCTGCCTCCCGGAGTGACGGAGAATATGTTTACACTGCGGTATGGAATTCCTCACCGCCGTGTAAAACAATTTTGTCCCATTTTTACCCAATTTTCACGTCCCACATGGCGGTATGAGTTGCCTTACCGCCGTGTAACCTCATTTTTCACCCAAAATGGTCCTTTTTCATCCCGAATTGAACCCGAACTTCCCCGAATGTTCTTACCACTTGTCCAACTTATGTCTAACATTATAAGATGGGTATATGAATGCTTTTCCAATTGAATTATATGTAAATAATGCTATGATATAAGATTTAAGAATGGAACCAAATGTTTACCTGCATTTTAATTCTTGAACATGACATGCAATGTGATATTGATGATTTTGGGGTTGGTTACATTCAGGAATTTTGCATTATGTTTGATGCTTAAAATAGGTTTGTATGATATATGGATTAAGTATATTTTTGACTCATGGTATTTGAATGTTGAGTCGGAAAGGTAAGCTTTGGATTGACTTTATGGTTTGAATGTGTAATTTTGGAATGTGCTGTGTTAAGTGCGAATGTGGGGTTTGTGCTCTGCAGATTTTTGGGTTTTTCATGGTCCACACGGCGGCATGGCCTTGCATACCACCGTGTGAATCGTGAAACTTCAACAGATTGCAAAGCTGTGATTTTACACGGCGGTAAGGGAGACCCATACCGCCGTGTAAAATGCTTATGCCTTATGAGTATTTTGCGCTGGACATTTTACACGGTGGTAAGGGATTACCCATACCCCCATGCAAAATGCTTCTGTCCCGCTCCGTGTTTGGCATAAGTGCCTTACACGGCGGTATGGATTGGTCATACCACCGTGTAAAGCGCTACTATTCCCCAATGTTGAAGATTTTCGATTTTCTTCGTTTTTGCTCCCCTTGCGTGTTTCGTTGTTTTTAAATATTATTTACTATAATTTCATGTGCTTATCATCATTAAATTGTATTATGCTTTGTTAAATTATGTCGAATATTTGTTGAATTCAGAATGTATTACGCAAGCCTAAAGTCTATAACTTTATGCTGTGATTATATACCGTGCTTAAATGTGAATTATATCATTACATGATTAAGGCCTTGTATTGATAATTATTGGCATAATAGTGTTCCCTAATCTGACTCTGATATGCTTTAGAATTTTGATTTTTGTGGAAGTGTGTTGACTGCGTCATATTATATGCTTTGCATGTGAGTATATGATGTATGACCGATATTATGAACGTATTTATATGTTTATCATACTTTGGATTATGCATGATATATATATACTATGTGATTCGAAACATGATTTGTTTTATGCATGACCTGCGACAGTCAGTCTAGTGGATAGTTAGGCATGCCTAATAGAGTCTCTTAGCTGCAGTACCTTTGGACGTTTGGACCCTGATCAGGTCCCCATTTGGTTCCTCGCGAACCCTTTTTAATGTGTTCGGATCCTCGTGATCCTTTTTAATGTGTTTGGATCTTGTTCAAGATCCTCCTCAGTGAAATGTTTTTAAATGTGATAAAAGTAAATGGTTTTCAATTCGTACCCGTAAGGTACCCTTTGGCCGGTTCGTACCCGTAAAGTACTGTCTGTATACTCGTTATCCACTAAAGTGAGTCAGCAGGTATTCTGTTTGCTTTGTCTAATATGTATATGAGAATGTGATACCCGAATGAGTATGATTTTGGACATGCGAATCAGTTATTTATCCGAAAGTGATTATGAATCTCGGAACGGGTTAATGTGACTCAAGCATGTATATTGTATATGTATATCGTAAAATATGTATATTGCTCTTCTGTATAATGATGAGATAAATTAATATGTATATGAATGTGAACTAGAATTTCTGAATGCTATGATTAATTTGCATGTATATTAATGTGGTTTTGTGTTGTTAACTGTTATGGTTAATATGTGAATTAGTATGAGTATGAATATGATCTTGAACTAGCGAATGCAACCAATGTAATTTTATGCTATATGATCCCTTGGTTTCAACTATCAAAGTATTCAGTATGTTGTCTGATGTTTATATTTTATGGCATGATATTTTATGTATTACAGTTACGTAGGGAAGTGTGGTGTTTTGGACGTTGTCCCTTGGGTTTTGTCTAATGTGTGTGTACTATGGCCTAACAAAAGTATGTTTAGATAACTAGTGTTCTTGGCATGATAATTGGGCGCGTTATTGCACGGTAAGGTATTGGTAACTGATACCTCGGTAAGTATATACGTATAAGAGTGTATGTAGTTCTGCACAACGATACTTGTATTGTGTATGGTATTCTATCTGCTTTGTTTTGTTTTTTGACATGAGTATAGGGATATGGATATGAGCTTCTGAATAAATGCCTTTACTACACAAGAATGATTATGTATGTGTTGTGAATGTCCGCATATGTCATTTTGAATGTGTTATGCCTTGACAACCATTGTGAATGGCATATTGCTTGTGTGTTTTTCCCACTAAGTGTTATCACTTAGCACGGGCTCTTTTCCCGTGCAGGTGGCAGGTATGGTTCGGTTCGAGTCACGCATCTGCAAGGTTGGCCACATAAGAGTTAGAAGAGTTTTGTCATTGTTGGTTTCAGCTCCTGTATTTCAGATTATCTATTTCTGTAGCCTTTTGTATATGTAAGATTCTAGATGTAATATTTCGGAGGTTGTAATGTTATTATATTTATGTATTAAGTTATCCCTTATTTTATCGTTCGCTTTATGCTTCCGCTAAATGATCATATGTATGCATGTGTATCTGCTTCTGCTTAGCGGCTGCGTGTGTGTGAGTTAATGCATGACCAGGTTTGCTTCTCAAGGTAAGTTTTTAATTTCCCCGTGTTTTTGTATAAATGTATGCTTTCGCTTTGAGTATGTGTGCATATGTGCGAGCAAGTGTCAGTAGCACACCCGATTCCTTCCAACAAGGACGTAGGGCGTGTTACACATAACCTTCTATCTCATCATCGACCACCACTTTCATGTTCTTTGTAATGGCTCCAATATCGGGTCAATCATGAATAGTATTTTTTGAAAGTGAATAGTGCTTCCTAGGTAAAAAGTACATCCAGAGGTGATAAAACTTTTCTTTGACTACCAAAAATATGAGTCACGATGAGTCCGGGATTAAAATTTGGAGTGAAATCGAGACCAATTAGGCCTCCAAAAGTAAAAAGTACGAAAAAATAGCGGTTCATTCAAATAGTAACTAGTTTGAATAAAGTTTGACCAGACCTTTAAAAATAGTAAAAGATCACCAAAAATTGTAGATTTGCCTAAAATAATATTTAGAATTTTTTTATAGTAAAAAGGAAAATTTTCGGTAACACCGGTAATTATTGAATCGGACCGAAAATAGACCTCGATTGAGCTAAAATTTTATTTACAGCTTAATTTTTACATGTTATGAATTATGGAATCAAATTTGGGATGAATTGAATTTGAGAAGTAAGAAAACCACAGAAAAATTGCATTATGGGCCTAAAATTTGCATTGTTAGGCTTGTGAGGATGGGCTCAAGGTTGGGCTACCTTAAATAGCCATAAAGAGGAAGATTTCGGAGATAGAATCCTTATCTCCTCCAGCCTTTCCCTCTCCCTCTCGTGGCCGAACGCTCCTTGTCTCCTCCTCTCTCAATTTCATTATTTCTTTTCTAAATTTCTCACCTCATCCAACCATTCTTAGTGTAATTCAGCCTCCCTATATGAACTTTAGGGTCCATAGTCTTTGGTTTGAGTAAGAGAAGTGCATGAAATCAAGGGATAAAGTAAAGAGCTTGAAATTAGGTAAGTGAAATTTAAGTTTTTAATTTAGTTTAAAGGTACTTAGAGATGTTTTTGGGTACCTAGATTTCATTTATGAGGTTATTTTGAGCAAAAGGGACAAAAATCTTGGTGAAAAATTGATGCATAGTCTTTGCCCTACGTAGATAAACAAGAAGGTGTTCAAGCTACTAAGAAGAAAGGCAAGGAAAAGGAAGTCTAGAAAAGCTTGAGCAAGTGTATGAGGTTAGTGGCTATAAAATCCTTCAATTTCCTTCAAAATTGGATGTGTTTACATTATGTCACTTAGGTGAATATGTGTTAAATGCATGCTTAGTTGAATATAAGCTTAGAAAAGTGATTAAGGGTCTTTAAAATTACATTTAGAATGGTTAATTAGAATTAAAAGAATTTTTAAGGTAATAAATCTACCTTAGCCAAATGGAACCCTAGTGTATACTAGGGTATATTTTTTGCATATGTGATGTGTAATGGCATAAATTGAATTTAGACATGAAAAGAAGTGTCCATGAATTTATTTAGAATTTTTGGAATGCGTGTAAATATTTTAGAATGTAAAGTTACGTCATGTTTAATATGAAAATCATGAATTATGATGAGATAATTCATGAAATGTGCAAAAAAGATGAAATGTTGTGTAATAAGTAAAATGAAATGAAAATAAATTGGAAACATGACTGAAAGTGTTAAAATGTAAAAATTGAGTTTAAGAAAATTTTGCCCTTAGTAATGGTCTGGTGGTCTAAACCTAGTCCAAGATATGTTTGGCTAGCCATAGGAACACGCATACCGCTGTGGAAGCCATAATGACTTGCTTTACTATGGCAGATTGGCGATAGTCTCTCATATTACACTGATAAGTGTAATATGTTACATGTTTTACATCGTATGTTAAATAAAAATGATAGAGTGGTCCTTCGGGGTCATTCCTCAATATAGTATAGTGGACCTGTGGGGTCCATATCCTGTATATCCGGTTTTAAGATTTCTGTCGGGATTATACTAGGGGCATAATGGTAAAAATGGTCTGAAAATGTAAAAAGTAAGATGAAAATGAGAATTAGAATGAAAAAGGGCTTAAATTAAAGAAAATAAAAAGTTTAGGGTCAAAATGGTAATTTACCTAAATATTGAGGAAACCGGGTAAAAATGGTAAAATAGTAAATAAACGGACTAACTTTTGAAGTTTCAGAGGACTATAATGTAATTTGGTATAAAAATGGTAAAGTAGGGACTAATTGGTAATTTGCATGTCAAATAATGGATTTAAAGTGAAAAAAGAGTGAAATAGTGGCAAAATCATAAATATGGAATAAAAATAGCAATTTTGTAATTAATTAGGAAATTATGGACCTAAATTGAAATTTTAATATAATAATGGTATTTAATAGAATAAAATGAATAGTGAAGTGACAATTGTGTTTGATTGTGTAATTAATGAATTTTGCATGTTTAATGCATTTGTGTATGCAATGAAAATTTATAAACTTATAGTCACCATTGAGCATGTTTAATGCTCAGTACATTGTGTTTACTATGTGTAGGTCCTAGCTTAGGAGCGGAGCAAAGCATACTTGGGATCTTGGTTTTGAAGAAGGATGAAAAGAAGGAAGTGTTTTTGAGTGGCATGTATATATGTATAGGTGTATATGTATATATGTAGCCAACTTTGAGAAGTTTAAGTTTGAAAAGTATAATGGATTTAAGTATGAATATTTATATGTATAAGGACTTGTGCTATAAGTTTTGCTATGGAATGTATGGAATGGATAGATATTGTATTATTTATAAATTGTTGTGCCCCTTGGGGCTGTGGAATTGTTTGCTATGGAGGTTGGGTAGGTAAAGTTTTAAACCGTTATGCTGCTAAAATTTTTACTAAATGAATAGCAAATTTGAATGTTATGGGTAAATCGGCAAGTAAAACTTGTAAATGGCAATTAATAAAAAATATTTGTAATTGTGTGAACATTATTATATTGGCTAAGTAGTTGGAAAAAAATTTCGTAATCGCTTAACATCGTAATTATTGGTACAGTAAGGGTGTTACATTTTGTGGCATCAGAGCATGTTTAGGCGATTCTAAGATCGGAGTGGGGATTAAGTGATTGGATTATACGTATATACATGACAATTATCAGTGGGGAAGTGCTATAAGTCTAATGTATGCTTGCTTCTTTTTGTTTTATAGTGAAAGATGTCGTTCGACCGAGGTCATGACGTGGGGGACGGTGAGAGTGAAGCATCGATTGGCACTGGTCAGGGTGAGACCCCACTAGCTGTGCCTCCTCCTCCACCCCAGCCTGATTTTCTTGATATGATGGCAGATTATATTTAGCAGCGGTTCCAAGCACAGTAGCCACCTCCACCCTAGGCTCCGGTACAACCTTTAGCTCCACCAAAAAGAAAGCCGATTTTGGAGCAAATTAAGAGATTAGCAACTGAAGATTTTTATGGACAGGACCCTTTGACCCTAGTTCAGGCTGAAGAATGGTTGTTTAAAGTGAAGAGAATATTTGAGAACACTCAAAGCCCACCTGAAGACATGTTGCAAGGAGCAGTAACATTGTTGCAAGGACCTGCATTTACATGGTGGAGTATGGTACATAAATATACTCCAGCTAATTAGATAACATGGAATTTCTTTGTGACATAGTTTGAGAAGAAATATATTGGGTCTAAGTATAAGGCAACTATAACAACCCGAAAAGTACCCTAGAAGGATTTGTGCATATTGAGGATAAGTGGTGACTAAAGTTATGCAAGTTGTAGCGTTGGGTGTATCGAATGGACAATTTAAAAATTAATGTAAAAGTTTCGGCGACTGCGGTCAAACGTAAAATTATGAAGTATAGAATTAGGACTTAATTGAAAGAATAAAATTAATTAAGTGGACCAATGTGAAGGATTATTAAGTTATAAGTGTTAATGCAGGAGGATATAAGAGTTGAGGGATTGGAAAGGAGAATTTGACACAAATATCTAATTTGGACCAATGGTAAGGTTACATGTGGCAAGGAATTAGAAGAAGTATAAAAGAAGAGATTGAAGTGAGTGAGGGGTAGATTTTCTACTGACCCTCATGTTTGTCGCTCTTCTTCCACTTCTTCTTCTTCTTCTTCTTCTTCTTCTTTCATTGTCATTTCCCTTTCCTTCTAATTGCCAGCCTTAAGATGTTGATGATGGAATTTTCAAGCCCAAGTGTTTGAGTGAGGGATTTGAGATGGAGAGGTAAGTTATGAGTTTTATTTTTGCAATTCCTCTTTGGTTAAATAGAAACCCTAAGTAATGTTATATGTTTTTGATGAGGAAATTGGATTAATATAACAATGGAAGAGTATAGAAGCAAAGAAATGCAACCATTTAAGCTAATAGGAGCAAAGGAGTTTGAGGTTTGGGAGTTATTTGAGTTTTGGTTGTGTTTTGATAGTTTTGGATTTCTGGAAACTTTGAATGGTCATATGTGTTTTATAAGTATGTTTGAGTTGAGTTTGAGTATATTTATATGATATTTTATATGTAATCTTGGTATAAGATGATTATAAGTATGAGTAAAGTCCATATGCTTAGTTATCTGAAGTGATATGCATGGGATGATGAAGTTGATTTTGAAACAAATGAGTTTTCTGCGAAAATCTGGGTTTGGAATGATTTACACGGCGGTAAGGGATCCTCATATTGCCGTATAAACGCATTCTGGATTGATGATTTTGCCTGTCCGTCGAGCCACACAGCGGTAAGGACAGTCCATACCGTCGTGTAACTGCTCTCTAGACATGTTGCTCGGCACGATTTTGGTTCCTTCACGAGTTGTGAAGGTAAGCATGACTCATGAAGCTCCTTCACGAGTCGTGAAGGTAAGTCGTTAAGCTCCCTCACGAGTCATGAAGGTAAGCATGACTCCTGAAGCATGAGTCGAGGGCTGGCACGACTCGTGCAGCTAGTGTCACGAGTCGTGACATCATGCACGAGTCGTGACACTAAGCACGACTCATGACTGCTACTCTATCCTACCTGCCCTATTTCTGCGCTGTTTTCTGAAAAGATTTTTCTGGTCTTACTTTGCATGGGTTCTGTCTACTGCACGGTACATAGTTTTGCTTATATCTGTATAATATTATGATTTCTTTATTATAAGTTATAAGTTTATTATTAATGTGGTCTATTGATATATGATTTAGATGTCTACGAAATTGAATGGTAATTATGTATACATAAAATAAGTGGTTATGTTTGAGTTATACTCTATAGTATGGCAACGTTTTACGGCATGAAATGACTGATCTTTCATTTTAGTGAAAATAAAAGAAAGTTGCAATTATGTAATAGAAACACATGTGAATTTAGCCTGCATAGTCGGTCGTGGATAGATAGGCATGCCTATAGAGTTCTGTTGCTGCAACCCCTTTGGTTCTGGACCCTAATCAGGTCCCCATTTGGGTCCTCGCGATCCTCTATGTGTTTGGATCTTGTTTAAGATCCCCCAATGTGAAAACATTTTTATGAGAAAATAAAAAAGTTGCTTTTCGATAGTACTCTCGAGTACCCCAATGTGTTTTGTTACTCGTTTATCCATCCCTTTTGACTTAGCTGGCAATTAGAAGAATAAAAGAATGTGAATAAATCGATAAGTTCTGTGATGATGTGTAAAAAGTTATCGAATAAGCTTTTGAAAGTGTTTGTTAAGATTTTGAGCTTGTGCTTTACGCACTTATATGTTCTAGATCCTTTATGGACACCTACGCAGAAATGTGTGGTATCTTCGGGTGCTGATGAGGTTTGTATAATAAGCCAATGTCCGAAAATGAAAAGAGATATCACAAATAATGTTGTTCTGATAAGTGTGTATGAATGAATATAGATTTCATAAGAATTCGTATGTGAGAAAATGTTTGTTATTAATTTGTTCATAAGTTATGAGTATGATTGTCTATGTAAAGTCTTTGTAAAGAACTTTTGAAAGGATTGATATGCATATTTGCTATAGTTAAGTACCCAGTAAATGAACTCTATGAATATATCCATTTATATGTTTAAATTGAGAATACAGGTATGTATTGTGTTATCTACCATCTAGACCTTAGCCCGGATAATTATTGTAAGTATCTTGGTAAGGAATTCATGTGCTTTGTTGTTGATTTTAATAAATACGGTGAGTTATATATTGATTGGCAAGTAAGGAATAATAAGTGTTAAGCATGATTTAGATAACTGAGTTTAGAAAATGAGTTAGGATTAATTCTGGAATGTGTGTGTTTAAAAGTTCTCTGTAGAACTACGTGGTTCTGATTCCCTGCTATAGGGATATGTAGGAAGCTTGGAATATTTATTTCAAGCCTGAACCAAATTTGAGAATCGAAATGTTTTGTTTAGTTTTGAATACGTAATGGTTTGAATAGATAAAATATTTTGACTTAAGTAGTAATACTATTATCTGCTTGATTTTGGAACTATTAGTAAATATGGGAATTGGTAAGGCTTAATATTTCTGACTAGCAAAATGTATTTTTGGTAACCTATGACGTATAACTATTTATATGGTCATTTAATGAATTAGGTGAATGATGAGTACGTGTAATGTTCTTGTGATTGAAAAGCAATAAGGTAAATTCTGGTTATGGTATATAAATGAATGTGTATATGAAATTGCTTAGGTTTTCGTATGAGAATAATGATATGAATTCGTAATAGCCTTAACCGGTATTCCTTTATGGTTATGTATATATATATATACTTATGCATGTGTTTGTTTTATCAACCACTGCGAGTGGCTGGTTACTATTTATTTAGCCCCACTAAGCGTTATCGCTTAGTACAGGTGTTTCTCCGTGCAGGTTAGGAGATTGAAGTCTGGTTCGAGCGGTCTGCTGTGACTTTGCCCAACAAGTCGGTAGAAGTTTGTTAGGATTTGTTATTGATTTTCGGAATGTAATTAAGTATATATTAGCATTTGTAATGAGCTATAATATTTTTTTAGTGCAAATGATGGTGTGTGTGAGATAAGTTTAGAATGTGTATGTGGTTGAGGTTCTAGATGTTAGAAATTTTATTATTCTATTTTCTGTTTTGCTAAGTAAGTGTTTTGTCTGGTAGCACCCTCCGCTCACCGTAGCCCTTTGCCCATTTTTTTTCCTTTCGGCATACTACGTGTGGGATTACGGTGTTATAGCAGCTATGCATGATGCCTTCTGAAGGCTGAGACAGGGTAATAAGACAGTGTCAGAATATGAGCACGAGTTTGAGCGCTTGAGTACCTATTTAGATGTAAGTCAGTCAACTGAGGAGAAATTGTTTCAGAGATTTGAAAGGGGTTGCATAATGAGATTAGGCAGATTGTAGGGACACAGCAAAACCCCGACTTGAGATCACTTATTGAGGCTGCTCTTAAGGTAGAAGCTATACAGACAGATGAGCCAGACAGACGGTCACGGTATCAGTAGAATAGAAAGCAAGGTCCGTCTAGTGGCATTGGAGGTCAAGGTAAGAAATTCGAGAGACCACCAGCATCTCAGACCCATGCACCTGCTGCTTCAGGCTGAGGTCAAGGTAGTACATCTCGTGGCAATGTGCCAACTGTATTGGTAGCCAGTACACCCCAAGATAAAGACAGTGAGACCGTACTGACATGTGACCATTGTGGTAAACCTCATTAGTGGGAATGTTCATATTTGTCTTGAGCTTGTTTCAAGTATGGCTCAAAGGACCATTAGATCAGAGATTATCCTTCGACACAGGGTGCTACAGTGACATCACCAGCACTTGGTTCTAGGTCATCACATCGAGAAGTCGTGGTAGGGGAGCCACTCCTACTGCATTAGCATCTAGACCAGCTGGGCAGTCATCTTATTGATAGAGGCGTGCTATAGGCCGCAATTATGCAGTCAGGGCTAGAGAAGAAGAGGATGCTCCTGATGCGATTGTAGGTAAATTCCTGTTATCATCTGATTTAGTGCATGCTCTTATTGATCCTGGTTCTACTCATTCTTATATTAACACTGGGATAGATCGGGGAAAGGGGATGAGAGATGCATGTTTAGACCTAGATATCCTTTTGAGTAATACTCTGGGGCATAGTGTAGTGGTTAAGAAAGTGTACAAAGAGTTTCCTATTAGTGTTCAGGGCTATGTGTTCTTGGCAAATTTGATCAAACTTCAATTTCGCGAGTTCGATGTGATCTTGGGGATGGATTGGTTATTCGCCCACCAAACGAGGGTAGATTTCAAATAGAAAAGAGTTACTTTGAAGCATGCTGAGGCTCGGGACATCACAGTTTTAGGTGTGAGAACCGACTTCTTATCTAATGTGTTTTCTTCCACTACTGCTAAGAGATTGATTAGGAACAGATGTTTTGCGTATTTGTGCTACGCAATGGAGGTAAAAAGGGCAGATTCAGAGGTATCAGAAGTGCCTACTATTAGAAAGTTTCTTGATGTGTTCCTGGATGAGTTACCAGGCTTGCCACCTGACAGGGAAGTTGAATTCTTTATTGATGTTACTATGGGCACTGCACCTATCGCCATCGCTTCTTATAGAATGGCACTTACAAAATTGAAAGAATTGAAGATACAGTGGCAAGAGTTGATTGACAAGGCGTTTATTCAACCTAGTGTGTCACCCTGGGGAGCGCCAGTGCTATTTGTAAAGAAAAGGGATAGGACACTCAAATTATGCATAGACTATAGGTAGTTGAATAAGGTGACCATTAAAAATAAGTACCCCCTTCCTCGTATAGCAGACTTGTTTGATCATTTGAAAGGATCAGGCGTATTTTCAAAGATTGACTTGAGATCGGGGTATCATTAGTTACTAGTAAAAGAAGCAGATGTATCCAAGACTGCTTTTCAAACCAGATATGGTCATTATGAGTTCCTGGTCATGCCATTTGGGCTCACAAATGCATTAGTAGCCTTTATGGACTTAATGAACAAGATCTTCCATCCTTACTTGGACCAGTTCGTGGTAGTCTTCATTGATGACATCTTGGTGTATTCAAAGACATCGGAGGACCATAACAAGCATATGAGGATTATTTTCCAGACCATGAGGGAAAAGCAATTGTATGCCAAGTTCAGTAAGTGCGACTTCTAGTTAAATGAAGTGTCCTTTCTGGGTCATGTAATATCGGTTGAGGGCATAAAAGTGGATCCTATAAAGATTGAAGCAATTCTTTAATGGAGGTCACCTAAGAATGTTACAGAAGTCAGAAGTTTTCTGGGTTTGGCCGGGTACTACAAAAGATTTGTGAAGGGTTTTTCTATTATTGCAGTTCCTTTGACTCGACTGCTACAGAAGCATACTAAGTTTGAATGGACTGCTAAATGCCAAGAAAGTTTCGAGAGACTTAAAAGTTTGTTGATGGAAGCTCCTATACCCGCTTAACCAGAGTCAGTCAAGGACTTTGCAGTCTATAGTGAAGCCTCAAGAAATGGTTTATGCTATGTGTTGATGTAGGAAGAAATGGTTTAGGCTATGTGTTGATGTAGGAAGGCAAGGTGATTGCCTATGCCTCCCGATAGATTAAGACTCATGAAAAGAATTATCCTACTCATGATCTGGAGCTAGCAGCCATTGTTTTTGCCTTGAAAGTTTGAAGACATTACCTGTATGGAGAGAAATGCTACATTTACACCGATCACAAGAGTTTAAAATATTTGCTCACCCAGAAGGAACTTAACCTTAGATAGAGACGCTGGTTGGAGTTGATTAAAGATTATGACTCTTTCATCGACTACCATCCAGGAAAAGTGAATGTACTGGCTGATGCTCTTAGTGCAAAGTTTATGTCAAGTAATTTGAATATTTTGAATGAATATGTTTAAAGTAAATAATAAGTGTAAATGACTAATGATAGTGTTCATTGCTCTTCGGGCTATGAATGTCAGTTTGAACTTGGTTCAAGATGGAGCATTAATAGCTGAAATTCAAGTGAAGCCCGACTTTGTACAGCAACTGAAGGCAGCTCAGAAGCAAGATGATCAATTAGTGGCCATTGTAAGCAAGGTTAAAGATGGCAATAGTATGGATTATTCTCTGAGAGATAATGGTAGTCTCTATTATAAGAAACAACTATGTGTCCCAAATTAGGAGGAACTGAAGAAAAGTATCCTTACTGAAGCTCATCACAGTAGCTACGCGATGCATCCTAGTGGTAACAAGATGTGCCAAGATTTGAAAGCTTATTATTGGTGGCCAGGAATGAAGTGCGAGGTGACCGAGTTTGTGGGTAAATGTTTAATATGTCAGCAAGTAAAAGCAGAGCACTAGGTTCCATCAGGTCTACTTCAGCCGATCTCAATACCGAAATGGAAATTGAACAGAGTGACCATGGATTTTATTACCGAATTGCCTGTAACTCAAAGGAAGCATGATACCGTGAGGGTGATCATCGATAAACTCACCAAGTCTGCTCATTTCTTACCAATACGGATGGACTTTCCTTTGACTAAGCTGGCAAAGATCAATGTCAATGAGATAGTGCGGTTGCATGGAGTACCTTCCTCCATTATTTCTGACAGAGATCTCAGGTTCACTTCACAATTCTAGAGAAAGTTGCAAGAAGCTCTGGGTTCTAGACTCCACTTTAGCACAGTATTTCACCCTCAGATAGATGGTCAGTCAGAGCGAGTGATTTAGGTATTTGACGATAGGTTACGATGCTATGTGCTAGATTTTGGTAGCAGTTAGGAGGGATACTTGTCTTTGGCAGAGTTCACTTATAGCAACAGCTACCAGTCCAGCATTAGAATGGCACCTTACGAAGCACTTTATTGAAGAAAGTGTAGAATTCCTTTGTGTTGGACATAATTGAGTGAAAAAAAGTTAGTAGGGGGTCTTATCTGAACCGTGACACGAAGGATAAAGTGCGAGTCATTAAGGATTGATTGAAGGAAGCTATGGATCGCTAGAAATCTTATGCAGATTTAAAAAGAAAAGATATAGAATTCCAAGTTGAAGACAGAGTATTTCTGAAGGTATCTCCTTGGAAGAAAGTTTTGAGATTCGATAAGAAGGGCAAGCTGAGTCCGAGATTTATTGGCTCATATGAGATACTTTAGCAAGTAGGTCCTGTAGCTTACCGATAAAAGTTGCCATCAGAGTTAGAGAAGATCCATGATGTTTTCCAAGTATCAATGCTTTGAAGATACAGGTTTGATCCTAGTCATGTGATCACACTAGAAGAGATTCAAGTGCAGATTAATCTGACTTATGAAGAAAAGCCAGTGAAGATTCTAGCTACAGAGATCAGACAACTCAGGAACAAGCATATTCCAGTAGTGAAGGTGCTCTAGAACCATCACAATGTGGAAGAGGCTACATTGTCACACCCCAAATTGGGCTTAGTTGAAACTGGCAAGCTAAGTCGGATAAGTGAAGGGTATTTCGGTAATTTATGCATGAGGTATTTGGATGATAAGGATTTAATTGCTAAGTAATTAATTAAATAAGTTAAGTGTGGAAAATTATTTGCTGTGCATGTGGTGTATGGTTGTAGGGTGTTTTGTTGTGGCAATTATCTAGTGGATTGTGTGTATGGTACTATGGATGGAAAATATCTAGTTAGGAATTATCAAGTGAGGTAAGTGTTTAGTGCCATGGGTTGCTAGTCAAAGATGAGATTAAGGGGTCCAATAGTGGAGTGACATGTGTATTGGTTGGTGGGAGCATTAAATGTGGAATTGAAAGGAGAAGAGTGAGGAAAGGAAAGGAGTAGCTTCCCATAGAAGCCATTTGGGGTTTTACCCTTCCCCTTTCCCACGCCTCTCTCTCTTTATCTCATCTATGTTTTCTGCTCTCTCTTCCTTTCATGTGGGTATTCTTCCATCTTTGAGTTAGGGTTTTTGGTTTTGAAGGTTCAAAAAGGTAAGTGGCTATATTATTTTGGTTTGGGATCTCCTTCTCCATCACGTTCTTCTTCATTTGGAATTAATGGTGATATGGTTTTGTTTATCTTAGGTTTATTCTTGATTTGATTTGGTTGCAAGTGATTGAAGTGAGAAAGAAGGACAAAGGAAAAGATTGAGGATTATAGCTTGAAGAGGATAATGGGTTGTGCTTCATAGAGGTTTGGGAAACTCTCTTTTATGTACATGAATTTTAGTATATTCATGTGTGATATAAGTTCCTTGAATGTGTTCTTGATGATATATGTTGATGCTAGTGAGTGTTGGTTTTAATCGTTCATTTGTGCATGTGAATAGGATTTTGGGTGAAAAACTGGGTTAGAATGCACTTGACCTTCTTCGGTTATTAAGCTGTATTGGGAGTTGTAGAACTCTAAATGGTATGCAACCAGTGCCGTTGGAAAGCTAAGATATATTCCTACAAATGTGTTAGAAATAATTTTTAGCTAATTTTTAATTCCATGTGTCCCAAAAGTGGTCAACAAGTAAAGCTATCTTCTCTGGCCGGGTTCAGGGGAGCACTATAGGTTTTTTAGATCATATCTGAATCTATAGATGTCCAATTGTCCTGAAATTTGTTGTATTTAAAATTTAACATCCTAGGGAACATTTGTTAAGAAGGAAGTTTTTCCTAGGAAGGTTGTTTACATGTCAGTTTAGGCTGAACAAAAACGTGTAGAGAAGCAGCCCTGAGTTTTGCCTTATGTTTTGCAAATTTTTGGTATGTCACGGTCACAATGAATTCATTGCCACCATCACCAATTCCCAGAGAAGGCAGAATGCTTATTTTTGGACCTCATGGTCACAATGAATTCATTACCACCGTGACCCCTTCTGTTTTGACCATTTTATGTGTTTTTCTTCCCGAATTGAACCCGTATCGCACCGAAACTTTCTAGGATCTATCCGATGCATGTTTAGGACTATTAAATGAGTATAAGAATAGTTATCACTAGGAAAATAAGCATGAATAGGATTAAGATTAATAGCCAACTAATGAAGTAATGATGTGCAATGTATGTATTAGAATCAAGTCAAGTTTAATGACATTATTGAGCATTATAATACTTTAATCTATATAGATGTGTATAATATGAACAAGTATGCATAGGTATGAATTAAGATCTAAGTTATATACGCATGAAAGACATCACATGAAATGAGTTTGCTTAATAATATATATATATATATATATATATATATATATATATATATATATATATATATATATATATATATATATATATATATATATATATATATATATATATATATATATATATATATATATATATGGGATATGAGTAGTGAATGTGTGATTGAAGTAATTGCTTAACAATATTATATGATGCATGCTTTGATAATAAATATTATTAGAATGTATTAGTATGCAAGATATCTTTGATGCTATTATGGTTCATGTGGACATTTGAGTGATTATATAATATGATAATGGTAAATGTGCTTTAATGCTTTTAGCTTATGAATTCCTCTTTTTAATGGAGACCCATAATGCGGCAAACCGGGTAAGTAAGTATTTATATAAATGTTCAAATAGTTGGTGTGAATGATATGATAAAGTGTGTGTGGAATAATATTTTGTTATGGACAGTGGGTATGTCACGGTGACAACCTAATGGATTATCACCGTGAGGTACCCCAAGATTTCATTCTGCTGAGAGTTTTGGTATGTCACGGTGACAACCAATCTGGTTGTGACCATGACCTACCCTATTTTTGTAAAGAGTGGTTAGTTGTTAAAAGTAAAGTTTAAAGGTTAAGTTAAAGATTTGAATGTTAAGTTAATGATTGGCCTGATAATGTTTCCATATTTGACTCTGATAAATTTTGGAATATTGAATAGTGCTAAAGCATGTTGATGGAATTATATTGTATGCTTTATAATACGAATAGTATGATGCATGACTGATATTATGAATTTCTTTATATGTCTACTATACTCTGGATTAAGTATGATGATATTTATATACCGTCTGATTTGACACATGATTTAAATGATACAAGACCTGTGAGAGTCAGTCTAGTGGATAGTTAGGCATTCCTAATAGAGTTTCTTTAGCTGCAGCCCTTTGAACGTTTGGACCCTGATCAGGTCCCTGTGTGGTTCCTCGCAAACCCTTTAGTGTGAATGGATCTTGTTTAAGATCCCCTTTCGTTAAAATATTTTCGAATGTGGAAAATGATGTTGTTTTTCGATTCGTACCCGTAAGGTACCCTTTGGCCGATTTGTACCCGTAAGGTACTGCCCGTATACTCGTTATCCGCTATTTTGAGTCAGCAGGTATTTTGGTTTGCTTTGTCTGATATGAGTTATGAACTCGAATGTGATTATGAATCTCTGAATGGGTTAAATGTGACTCAAACATGCCTATTGTGTGCGATTATTTATATATATATACCGTATTGTGACTGTGTTTGAATATAATCCATTATGGTTATAAGCATGTGAATTAGTACGTATACGAATGTGATCTTATACTGTTAACTATTTTGGATTAGCATGTGAACTAGTTTGCGTGAAAATGCACATTGACTATTGAATGATTTTATATGAATGTGGATATGATCCTCTAAACGCACGGCTATTATATGCAAGTATAATATTATATGTGTTACAAATGTCCGCATATGCCATTTGCATGTGTTATGTCTTGGTGACCATTGTGAATGGGCACCCATATTTCTTGTGTGTTTCCCCACTAAGCGTTATCGCTTAGCACGGGTTCTTTTCCCATGCAGGTGGCAGGTATGGTTCGGTTCGAGTCGCATCTGCAAGGTCGGCCACATAGGAGTTAGGAGTTTTGTATTTTGCACAACCTCTGTATTTTGGCTTTTGTTTTTCTCAAGTCTTATGTATATGTAATTATATGTAAGGATCTTATTGTAATTAAGTTTTCAATTATTCTTTCATTTTATCTTTCGCTTTCTGCTTTCGCTAAATGATTGTATGTATGTATGTGAGTTATTATATGTTCAGCTACTATTTTGTTAAAATTTTAATTTCTGCTGTATCTCCGTATGTTTTTGTATGAATGTATACTTTCGCTTAGTGCATGTGCGCATGTTTGTGAGCGAGCGTTGGTAGCGCTCTCCGGCGTCTTTCCAATGGGGACGTAGGGGTGTTACATACATGGGAGCCAGAAGCTACAGTGAGGTAATAGAACCCTCTACTCTTCGATACAGGTAAATTTCGAGGACGAAATTTGTTTTAGTAGGGGAGAATTGTAATGGCTCCAATACCGGGTCAGCCATAAATAGTATTTCTCGATAGTGAATAGTACTTCCGGGGTGAAAAGTACACCGGGAGGTGAAAAATATTTAATTTGAATATCCGAAAATATTACTCACGTTGAGTCCGAGGATAAAATTTGGAGTGAAATCGAGGTCAAATAGGCCTCCAAACGTCAAAAATGCGAAAAAAGTAGCGGTTCGGTTCAAATAGTAATTAGTTTGATTAAAGTTTCACTGGACCATTAAAAATAGTAAATGAGCTCCAAAAATCACCAAAAATTGCAGATTTACCTAAAATAATATTTAGAATTTTTTGATAGTAAAAAGGAAAGTTTTCGGCAACACCAGAAATTATTGAATCAAACCGATCTGATTGAATCAGACCGAAAACGTACTCCAATGGTGCTAAAATTTTGTGTACAACCTAATTTTTACATGTTATCAATTATGGAATCAAATTTGGGATGAATTGAATTTGAGAAATAAGAAAACCACAGAAAAATTGCATTATGGGCCTAAAATTTGTATTGTTGTGTTTGTGAAGATGGGGTAAAAGTTGGACCAAGGCCCAACCCAATTAGGCCACCTCAAATAGCCATAAAGAGGTAGAATTGGGAGATAGAATCCCTATCTCCTCTAGCCTCTCCCTCTCCCTATCGTGGCCGAACCCTCATCCTCTCTTAATTTCTTCATTTCCTCTCCAATTTTCTCACCTCATCCAACCATTCTAAGTGTAATTTAGCCTCCCTATATGAACATTAGGGTCCCTAGTCTTTGGTTTGAGTAAGAGAAGTGTATGAAATCAAGGGACAAAGTAAAGAGCTTAAAATTGGGTAAGTGAAATTTAAGTTTTTAATTCAATTTAAGGTTGCCTAGAGATGTTTTTAGGTACCTAGATTTCATTTATGAGGTTATTTTGAGAAAAGGAGACCAAAATCTTTGTGAAAAATTGATGTATAGTTTCGGCCCCATGTAGATAATCAAGAAGGTGTTCAAGCTACTAAGAAGAAAAGCAAGGAAAAGGAAGTCTAGGAGAGCATGAGCAAGTGTATAAGGTTAGTGGCTATAAAATCCTTCAATTTTCTTCAAAATTGGATGTGTTTACATTATGTCACTTAGGTGAATTTGTGTTAAATGCATGTTTAATTTAATATAAGCTTAGAAAAAGTGATTCAGGGTCTTTAAAATGACATTTAGAATGCTTAATTAGAATTAAAAGAATTTGTAAGGTAATAGACTTACCTTGGCTCAATGGAACCCTAGTGTCTACTAGGGTATATTTTGTGTATATGTGATGTGTAATGGCATAAATTAAATCTAGACATGAAAAGAAGTGCCCATGAATTTATTTGGAATTTTTGGAATATGAGTGAATATTTTACAATGTAAAGTTACATTATGTTTACTATGAAAATCATGAATTATGATGAGATAATTCATGAAATGTGCAAAAATGATGAATATGTTAGGTAACTAGTATAATGAATTGAAAATGAAATGGAAACATGAGTGAAAGTGCTAAAATGTAAAAATTGAGTTTAAGTAAGTTAAGAAAATTTTGCCCTTAGTAGTGGTTTGGTAGCCGTAGGGACACCCATACCATGGTGTAAGTCATGGCGACTTGCTTTATTATGGCAGATTCGCGATGGTATCCCATATTACACTGATAAGTGTTATATGTTAAAATGTTATTCGTTATATGTTCAATAAAAATGATGGAGTGGTTGTAGACACCAGGTCTTGAGGCAGTCCAGGTCAGAGTTACCCGATGAAGAGATCAACGTCAGTTTTTGGATAAATGGATGGAATTCGGAGGTTTTTGTCTCTCGGTTTCATAAGGATTAAAATGTTATTCTCTATAGCGTGAGGTTTTGAAAGAGTTTTGGAAATTTAGCTTGAAAATTGAGATTTTGCTCCTCAGACGGGATGACCGTCGGAGTTGGGACGCCCGTCTCTATTTAGTGTTCCCCGTCTCTATGTTTTGTAGGGACGGCCCGTCTATAGTATAAGTGGCGGACACGTGTCTGCATAGAGACGCCCGTCCCTAGTCCCGCGCCTCGGCCCGTCTGTTGTCCAGATTTCCACATGTACCCTTCTTAGGGACGGCCCGTCGGTAGTTCTAGGGACGGCCGTCGGTAGTGGATCTGATAAGATAATACCGGATTTGGTAAAATTTAATCTGATAAGCTTGATATCTTCTAAATTTTGATGAGATTTGGGGCAGATATTTGGTTAAAAATTGAATTTTAAAATCCTTTTAAAATTCAAACTTTAAATTGATGTTTATCCTAATTATCTCCTAAAAACTCTATAAATAGTGGATTAAATTTCATTATTAAAGGTTAGAAAAATTAACAAATTTTTGGGGAGAAAAATCAGCAAATTTTGAGAGATTGGCAAATTTTTTAAAGGAAAAAATCTTTTGTGAGCAATTTACTAAAAATCTAAAAAATCTCTATTATTTTCAGAATTTTTATTTGATAAAATTTTTTTCAATTAATTGACTTTTTTCTCAAATTTTACTTGTGAATTAAGCCAATTTGAGGTAACGAAATTCAATCGTTTCCATCAATCCAGCTAATTCCAATACTTGAATCGCTGTCAAATTTCCAAGAAAGAAAAACATAAATCTTCTTTCCTTGATCCATTTTTATTCGATCCTTGTGAAGCTTGCGGGGACCAAAGTCATTCGACATCCACCCATAAAGATAAAATCTGAGGGTAAACATTCTGGATTAATATTTGTGTAATTTAATTGACTTATATTAATTGTTTTTTAATAATAATAATTTTTTTTAAAAGAATTTCAATTGAAATTTTGAAGGTCTTTTAACTTTTTCTACAACCAGGGGTGACCGACGGGCAGAGTGGTTACCGACGCCCATCCCAATTCCGAGAGACGGGACGCAGGTGATGCACCACTCCGTTCGCCGATCACACTAAGGACGCCCGTTGGTATTGTGTAGAAGGCCGTCCCTAGGTAAATTCTCATGTTTTTAATTTATTTCTTTTACCCCTATTTTATTTCTTTTATCTTTTAACTCATTTCTTTTAAAGTTTCTTGTTATTTTACTTTTCTTTACTTTATTCACGATTTTGACACTGACATGTTTATTTCTATGAGTTATTTTCTTGCCATTTTTGAATTAGAGTTGTTAATGATGGTGGTCGCGCCAATCTGAGGATTTCCACCCGGGTTGTTTCTTTACCCTTGTCTTTATTCATTTTATTATGAAGATTATTTTAATGTCGTTAAAGTAAAAAGGGCCAAATGTTTTATTGTAATTAATTTGGATTTTTTTTGAAAGTTGGTGACCAAAGTCCCGTTTTTAGCCAATAAAACCAACACTTCTCAAAAATCAGCTTGTAATAAATATGCATGGCAGGACCAATGTCCTTACTCTAATGAATATCCCGATTTCTGTATGAATTACATATTGTTTTTATAATGGGGGTTGTATTCTGCCCCTAGTGTTATTGTAATTTATTTTGCATATTTTATTTCGTGTCAATTTGTTGCTTTATCTACATGAATGGATTGCGCTTTAATTATCTGCATTGTATGGAAAGTTGATGAAATAATGAATTCAAAATTTAATTATAATATTAATCAAGGTACAAAAAAATGAGAAGTCCCGAACTCACTCTGGTCTTGGGCTCAATGAGGTTAGAGGTCTAGAACCTCCAAAATATCTCTTGTTCCCCTCCAAAAGGCCTAATTTACATAATCCTAGGCTCCAGGGGGTAGAGGATCATCCTAATGTTCTATTAGGCTGAGACCTCTAAGATCTCTCTGGTTTGCCCAAGATGGATATTTACGCACTGTGTAATCCTAGGTTCCACGAGTTTAGAGGGTAATCCTAATGTCCTATTGGGCTGGCACCTCCAAAACCCTCTTAGCTTACCCAAAATGGATATGTATGCCGTCTTAGGCTCGTTGAGGCTAGACGACCCTTCCCGATGTTCTATTGGGTGGCGACTCCAAGAAACCTCCTTGTTGCCCAAAATAGACGCACTTGTAAATACCTTACAAGTTTTTATGAACCTCTCTTGAAAGCCCTAAAGCGGGCCTTCGGGGCGTCCTACGAGGTTCGGCGTGTGTCACAGTGGCGACTCCACTAGGGACATACTTGAGACTCCGATTCGAAAGTACCTTGATTAAAAATTACAATTGAGTTTTAGTTTAAAAATTTCAACTTCTTTCAATGTTTCATTGCATCTCATTAAAGCCTTAGATCTATGCTAGTTTTGTCCCTCTATCAGCCCTAGTGCGTTCCCGAAGCACAACCCTACGTTCACTCAATGTAGGGAAGTGTTAAGGATAATCACCAGCCCAAGCCTCATACCATCATTGTATATAAAATGGAGACCTGATCGGTTGTTACGCTCGTGATGAGCTAAACCCGTCGGCAGGGACCATGCTTGGGTAGCCCTAAACTAACATCACCTTTTGACTGAAGCTCATGTAATGAAATAGTTACTTCCCCTAAGTGGTATGAACCTTAATACTATGCTTGCTGTATGGATAATTATGTATTGGACAAACCCATATAATATGACTGGTCACCTAATCAAATCTTTAATGCCCCGATAGGCCCAGGATGATTTATTCGGACTGCCTAAATACATAACGATCATAACCCATGTGCCTGTGCATTAGTTAGGAGGGGTTATGCTACCGGTTTTTTTTTCACCGTGCACCGTACATGTCCATCAGGTCCCCGGATGATCCATGGGCCAATCCCACCTAGGAAAGAGACTATGACCTCGTGTGTGGGAGTAACAAGGTTGGAAGGACCTATGTGCTTGCATGTGATTTGTAAATGTTGCATAGCACGATCATGCATCTTAGCACGTTCATGCATCTTCCTGACCTTTTATGTTTTTCAGCCATCATAGATTTGCCTAGGTGGACAAGAGGGTCTCAGGGGCGACTACGCAGAAATCCATTCTTTGGGTTACCAGAAAGGGTAGAGTATCCGGACACTTCTTCTGAAACCAGCTATGTTACTTCACCTCAGTTTTCTTTACCCGAAGAAATGACAAACTCTCCAAGAGGGGCAGATGCCACCAGGGCAATGATAGCAGAGGAAGTGGGCCGAAGGCTTGAAGAATTCGAGAACCGGATGATGGCAATGATGGCCACAATGGGTTAGCAAGCGGCCCCAAAGAACCCACCACCTCCTCCTATGAGAAATAATGAAAGGGGGGAGGTCAGAGAAGACCCACAAGAGGAAATTCGCCCACCACCTGTAAACCTAAGAGGTACTACCTCAGGGGCACAAAGGAGAAGACCAACCCCAAGGCTAGATGATGATTGGAAAGACGAAGAAATATAAGGAGCGTATGTCTGAGAAAGGGAAAGCCCCTCAAACTGAAGAAGCCATCTGGAAGAAGATGGAGGAGAAATTTAAAGCAATGATAAGAATGCTAACAAAGGGCCGAGTAATAAACCCTGAAGACAAGGAGTTAGAAGGAGAAGATTTAGTCCCAATGAACTTTAAAATGCCGGATGTTCCGAAGTTTGACGGCACTTCTGACCCCATGGCACACATAAAACAGTACTCGCTGGTGATTAAGGGTATTACCTTGACGAAAAGGCAAAACATTGAATACTTCAGCTTATGCCTGACTGGCCCAGTAGTGGATTGGTACCACTAGCTCGATCGTAGAACTAAGGAGGACTGGGATTTATTGACGGAGGACTTTTTGAGACAATACGATTGCAGCACGAGGATGGAGGTGACCTTAAAGGACCTAGAGCTGCTACAGCAGAAGGGAGGCGAGTCCTTCCATGAGTATCTAACCCGATGGAGGAATCGGGTAATGGAGATGAAGAGAAAACTGGATACCCAGGATCAAATACGGCTGTTCATAAAAAATGCAAGCCCATATTTGAGGGAAGGATTGAAGATAAAAGGACTGAGAGACTGGGAGTCTCCGAAGGACATCGCCATTGAGGCTGAGGAGAGTACCTTGTTAGGAGAGCAGGTAATGAGAACTATCCCAAGAGGGGTAGCAGTAGCCAGGGGGCAAATAGACCAACAGGTTCCGCTAGTGCCACGAGGAAGATTGTTGAGGTGTCAACTACTAATGCTACCCCGAGGCATTTTTCCAATCTTGGAAGGTCATTATCATGGGTACTAAGAAGACTGATGAAAGAGGGTAAGCTGCAGCCTTTGCCTTCCAGACCTGGTAGAACTTAAGGCATGCCAAGGCATAAGGATGATGAGTATTGTGCATATCATCAGCACACTGGGCATACGACTGATAACTGCAAGGCTTTGAGGCACACAATTCAAGATCTAATTGACTCGAAGCAAATCACAGACCTAGAGAAGAGAGGGGGTCAAAAGAAAGCTGGGTACAACAGTATGCCCCCGCCAATGAATATGATCAAGTCAAGTTTGCCCGAGGAGTTTGTGTTAAAGGAATTGTACGGTAACGATGTCCACACTACTGTCATGAACCTCCTTGAGGGGAGTAAAGAAGGGCTTCCCGCTACAGTGATCGATTGCTGGTCCACTTATGATAGTGGAACTGAAAACTATGATTCTAAAGTATTTTTTGACCCGTGGGGTTCGGAGGAGGAAGGAGAAGAAGCGGAGAAGAAAGAAGTAGGAGCTGTGACCCGGAGCGGAAGGATAGCTCCAGAAGTCGAGAAGCCTCAGGAACCAGTTGAGGGCAAAAAGGGAAAAGAGCCGGAAGAAGATCTGATTGTTAAGCAATTGAAAAAGACGCCGGCTCAGATTTCAATATGGGATATCTTGAGATAGTCGCCATCACATAGACAGAAGGTAGTAGAGGATTTGTGCGAGGCAACTGTGGCCACAACCATCTCGCCTACGGAACTTCTTGATGTAGTGAAAGGAGGATCGGGAGAAAATGTTGTTTTCACCAGTGCTGATTTGCCGGCAGAAGGCCACAACAATAATCGCCCTTTGTACATAAGGGCATAGATTAACCAAAAGCACATAGCCTGTGTAATGGTAGATGATGGCTCTTCGATAAATGTGTGCCCACAGGTGGCAATGGCAGCTTTTGGGGTGATAGAGGATATGTTAGCCAAGTCTGATCTCACCATCACGGCATATGAAAACTCGTGTAGACATGCTTCGGGGACATTCGTGGCAATAGTGAAGACGGGGCCAGTAGAGTCAGAAGTGGAGTTTGTCGTACCGCCTATACCTGCCAATTTCTCAGCTCTTCTAGGCAGACCATGGTTTCATAAGTTGGGAGGAGTCCCCTCTACGCTTCACCAGATGGTAAAGATACCTCATGAAGGCTAGATTGTGACTATAAGGGCTGCACGGGAGAATCAGGTTTCAATACTGGAGATCGCTAGGCAGCCGTTTAGTGGGTTTCATGTTGCCATGATAGGCAAGGAAGAGCAGAAGGAAGAAAGCCCCTAGGTGCTAAATATGATGAAGAGGATGTCATTCATCCCTGGGGCAGGAATGGGTAAGAATTCTCAGGGGATGCCAACAGCCGTTACTACCAAGGGCCAAAATGATAGAAGGGGCCTAGGATACACGGATGTTGTAGAGAGGGGTGAGAAGCCAGAAATGGAAATTCCTCATATCAGAAAAACTTTTGTGCCTACAACCGCAACATGTGCTGACGGGTCCTCGGCAAGTGTACCGAATCGACAAGTAATAAAGTGGGGTATATTTAGGACCCCGAGTTATCGTACCCAAGGGAAAAAGGATTGTCCAGTTAAATATCTATAGATGAGTGAATTTGAGATGTCCCCAATTTGTTTGGTGGAGAAAACTAAGCTAAGCAAGAAAATAAATTAACACTTAAATATAAAATTGGTCATCAAGAAATTACTCAAGGATGAAATTAAATGCTTAGGAAATTCTATCCTCATAAATATAACTGAAAATTGGTAAAACAATATAACATGAAATTCTGGACAACCCAACTGAACCCAAGCCTACCATATCCATGGATTAAGCTATTCTAATTAATAAACCTACCATATCCCTGGATTAAGTCTATTAATTAGCTTAAGTGCGGGTTACCAAATCCTAGATCTAAGACAACCTACCATCCCGGATTAAGCTATCTCAAACCTATTTATTCCTCACTATTCTTAATCTAATAACATCAACAACCACAAACCAACCTACCATATCCCTGGATTAAGCTGGAAAGATAAATGTCAATATTAAAAGAACAGAGCATTTGCACAAACAATAATTTTCGGATTTAGCTCCAATCATCATTATAATTGCAAAACAATATATAACAAGAGGAATAAAAGAAAACATGAAAATATTTATTAAATCCAAATATCCAAAATACAAATACGATTCAAGAACTCTCAAGCATGATTAACTACTCTAACATCAAGAATATAACCACAAAAGATGAAAATTAGAGTTTAGAATACACCCTTGATGAGAGAGAAAATAGATCTTGAAGTTCTTGTTCTTCAACCTTGGAATCCACTTGAATCCCCAAAATCTAGATTTAAACTAAAGTGATCTAAATTATTTAAGAAGAAAAATTGCAATTCAAAATTAAATCTAAGCTAAACATAATTTAAAAGGAAAATTAAAACATGAAAATAAAATAAATTGTTGCTGGAAATTAAAGAAAAATAAACCTAAGTCTACTGCCTAAAGGAAAGAATAAGAAAATACAAACTTAAAAAAACTAACTAAAAAACTATCTCTCTGTTTTAGAAGATGAAGCGGCGTTTTATTTTCACTCTGGAGAAAAGCACAGCTGTGCTTTTACAAAGCACAGCTGTGCTGTGCTAGGGTTGCGCGACTGCTGGCGGAAAAAGGCGAAGCACAGCTGTGCTTCTCGCTGAAGCACAGCTGTGCTCCTGGGCGATAATTGCGCGTTGAAGCTCCGTGTGCGCGCGCCTCCTGCTGCGTGACACAGCTGTGCCTTGCGCATGGACACAGCTGTGTTCCTTAATTTCACGCTGTGCGCGCCTCTTCCTCTTCGTGGCACGGCTGTGCCTTTTGCCTGTGCACCTGCCACCCTCGAAAGCACAGCTGTGCTTATGAAAAGCACGGCTGTGCTTTAGGCAAAATCTGCCTCTTTTGCTTTATTTCTTCTATAATCACCCAACAACCTCCAATTTAGCTCCGATTAATAATATAACACCTGAAAACATCATAAAACTTATTAAATTTATAAAAACATTATAAATTAATAAAAAATACAAAAACTCATTAATTATTATTAAAATTAAATAAATAAAACATATAATTAGGCCAATAATTAATCTAAAATATTAATATAATTGCAACTTATCATGTGCCTATACAGGGGAAGTTGAACCGCAGTGGCTAGATGGAAGAATTATGCCAGGGTTTAAGGTGCTCAATGATGTCTATGACTGGGACATTGGATTGATCAAGCTAGCGGAGGGCTTTTGGGATGAGGAAATCATGACCAGTAGGACAGTTTGGGACCGCGAGATGCCTGAAGAAGTGATCACTGAGAAGATGGTAGCCACCCAGCTGAAGGGGAAAGCAAAAGTAGAGGAAGCCATACAGGAGTTGACTGAGGAGCCTCCAAAGAGCCAAAGTGACCCAGGACCATCAACCGTGACAGATGCGCCAGCAAAGGAGGAAGAGGAAAATAGTTTAGATTTTCTTTTTGCTCCAGAACTTTTCATTGATGTTAATGACAATTTCAATCTTATTAATAAATTGAATGATTTTGCTTACTTGTGTGATGTTTCCGATAATTTCACTATGCATGATCATGATCATCCTCCATCCATATTTGATATTGATTCAACTGATGCTACTTCATTTAATCTTGGAACCTCAGAAAACCCAAAATAAATTTTGATAGCATCAAATATAACTCCTAAAGAGCGAGAAAAATTTGAGAGAATCTTAAAAAAATATGAAAAAGTCTTTGCCTGGACCTACGAAGATATGCAAGGAATCGATTGGGAAGTCACAAAGCACGCTATTCCTACATATCCAGACCATAAACCCGTTAAATAGAAACTGAGAAGGCTTAGGCCAGAATGGGCAGATAAAGTGAAGGAGGAGATTCACCAGCAAATCAAAGCCAAATTTCTAGTTGAGGTGCAATATCCAACTTGGTTGGCCTATGTTGTCCCCGTAGCCAAAAAGAATGGCAAGGTAAGGGTATGCGTAGATTATTGGGACTTGAATAAGGCCTGTCCAAAAGATGACTTTCCATTGCCCCATATAGATGTGCTGATAGATAGCGCTGCTACTTGCGATATGTATAGCTTTGGAGATGGTTATGCGGGCTACAATCAAATTCTCAATAAAATAATTGACCGAATTAAGACGGCTTTCATCACGGAATGGGGGACCTATGCTTATCGAGTAATGCCTTTTGGCCTAAAAAATGCAGGAGCCACTTATCAGAGGATGGCAACAAAAATCTTGAATGACTTGATCCATAAAGAAGTGGAGGTATACGTGGATGACATGATGATCAAGTCAGCCACTAGAGAAGGTCATTTTGAAGCCCTGGAAAAGTTCTTCCACAGGATAAACAAGCACAATCTGCGGTTAAATCCTAAGAAGTGTATCTTTGGTGTTACCTCAGGGAAGCTCCTAGGACACGTAGATAATGCTCCTAGGGCCATCAGAGAGATGCCAATACCGTAGAAGGAAAGGGTGTGAGAAGCTTTTTGGGTAGGTTGCAATACGTCAGTAGGTTTATTGCTAAGCTTACTTCGATCTGCGAACCGATCTTAAAACTACTCAGAAAAGACCAACCAGTAGTATGGAACGAAAGTTGTCAGAAGGATTTCGATACTGTCAGAGAGTATCTGCTAAATCCACCGGTGTTGAGATCGCCGTAGCTAGTCAGGCCATTGATTTTGTATTTAGCTATAGAAGACAGTTTTGTAGGCACCATGATGGCCCAGGAGGACGAATTTGGAGTGGAATTTGTTGTTTACTACCTTAGCAAGAAGTTCCTGGCTTATGAGGTTAAGTATACAGAAGTAGAAAAGATTTGCCTTACAGTAATCTGGGCTTCTAAGAAATTGCGGCATTACTTTCATGCCTACAGGGTACAGGCAGTAGCAAAGCAAAATCCTTTAAGGTACTTACAGGAAGCTCCATCCTTACTTGGGAAAATTGGTAGGTGGTTGTTGTTGCTACAAGAATTAGATGTAGAGTATATTACTCGAAAAACTATCAAAAGGCGTCCAGTGGCTGAATTCCTGGCACAAGACCCAATTCAAGGAGACTCGTATGAGTTTAACTTTCTAGATGAGGATGTGATAGCTATCAGAGTTCGAGGTTGGCAATTGCACTTTGACAGAGCCGTGAAAAACAAGGGGGCAGGAGTAGGGGTCATTTTAACAACCCTAGATAATGAGAAGCTCCCTTTGGCGAAGAAATTGAGGTTCAAGGCTACCAATAACGAAGCTGAGTATGAAGCGTGTGCCTTTGGGTTGGAGGCATTACTAGCTTTAGGAGCAAAAAACGTGGAAGTGTTTGGTGATTCCTCCTTAGTGATCAATCAAATCCGAGGTGAATGGGCCGTTAAAGAAGAAAGGCTAATGCCATACATCAAGCACTTGAGAGACCTGAGCAACCAGTTTGAAGTGTGTACATTTTGTTTTGTTCCAAGGGACGAAAACCAGTTAGCCAATGCGCTCGCCACTTTAGTCTCAATGTGGGACAATCCCGAAGGAGTAGTTATGAGGCCGGTTTTGATTTCTATCTCATAGAGACCTAGCTTCGAATCTAAATCAGTCATGGAGATAGAAGTAGCAGACGGGAAGCCGTGGTATTATGACATTACAAACTACTTAAAAAATGCGACCTTTCCAGAGGAAGCTACCGGAAAAGATTAGAGAATGATTCGCAAGTTATCTACTCAATTCATCTGCATAGATGGGGTGTTGTACAAACGACAGGCTGATGGTATCCAGTTGAGGTGTTTGGATGAGAAAGATGCCAAGAGGGTGATGGAAGAAACACACGCCGGAGTATGCGGAGCCCATATGAACGAGCTGACATTGGCCAAAAAGATTATGAGACAGGGATTTTTCTGGCTTACCATGAATAATGATTGCTCGAAGTATGTAAAGCGGTGTCAGTTATGCCAACAGTATACAGATTTAAGGCATTTGCCCATTTCAGAATTACATAATTTGACATCACCTTGGCCGTTCGCAGCTTGGGGAATTGATATTATTGGAGAGATACGCCCCACAGCCTCCAATGGGCATTGATACATCATCATCACCATCGACTACTTTACCAAGTGGGTAGATGCTGAGTCCTTCAGGAAAGTTGATGCTCGGGATATGGCGAAATTGATAGAGAAAAACTTGATATGTAGGTATGGCCTTCCACACCATGTGGTATCTGACAACGGGGGGGTCTAGTTCATGGCCGAAACGAAGAAGTTACTCCAGATGTAACATCCCCCACCGCTGCCTCCATTGGAAGGACACCGGCAGGCACGCTACCGACGCTCACTCACATATATTACACACACTAAGCGGAAGCAGGCAATAAAATCACATACAAGCGCTAAGCGAAAGCAATCACTAACAATAATAATGGCAAAACTTATACCTCATATAATCAAATATAGAGTTATATACTTCTGTTCAAACACATGCTTGAAGAACTCTCATGTTAACTCAGCTGGTCGTTGCGGATAATTAATCTCTTGTAGAATCCGGCCCACTCTCTTGATCCAACATCTGATTGGTCCAATGAAGTCCCATGAAAGTCCTCGGCTCCTCTTTTCACTTATCAAATCACCCAATTGTCCTTAATTACACTTGCATAAATTACCAAATTACCCTATTATTCCCGACTTATCATGAAAATTCTGACTAGGGCTATTTTTGGTTGTTACACCGGAAGTATGGTATTGAGCACCATAAGTCTTCTCCGTATCGTCCTCAAGCCAACGGGGGCAGTCGAAGCTGACAACAAGAATGTCAAGAGGATCCTGGCTAAAATGGTCCAGAGCTATAAATATTGGGCGAAAAAGTTGCCTTTTGCACTCTGGGGTTATAGAACAACCATTAGAACTTTAACAGGAGCCACTCCATATTCTTTGGTATATGGGATGGAGGCAGTATTGCCAGTCGAGGTCGAACTTAAGTCACTGAGGGTGATAATGGAAGCAGAGATTCCGGAGGCTGAATGGGCGCAACAACTGCTGCAACGATTGAACATGTTGGATGAGAATAGGTTAAAAGCCTACTATCACAACCAAATCTACCAAAAAAGGCTCGGTAGGTCCTTTGGAAAGAAAGTCAAGAAATATCCATTGAAGGAGGGGGATTTGGTACTTAAACAGATGAGACCAGGTGCACCGGATATTAGAGGAAAGTTCAGACCAATGTGGGAAGGACCGTTCATCCTCAAGAAGCTGCTGTCAAAAGGAGCCGCGATTCTGTCGGATAGCGATGGCAATGAATTCAAAGAACCGATCAATATTGATAGACTCAAAAGGTTCCATGGCTAAAGGCTACAAATTCAAAAGAAGAGAATGAAAGCCCCACGGGTCGAAAACCAAAAAAAGGCAGCCTTACTAAAATTGGGCGCCTCGTCAGGGTGAAAATCAGAGAAAGGCATCCTAGGCAAAATTTAGAGGCTTGAGAGAAAATATCCAATCATGAAAACCCGAGAGGGCTGATTGGTAACAGGAGTTGATACTATCAAGATTTGGTTGCACGAATGAATGTAGTCTTGCATAATTGAATTAGTGCCAAAAGTGATCCTGTATGCTGAAATCGTGCTGAAATGTACACAATGCTGTGAAACAAAATAAGATTTGACTTATTCATTTACGTTATTGTCCAGTTCTGCTTTAAAAAGAAACATATTGCTTAAAAAGGCATGCAAAGCTAAACTATGCCCTACTACTACTCTCGCCAGCCAAATGCCTCAGTCGCCGTGTTCAGTTATCAGATGCTGGGCTAAGTATCCACCTCTTGTACACACTGGCAGAGGTAACAGAATGGTTCATGAAGGGAGGTATGATAGTCTTCAATGGAAGTTGGTTCCAGAGCTCATGATAGCGGGAGGCAAAAGCCGCAGAAAAGATTCCACCTCGAAAGGATAAAGGGAGTCTCACCACATCCTGAGTCATTCCGAGTTGATGAGAGAGCAGTGGGGTCGTGATGTAGAAGGTGGCCTCACGAAGCCTGCATAGGGGAACGCATCCTGAAGATCCATCAATAACTGCACTGGATAATGGAAGCCAAGCGTGCATGAAGCTAATATCCTCATATGATATTTCACTGAATCTTGTAATGCCTTCGTCAGGGGTCCCAAATAGGTATAGACGCTGGCGAGGAAGAAAATGCTTCGCAGAGTACTGACTGATGACCCTAGGAGGTGGCTCTGACAGCAGCTTCAATTTCTCTTGCAACTAGATCTGAAAGAGGAAACAAGGAAAAATAAAAGCCAAAGAAAATAAGATAAAAGGCAAAGAAAAGCTGCTGGAGTAAGTTGGATTTACTTCAAGCAAAAATTAGGCACAGGGTTGTGTGAAAATTCGAAAGGATGCACTTCCCGCTAAGAAAAGCTAGTGTGAAAATCCACAAGGGACGCACTACCTTTTAAAAATAATGACGTACCTGGAGTAATAAGGGACTACCAGAGAATGAAGTGGTAGGCCCGGCACGGATAGAGTCCAAACCAAAGATAGTCTCAGCCAGAATAAGTGGGAAAGGGGTCATCCCGTGGTGAAAATTGTCCAAAATTCCAAACAGGCGAGGGTCTCTGAGCAGCTCCCCTGAAGTCTCAATCAGATACTTCATCAGGCAGAAAAGAAAGATGACACTTACGCTATATGAAGGAAGGTTGGAGAATTCATCCAGTGCTTCAATCAGAGGTTCTAAGGCAAATGCAGGGCCCTGAGGAACTAGACGAGCAGTGTCAGAAGGATATATGCTTAAGGACAGAGCAATATCCCGAGTTTGAAATAAACCGCAGAGAGGAACACAAGGCAAAGTACTAGGAGGATACCAACTCCCGACAATAGCAGCAAGTTCCTCAGGCAGGGGGCATATTTCCTGGTAGGTAAACCTGAAAACATGAAAGTGAGGGTCCCAGAAGTGGGTTGCAGCTAAAAGAAGGTTGTAGTCCATTTTGACTCTTCGTAAAAATCTCAGCCCAAAAAGGAGGGCAAGGGTGCTATTTTCCCAAGTTTGAGCTTCATCTAAGATACGGTACATTTTGGGAACAAAAGGGGAATTCATTTCTCAATGGCTAAAGTCCAAGTCACTAAAGGAAATAAAGGAGGAAAATAGGAAAAAACTGGAGGAAAGAACCTGCTATGAAGCTAAAATGAGAGAAAAGGCACGGAATCCAAGAAAATGGTGAATTTTATAGGATTGATATACCGACGGCTAGCCCGTCTCTAACTCAGATGGTTATCCCATCTGTAATTGTCCACCTGGCAGATCTTTGCATCGTGCATATCACACGCATTAATTAGGTAATTAATCAGGGTTAAAAAGAAAAATTCGGAAAGACAGACGGCACTCCCATCGCTCGATATAGGGACGGAAAGCCCGTCGGTTACTCAATTCTATATAAAGCTGCTGGCACCGACGGACTGTCACTTTCTTTTCTCTTTCTTTTTCTTCACACTGACGCTCTCTCCTTCTTTTCCTGTTGTAATTTTTTCTGTTTTTTTTTTTGGTTGGACTCCTTTACACTAGTGTCTTGAAGTTTTTTTTCTTCATTGAGTCTCAACTTCCAGGTTAGTAAAATTCTTCTACTTTTTTATTTTTATGAATAATGTAATTTTCATTTTCTGGATTAGTGTAATTAGGAACCTTGCTAATTGATTTTAGTTGCTGCTGTTTAATTTGAAATGCCATTGTTTAGTTAATGTTTTATTTCTTTTAATGCTTTAACTGCATGAATTAACACATAGAGTAAATAATATGTTGTTCTTTAGTTGATATAAAATGCATGGATATATGCTATTTTGAGAACAATTAATGATAAATGCATATTTATTTTTCTGAGTTTTTTTCAGTTAGATGTACAGGCATGGCCTTAGGAATGCATGCACATTGGAACCAATGTTAAGGGTTAGAAAATTATGCTAGAAATTGGGCACACCCTTGCCGGGGTGCTATTAAAATTTATTTTAATCAAACTTGTACTGTATTGTTGCTTGGGGCCTGAGGCCTGTCCTTTGTGATCTTTCTTATGCAGGAGGTTGGGCACACCCTTACCGGGGTGCTGCCCAAATTTTTTTTGGTTTAGGCACATTCCTGCCAGAATGCTATCAAAATTTTTATTAGATCCATTTATGACTACGATGCTAAACTAATTGTTTACTTTCTTTCCAGGATGCCACCATGATGATATGCTCTGCGTGATCAGCTTGAGCCTCAGGCCCCGGCTTGGATGAGTGCCGAGGCCAGGCAGAGGTATGCAGCACTGGCTTAGGTGCAGTTCCAAGCTAGCCGCTTCATGTATAGGCTATTCCTTGAGGCTCTAGGGATGGCGGACGAGGTCGATGCTTTGATAGCGAGTGCGGGATGGACTGGGTTTCTGATGCCGACTTAATAGACTCATCCGGAGATAGTTTGGCAGTTCCTTGCTACATTACACACTACAAGAAATTACATTTTTTATGGCGCTAAAAATTGTCACGAAAAATTCATTTTTCGTCACTGAAAAAAATGGTGACGATTTTTTATCGTCACAGAGAACGTAACGGTAGGCGCGTAACATAAAAGTTTATGTGACGATTTACTTTTTTGTCACTGTAAGTATCATTTTTGTGACGAAAATGATTATCGTCATCTTTAGTTCTTACTTTTCATGACAAAAATTATGTCATAAATAAAATTATATTTCGTCACATTATATTGTTTATCATCACTAAAGATTGGTATTTTTTATGATAAATTTAAAATTCGTCGCGAAATTAAATATTTTTAATGACGAAACTCTGCTTTTGATTATAACGATTAAGCATTAGTTATGTAATTATCGTCACAAATAAATATAATTTTCGTCATAAAATATTTAATTTCGTCACTAAATCTAATACTTTAAGTGACGAAAAATGATTTCGTCATTAAATTAATGTGTATTAACGATGAATGTAAATCGTCATATTACATTACATTTTAGTGACATAAATAGGAATAAAAATAATTGTCACAAAAAATAGTTTTAGTGACAATTTTTTATTGTCATTAAATTATTTTTTTATTACAATATTAATATCGTAATTGTAAACATTCTATCATTATTTATGAACTAACAAGTCGAAAAATTATGACAAATATACTTATCATATATGCATTGTATTAAAAATGACACATTTTAAATTTAATATCATACAATCAATTAAATTTCTAAAGAAAATCTAATATAATGTATTTATTCAAATAAAAGGTTAATTAAAAAAACATATTGTCTAATACAAAAAATTAAATTTGCATCCTAATCAATAAATAAAATCTGTTGAAACTTCAAAATTTGCATCATGTTCCTGCAAAAAAAATCTTATATTAGATAAAAAAAAAAACTCAAATCATGTAACACATTGACGTAAGTAAAAGAGAAGTTACACTTGTTACCTGAAAATTCATAAACATCGCTATCAATTGAACAGTTTGGAATGAACCTAAATTAAGGAACTGCAAAATTAAAAACCACTAAAACATGAGATACCAAGCAAGTCAAAAAGTTTTAAAATAAAATACAAGTAAAAATACATAATCTTTACCATTTAAATTTGCCCCTCGGAATAAAACAAGAAATCATTAAAACCAATGTAAAAATCTGCAACTATTTTCAAATATTTTCAACTATTTTCATGTCATTGAACATTGCAAAAAAAATGTACAAGTATATAAAACTTACATTGGAGAATTCAATCGACATTCATCCCGTTTGATTTTAAAATGTCAAGCAGTTTATGGATAGTGGAATTCAACTCGCTTACTTTTGTCTCACAATCAGTCACCTGACTCTTAAGTATGTTCACTTCTGACTGAAACTCACTCAACTTTTCTTGAGTATTAGAAAGTTCATTTTGAAGCTTTTGTGTAGCAATGTAGTCCGATGATAATCGTCTGGAAGGAGATTTTGGACCATATCCAAGGCCTTTTATATAACCAGTACCAAGGCCAAGGACTTCTTGAACAATTTCATCGTTAGTCTTTTGAATATCTTGCTCATCATATTGGTTTCACTTCTCTATCATTAAATTCTATCACAAGAAATTAAAAGAAAATAGAATTTATGTAAGTCTCAAAACAAACTAATTACATTGCAAAACTTGTATATTAATTACTTACCCAATTTTCTTCATGTTAGATTCCATCCTATCTTTATAGATTTACACTAAATTTCATTTTATTAAAATGATGCATATTATAAGTCCTCAACTTATTACTAGCCAATGTCTTTTTCACAATAATTATGCCTTAAATTAGCGCATACATCTTAAATTAATAGAAATTCATCCGATAAAAATACATACATTTATTTCTAATTTAATACCATTTTAATGTTTAAACACAATATAATACATCAAAATAATCAAACAAATATCCATGTTCCTCATTTCATGAATTTCAACTAACCCTTCACTTAAATTGAATCTCTTTTAGATTACTAAAACTAAACCAATTTCTTCCTTTTTATGTTTTACTTTCATGCTTTATTAGTCACTCAAAATATAGAGCTAAGTTCCAAGTATCTCTGTTAAGTTACACATTATACTACCCAATTCTATTGACCTAATCCGGCTCAAATGCATGCCACGATTTTCATCCCATTTCGTAAGCCTAAGTAAACAAATTAATTAAAACAACTGGGCATAGTTTACTAACTCAAAGCGCTCCAGCAATAACTGTTCATTTGATCTAAACATACTCATAATTACATATCATTAAATTTCCTTGTATTTTCAGCCTTTACTTAAAAATTTCCTTTCTTATTAATGTAACCACATTAACGAATTATAAAGCACCATCATTTTAATCAAGACTTACAATTTAACCTATAATTCTTCAATTTACAAAATATTGTTCTAGTTTACCAGTTACGGACAATTTTCCAAATCTTTTTATTCAACCGAAATCTGTAAGTCTTAATTTACTCTAATCAACTATGCCAAAACTCATAACAATTCAGCCAGCAAATCAATGGAATCCCACAAATATATTTATTCACATAATGCATTTAGTAAAATCACTCTTAATAAATTTTTAACTTATGGAAAAATCACATAGAAAAGTAAATTTGGTGGCCACATACCAATTTTCTGCATATTTTGGTGTTTTCACGGTCACCGGAGATTCACCGGAGTCTCCCCGGAGCTCCACCGGAGGCACCAAGACCATCGGAAGGAAGCTCGACGCCTCGGGGTTCCTTTTTCGGTGATCACGCGCCCAACCGTGGCGCCGTTTAGCCTGAATTGCCGTCGGAAGCTACGATCCTCTTCTCCTCCGATCTGCTCATCCCCGTCGAGTGAGGAGGATCCACGGCCACCGGAAGCTTCGCCTCTCCGCTGTGAGTCCCGTCGTGGTGTTCGTGTCACCTCTCGCCGTCAGAGCTCGCAGAGGAAGTTTCGATTTCCTCCTACTCTCCTAGAACGGCGACGTTGCGATGGAGGGGGAAAGGACGCCGAGATCGGCGTTACGAGGAGCCGTTGCTTGCCGGCGACCACAGCCAGCTGCTCCGCCCCCTTCCGCCGTGCTCTGCCCCCTCTCCCTCTCTTTCTCTCTTTGGTTTCTACTTTCTTTCCTGATCTGCTCACCGTGTTTCCCCTTTCTATTTTAGTTTTCTTCTCATGTTTTATTTTCTATATCATACAATTCCCACTTATTCTAGTCCATAATTCCCTCTAATATTTGGACACTCTTAAAACCAATAAAAATTGTCACATGGAAAAATTATTTATCTTGTCTATTTACTCTTTATTTCTTTGTTTATTATTTTCTTATTTATTTGCATGTAAACATACTCATATATATATATATATATATATATACACACACATCATAAATTGTTTGAATAATTAAATTACATAGCTTTAATGAAGAATTCCACTCTTATGTTTCAAAATCAACATTTGACGAATTTTTAGCCTGTCAATTTATTAAATAAAAACATTGAAATTTTTGGGGCATTACAGAGAGATTGAGTAATAGAAGGAAACTGAAAAATTGAGGCAAAAAACAACCCTTTCCCACCAAATTTTTCCATGATTTCCGGATGTTTTTCGTCACAAAAAATCCCGGTTTCCTTCCTCAACTCTGTTTCCATTCTTTAGTTCTGCGTTGATATGAGGAAGCAGCAAGAAACGACGGCGTTTCCTGTCCAAATTCACATTAAAATGTTGTTTTAATAAATAATTTATTTTATTCTAAATTATTATTGTATTATTAATTAATTAACTTTTATATATAATTTAGTTATTTTTGACAAATTATGAAAGACAAACTAATTTTGTAACATATTTATTTAACATAGATAACATTATTGTGACGAAATAATTTTATCGTCACTAATTCATTAAACTATGACAAAAATAATTAATGTCACAAAAAAATATTTATTTCATGACGAATTTATATGTTGCAAATAGTAAATTTTTTCGTTATATTTTTTTCCTCCAAAAGAAAAATATTAGAAATTTTTCTTTCATATCAAAGCTGACGAAATTGTAACTCGTTACAGTATATTAATTTTTTGTGATATATTTATTTGTCATAAATATAATATTTATTTATATCAATATGTTATTCGTGACAAAATGATTTTATTATCACTAATTTATTTAATTATGACAAAAATAATTCGTCACTAATTTATTTAATTATGACAAAAAAAATTCATCATGAAAAATAAATATTTTGTGACGATTATATACGTTGCAATAAGTTATTATTTTGTCATTAAATTTTTTCCCTCCAAAAAAATGGTGGGAAATTATCCCTCCTCAATAAACCATGACGAAATATATTTTTTCGTCACCAAATTAATTTTTTAGTGATGATAATTAAAATATAAAATGATGTAAGATAATTTCGTCACAATAATAAATTGTATGGTGACGTTTAAAAAGATTCGTCGTTGTAAGTTACAATTAGTGACGAAATTTTATGTGTCATTAAAAAATTCATCACAAAAAGTCAAATTTCTTGTAGTGACAGTATGGGGGGTACTAGAGATCCGACACAGAGGAGGGTATCATCCAGTTTTGGATCGAGAGGCACATGTATAGTATTACCCGTCAGCGATTTGCACATGCTATGGGGCTTCCATTTGGGCAGGATGTTATAGTGCCCCAGAGAGCAGTTAGACGCCACCACTGGGCGGTCATTGCCTTACCAGGAGTGCCATATGACCATGATATGGCAAAGAGCACGGTACTCTCATCACAGGCCCTTCGCTATGTTCATAGGGTTCTATCCAGCTCCTATCTGGGACGAGCTGGTAACCCGGGGTCTCTCAATGCCGCAGAGATTTGGAGTTTATGGGCCATGGTGGCAGGCCAGCGGCTCATCATTAGCCACGATATTTTCGTTAACCTAGTGAGAGTATCTAGGGGGACAACCCCTGTAATGTATGTTGGTGGAGTAATTACTAGACTGCTTTTGAGTTTGGGTGTCCGTCCAGATATCCTTGGGCATGCTTTAGACGAGAGTATTTATGTAGATGCTCTGGCAGCTATTATGATGGCTATGATACTACCGATACAGGGTCAGGTCGAGGTATACAGACTTTGCACTATTCATGAGACCAGATGTGAATTTTGCCTACCCTCACTAGAGCCAGTAGAGGAGCAGCCTCAGGATAAGCCACAGATGGAGCAGCAGCCTCCCGAGCACCAGCAGCACTAGGAGAACCAGCCTTCCCGACATCCAGAGCACCAGGAGGGTTAGCCTCCACAGCCATAGCATGACGAGGAGCATCCTTGTACACCTTCCGACATGGGGATTAAGTTCACCATGGATGGCTTATTTGGTACTCCCCCGGTGCAGAGAGTACAAAGTCCTACTCCTCCTCCGCCATCGAGAGTACAACGGACAGTTCCCTGGGCACCTGAGAGATTCAGTCCATATGCTGGAGCAAGGGAACCGGGGGCATCTACTTCTACAGCTCCACCTCCAGAGCGGGCACCAGAGTCAGCTCCCCTCCATCCACATCATCGACTCACCCGACAGCCGGATTTTATTGCGATTTTGACTTCTATGTTCACATCCTTCGAGCACAGACAAGAGGAGAGAGACAGGGCCCTTCTCGGGCAGCTCGAGAAGCGAGATAGAGTCATATTAGAGCGGCTGGATCAGCAGCAGGGTATCATCCAGTAGCAAGGGAGGCTTATTGATTATTTGAGATGGGAGCAGGAGAGACTCGCGGGTCAGTTGAGGCAGGAGATGAGGGCCTCCCAGGATGAGGCGACCCAGAGGACAGACGCATCTTTACAGATGGTGGATGAGTTAGTTGAGGCCCTCAGGTTTAGGATCTAGGTTCTGGAGGGTGCCATACCTCCCATCGCCCAGTCTATTTTGAATTTTAGAGAGTAGACAGAGGATAGACTGAGGAGTATGGGGACCCCCTCCATAAATCAGACCCTCTGCCCGGGCGACGCTTTCAGAGAGTTAGGGTGGGTCGTTACCGATACGCTGCAGTTCATGACGGTATGTGCACAACCTTTTCTCGATGGGTATGCTCAGGTCCAGTTCCAACAGCAGGACCCGGCGAGAGTGCAGTCGTTATCTGTACCGGTGGCTGTACCTCCCAGATACCAACAGCAGGCCAGAGCCTCGGCTACTCAGTAGGCAAGACCATCAGCCCCTCCCAGTCTGCCATCTGCTCCAGATACAGAACCCCCTGCTTCTTCATCACGAGGCCAGCCAGTTCATCTATCAGATGACAATGATGATCCAACGGAGGAGCCCTCAGATTATTCACCATTATAGACTGTTCAGGGAGTTCTTTTGGCTCTGTATTTATTCTCATTATTATAATCACATCTGTATGTTGTACAAAATTTATCCTTTTTGTGGAAAACATTTATGGTTAACCTATTAAATTTACATGTTATTTCTTTATGATTTGACTTTCTTCTTAAAAAAAGAAGACAATTGATCATATGGTGAAAAGGATGATAAATAATAAAGGGCAACATAAAAATGTTCATAAATCTACAAATCAAGTTAATTTGCGCAAGAATTAACAAGAATCTCTTACAATACAGGAACATGGTTTTACACTAATCAAAAAATGACCAGCAGTCAAAAGGAAGGATAAATAAATCAAACATTATGTCCTTCAAGATTACATTCAACCAATTCAATATTACAGATTGGATGAAGATCAACAGATCAGAATCATACCTTACAGATTGGATGGGGATCAACAGATCAGAATCATACCTTGCAGATCAAATGGGGGTTAGCAAGGAAAGTCCGCAAGCCTAAACGGGACTAGCGGTATAAATCAGGCTCCACGCATACCGAAATAAGGATAGCGGGGCATCAGCTGTAACACCCCCACACCCCTGGTAAGGAATATCAGGGCGCCACGCGGGCAAATACATACATATATATATATATATATATACGCGTTCATCTATACATACATGTTCTTATTACAAGCTATTTTCATTTAGCTTAACATACATATTTATATATACCTTTACTTGTGATTCCTTAACTTATATTACATAATGATGTTACTCAAAACATCACAAATTTTATTTCTATCTTATACAAAAAGATTAACAAAACTCCCTAGTGGCCTTGACCCACAGATGCCTGCTCACTGATCTGAACCTGTAAACCTACGCGGAAATAAATATCCGTGCTAAGCGATAACGCTTAGTGGGGATGAAAATAATGCAAAGGACTTCTTTCCGAAGTCACACATAAACCACTCATTTGATATGATAAAATCAAATAGCTCATGCATAAACTTTTCACACGTATACAAATCATTTATTCAAATACACAAGAATCATGAGCTCACATTCATGCAATACTTCTTATGTGCTATAGTATTTAATCAAAACAATCATCTAAATCATTTCATGTTCACTATACCCTATTAGTAAGCCTGAATTCCTTTCGTGGTGGATACGAGTAACTCTGGATGCTGTTCACAGTACTTTACGTATGGAGAATTAACTCAAAACTCTATGGAATACACAAGGTATTCCGAACTCTGGGCACAATTAAGGCTAACTCTAGCAGCAGCACTCTAACCCTTTATAAGCATGCTTATCTATCCACTATAACGGTAATCAGGCTCAAAAGAAAACAACTCAATTATACTCTACTTTGATGCCAAGCATGGATTATAATTCAAGTGCACTCATCAAATTCGAAGATAATTGATTCATGTACAAACTTAATTAATCATGTTCAATAATTAAAAAGCATATAACGTTTAATTTCGCTCATAAACTCTTATATCATATTATCATTGACATATAATTTCAATTGGTAAACATTCACATACTCATTTTAGAAGGTTAAATATGAGTTGGACATGCTATAGGAACTTACCCTGAAGTTTGGGTGCATTTCAGGAAGAAAAACACTCAAAATATGCATATTAGGGGATGGTCACGGTGATAATGGATTAGTTGCCACCGTGAGGTCCAATAATGAGCATTCTGCCCGGCATTTTTATATGTCACGGTGGTAACCATTTTGGTTGCCACCGTGACATACCAAAATGCTGCAAAACAGAATCAAAATTTCGGGACTGGTTCACACCATGATATTGTACAGCCTATATGAAAGTCTAGACCTCATTTTTAGGCAAAACACATTTGTTCCCTAGGATGTTAACCTTCAAATGGGACAATGTTCAAGTCAATTGGACATCTATAAAATCATATATGATCTAAATAATCTCAACTGGTCAAATGAACCGGCCAAGGTAGAGACACCTCTCTTTTGGCCAATTTTCAGGGTCTTAGAGGAAGAAAATGTTCAAGGTCATTTCTTATACTTTTATAGGTATAGAAGTACTGGTTCTCTTGGCTCAAGCATCACTCAATTCAAAGGTCTATAACTATACTTATGATAAAAATATTACACAGGGGTCAGATGGCAAATAAGCAAAATTTGCCAAATCAAACTCAATCATTTACACACACACTCTCTTGATCAATTCACATACGTATAAGCATATACACACATATCATACATACCATAAGCAATCAAAATGATATTCGCACATGATCCCTACCTCTAGGAGTTGATCACGACCCTCTACTCAGTTCTGAGCTTCTCCTTTCCCTTGTCCAGTCTTTTGTCCACAGCTTTCATGCACCACCAACCAAGGGAACACTTAATCCAATATTCTTGACTTTAAATCAAAAATAGAAATATAAAAAGAAAAAGGAGGTCGGATCGAAGAATAAATCCAACTACTCTTACCTTCTTCTCAAGAACTAAACTCAACCTTTGACTTATACTCTTCAAACCAACCCAATGAGTTCACTCAAAATAGACCAAAGGGAGAAGAAAAGAACAAAAGCAAGAGCAAGAGAGGGAGCACGGCAGAAAGGCAAAGGAAAAAAAAGGAAAAAACAAAGCAAAGTAAATAATGAAAAGGGAAAGAAATAAAATGGCTGGTCAATGCTAATCCAAAGTAACTAATCTCATAAATGCCATCTACTTTAATTAATTCCTTCAATTATCTTAAGCCAAGCCATGTGTTTTCTCCCTACAATGCCACTTGGCACACTAATTAAGCAAAATAATTACATCATTTGCCACTTGTCACACTTTTACGATGCCTTGTGTCACTTTTCTACAAGCCACATGTCAAAAATTTCAATTTAATTACTGTACCACCGGAGGGGTTCTATCGCGCCCGCGATGCTTGTCGCGCTCGCGATAGGACTCTCACACTCAACATCTAATCTCTTTTCTGAACAAAATTCTGTAATTTTTCTAGGGCTACTTCGGGGTGTTGCATCAGCAATAGAACAAATCACAACCAGGATGTAGTTAAAGAACACTACATCTCACAGATATAGACATTGCACAAGCCGAGACGAGGCCAGTAGACCATATGCGATAGAACAAATCGCAACAGAGTTTGCAGTTAGAAAACGCTGCATCTCACAATGGGAATGTAGTTAGAGATCACTACATTTCACAAACACCGTGCAGGTCGAGACGAGGCCAGTGGGACAGATCAGCCATCGTGCAAACCAGGACGAGGTTAGCAGGGCACCAGCTGTAACACCCCAAATCGGGCCTAGTCGGAATCGGCAAGCTAAGTCGGTTAAGTGAATGGTATTTTGGTAATTTATGCATGAGTAATATGAATAATAAGGATTTAGTTGCTAAGAAATTAATTAAATAAAGTAAGTAAAGGAATTATTATGGTGTGTTAGTAGTGTATGGTAGTAGGATGTTAATGGGCTAAGAGATTTCATTGAGTGATTTATGAGCATGGTGCCTTGGAGATATTTGCATAAAAGAAATAATTATCAAGTGGATTATGGGTATGGAACTAAGGATGTAGGATATTTTTATGAGAAGTGATTTAGTGTGTGTATGTGTATGGTGACTTGAATTGAGAAGTCAAAGTGAATCATGTGGACCTATAGGAAGTGGACAAGTGGAATTGGTAGGTGTGCATTAAGTGTGAAAAGAAAGACAAAGTGAAAGTAAGAGGAGTCCACGTTTTTTCCCTTTCATCTTCCCTATTCTCCATTTCTTTTCCTTTTCTTCCCTTTCTTTGCTCAATCTCTTGGTTTTGAGTGAATTATAAGTGATTTGGTGGAGCTTAAGAAGTAAGATTGAAGAGGTAAGTTGGGGTTTTAGAGTTCCTGCGTTTGAGTTCTTTTTCTTCTTCTAGTTTTGTTTAAGTTATGGTTTGAATTAAGAATTATGGGTTTGTTTGTGCAAGTGATTGGTGATAAGAAGAAGCAAAGTAAAGGAAAAGAGAAGATTAAAGCTTGAAGAGAGAGAGAGCAGCTATTGTGCAACAAGAGGTTTGGGAGTTTGATTCCTACCTTTGAGTTTTAATTTGTTTATGCCCTAAATTCTTCTTGGATTATGAATATACATTTGTATATGATTTCCAGTAAATTGAGTGTGTTGATATGAGTCTTATGCATGTATTTGTTTGGATAAATTTATTAGTAATGCATGATATTGATTAAATTGAAGGTGTGTGAGAATTGGAAGTGAAATGCATGATTAGGTAAACTCTGTTCAGTTCTCATCTGACCCTTGTGCAATGTTTTTGTCTTAAGTAGAGTTTATAACTCCAAATCATGTGATTCTTGAAAACTTAGAACCATGACTTCCATTGCGTTAAAAGTTTCAGAAATAGCCTTGGGCAAATTTGTGCTCAAAGACCCTGAATTTCAGATAACACCGTAGTGTTTCTTTTTGTGTCGGGTTATTTGACCAGTATAAGTTGTGGAGTTCATATCTCGAGTTATAGATGTCCAATTGACCTGAAACTTATTCCTTTTGAAAGTTAAGACGTAGGGGAACAATTGTTAAGAAGCCCAGTTTTCCTAAAAATGAGGTTTAGAGGTCGGTTTTCACGATACTAGTTTGTAGTAAAAAGCAGTCTGTGAAGGTAGCTGAGGCGAGCCTCTGTCGCGAGCGCGACAAGGGTCGCGACCTCACGACAAAAAAACATATTTTGAGCCTTTTCTTCTCTATTTGTGAGTCCAGGGTTAACCCGGATCAATCCCGTACCTTTCCCATCAGTTATTATGCATGTTTGGGGTAATTAAATGGTTATATAAGTAGTTGTCATTGGGAAAAACTTAGGAGTATGATTAAGATTGGTGATTTAGCTAGTAAATAATAATAGATATAACTTTGTGAAGGATGAGGATTAATATGTATTGATCTCTTGAGTAACTTAAGCATTATATATCATATGTTTGAATGCATTTAACATGGGTGCGATTGAGATGAATGACGAATAATGTTGTTATTATAGATTGTGTAAACGGATATTGTTAGTGGTATGTTTTATCGGAATTCTTGATACGGATGTGGTGTTTATGTTGTCAATGATGTGTGGCTTGCTGGTGATGAGGTAAGTCGATGTTTTGATGCTTGGTTTAAGAATTGGGTGTTGTGAAGAGGGAATTTTCTGCAGAATTCTTGTAAGGGTTGGAATTCCTGACTCTGTCGCGAGGTCGCGACAGAGCCCGGTGAAAGCAACCCTCACACGTGTCCGAGCGCTCTGCCAAGCCGTGCAACAGAGCCTCTGTCACGAGCGCGACACGTGTTGCAAGCGCGACAGAGAGCTCGGTTGCCGAATTGTTGGGTTGGCAGCTCACTGTCGCGAGCGCGACAGCGAGATGCCCTAGTTCCCTCGCGAGATCGCAAAAGTTGCCGTGATCGCGACCTGGGCCAAGTTGCATCCGTCGCGATCGCGACACTCCTGGTTTCCAAATTGAGTTTTCGTTTATGATGCCAATGTGTGAATTCTGAACTTGTGATGCTTTTTGGTTTATACTTTGACTATTTCATGAAGTATGTTAATATAATTGAATGTATTATGCATATCTATACTTATGATCTCTCTCTAAGATTATTATGTTATGCTTAAGTGTAAATTGTATGATGCATGATTGACTTTATGAACTTATGCATATGTCTTATCTATTGCTGATTATGTACAATGATATAAATTACGTGATTTGAAATATGATTTGTATTATGCATGACCTGCGAGAGTCAGTCTAGTGGATAGTTAAACATGCCTAATGGAGTCTGTATGTGTAGCTGCAATGCCCCTTTGAACGATTTGGACCCTGATCAGGTCCCCGAATGGTTCCTCGCGAACCCTATTATGTGTATGTGTATGGATCTTGTTTAAGGTCCTGTTTTGGGAAATGCTTTTGAACAATGGAAAGTAACAGTACTTTGCGATTTGTACCCATAAGGTACAGTTTGTTACTCGTTATCCACTATTTTGAGTCAGCAGGTATTTCGGTTGCTTTATCTGATATGAATACAAGAATATGATATCCGAATGTGTAATATTTCGGTCATATGAACCAGTTATGAATATAAGAATGTGATATCAGTATGAGTATGATTTTGGGATATGTAAATGTGCTTATAAATCTCCGAGTAGGCTTAATGTAACTCAAACCTGCATATTGTACTTTTGTCCTTATCTGTAAATGATCTTGTATATAGTATGTGTGATTGAAGTCGGTGTGGCATATAATGTTGACACTACCTTTCTGTATAGTAATATGATAAATTAACATGTATATGAATGCGAGTTTGAATTACTGAATACGACGGTTGAAGTATATGTATATTAATATGAATATGTATTGTTAGTTATTAAGACTAAGTATACTGATTTGCATACTTATGAATGTGATCTTGAACTAGCATACGTGACAAATATAATACGATGTTATATAGTTCCTTATTGTTAACTATCGTAGTAATTTCGTTATATTAGCATGTGTTTACGTTCTTGGCATGATAATTGGGTGTGTTAATCATATGAGTATATGACTGCAGTTAGGAACATTTGAATGCGTGGCTATTGTATAAAGCATGTATAGTTATCTGTTAGGACTTTATACATTCGCTGTTGGGTATGTGTTATACCTTGGCGACCATTGTAAATGGCCGTCTATATTTTTGTATATTCTCCCCACTAAGCGTTATCGCTTAGCACAGGTTCTTTTTCCCCGTGCAGGTGGCAGGTTTGCTTTTGTTCGAGTCGCGCATCTACAGAGTCGGCCACATAGAAGCTAGAAGTTTTGTATTTTGTTCAATTTATGTACCCTAGATTTTGTAATTCTGTATAATATGTGTATGTAATAATATGTAAAGAGAATGATGTAATATTTCAGGCTCCTATTGTATGATTGTAAATTTGTATATGTGTATGTTTTCGTTTAAAATATGCGCGTTTATGAATATGTATGTTCAGATTTTGCTCCTTAAAAGTTTTAATTCTTTCGTAATTAAATATGCTTTGTATCGTTTCTGTTCGATAACACACCTACTCGTACGGCTTCCTACTCCCTTGCGGATGGGTTCGCCTACGTATGGGTTGGGGTGTTACACCAGCGATAGAACAGAACGCAATTGGGATTGCGGTTAGAGAACATTGCATCTCGCAACTGGGTTGTAGTTAGAGAACACTACATCTCACGGATACTGTGCGGGCCGGGATGAGGCTAGCGGATCACCAGCGATAGAATAGATAGTAGCAAAGATTATAGTTAGAGAACACTAAATCTCAAAAATACCGTGCAGGCTGAGACAAGGCCAGCGGGATAGATTAGCCACCGTGCAGACCGAAATAAGGTTAGCGGGGCAACAGCGATAGAACAAATCGCAACAAAGGATGGAGTTAGAGACACTGCACCTCACACCGTGCAAGCCGAGATGAGGCCAGCGAGACAGATCAGCTACCGTGTAGACCGAGACGAGTTTAACGGAGCACCCGCGATATAATAGATTGCAAAGGGGATTGTTGTTAGAGAACACCGCATCTTGCAAACACCGTGCAAGCCGATCGGAGGCGAGTCGCAACATTCCATACGGCAAAAGGTAAGGGTTGCCTCAGGTACGTATCTCTCTCATTTCTTCTCTGAATTTTGGCTTGTCTAGGTGCTGGTGCACTAGTTTCCCCAAAATTAGGGGCAACTGTAGACACCGGGTTTTGAGGCAGTCCAGGTCAGAGTTACTTGATGATGAGATCAATGTCGATTTTCAGATAAATGGATGGAATTCAGAGGTTTTCGTCTCTCGGTTTCATAAGGATTAAAATGTTTTTCTCCATAGCGTGAGGTTTTGAAAGAGTTTAGGAAATTTAGCTTTAAAATTGAGATTTTGCTCCTCAGACGGGACGACCGTCGGATGGGACGCCCATCTATATTTAGTGTTCCCCGTCTCTATGTTTTGTAGGGACGGCTCGTCTGTAGTATAAGTGGCGGACACGTGTCTGCATAGAGACGCCTGTCCCTAGACCCACACCTCGGTCCGTCTGTTTTCCAGATTTCCACGTGTACCCTTCTTAGGGACGACCCGTCGGTAGTTCTAGGGACAGTGGTCGGTAGTGGATCTGATCAGATAACACTGGATTTGGTAAAATTTATTCTGATAAGCTTGATATCTTTCAAATTTGGATGAGATTTGGGGCAGATATTTGGTTAAAAATTGAATTTTAAAATCCTTTTTAAATTCAAACTTTAAATTGATGTTTATCCTAATTATCTCCTAAAAACTCTATAAATAGTGGATTAAATTTCATTATTAGAGGTTAGAAAAATTAACAAATTTTTGGGGAGAAAAATCAGCAAATTTTGAGTTATTGGCAAATTTTTTAAAGGAAAAAATTTTTTGTGAGCAATTTGCTAAAAATCTAAAAAACCTCTATTATTTTCAGAATTTTTATTTGATAAAAATTCTTTCAATTAATTGACTTTTTTCTCAAATTCTACTTGTTAATTGAGCCAATTTGAGGTAAGGAAATTCATTCGTTTCCATCAATCCAGCTAATTTCAATACTTGAATCGCTGTCAAATTTCCAAGAAAGAAAAACATAAATTTTCTTTCCTTGATCCATTTTTATTCGATCCTTGTGAAGCGTGCAGGAACCAAAGTCATTCGACATCCACCCAAAAAGGTAAAATCCGATGGTAAACATTCTGGATTAATATTTGTGTAATTTAATTGACTTATATTAATTGTTTTTTAATAATAATAATTTTTTTAAAAAGAATTTCAATTGAAAATTTGAAGGTCTTTTAACTTTTTCTGCAACCAGGGGTACCGATGCCCGTCCCTATTCCGAGATGCGGGACATAGGTGATGCACCACTCCGTCCGCCGGTCTCACTAAGGACGCCCGTCGGTATTGTGTAGAAGGCCATCCCTAGGCAAATTCTCATGTTTTTAATATATTTCTTTTACCTCTTTTTTATTTCTTTTATCTTTTAACTCATTTCTTTTAAAGTTTCTTGTTATTTTACTTTTCTTTACTTTATTCACGATTTTGACACTGACATGTTTATTTTTATGAGTTATTTTCTGACCATTTTGGAATTGGAGTTGTTAATGATGGTGGTCCCGCCAATCTGAGGATTTCAACCCAAGTTCTTTCTTTACCCTTGTCTTTATTCATTTTATTATGAAGATTATTTTAATGTCATTAAAATAAAAAGGGCCAAATGTTTTATAGTAATTAATTTGGGATTTTTACGAAAGCCGGGGACCAAAGTCCTGTTTTTAGCCAATAAAACCGACACTTCTCAAAAATCAGCTTGTAATAAATATGCATGGCAGGACCAATGTCCTCACTCTAATAAATATCCCGATTTCTGTATGAATTATATATTATTCCGCCCCTAGTGTTATTGTAATTTATTTTGTGTATTTTATTTCGTGTCAATTTGCTGCTTTATCTACATGAATGGATTGCACTTTAATTAGCTGCATTATATGGAAAGTTGATGAAACAATGAATTCAAAACTTAATTATAAAATTAATCAAGGTACAAATAAATGAGAACTCCCGAACTCACTCTAGTCTTGGGCTCAGTGAGGTTAGAGGTTTAGAACCTCCAAAATATCTCTTGTTCCCCTCCAAAAGGCCTAATTTACATAATCCTAGACTCCAGGGGGTAGAGGATCATCCTAATGTTTTATTAGGCTGAGACCTCCAAGATCTCTCTGGTTTGCCCAAGATGGATATTTACGCGTTGTGTAATCCTAGGTTCTACGAGGTTAGATGGTCATCCTAATGTCCTATTGGGCTGGCACCTCCAAAACCCTCTTGGCTTACCCAATATGGATATGTATGCGCCGTTTTAGGCTCGCTGAGGCTACCCTTCCCAATGTTCTATTGGGTGGCGACTCCAAGAAACCTCCTTATTGCCCAAAATAGACGCACTTGTAAATACCTTACAAGTTTTTATGAACCTCTCTCGAAAGCCTTAAAGCGGGCCTTCGGGGCGTCCTACGGGGTTCGGCGTGCGTCACAGTGGTCCTTCGGGGTCATTCCTCAATTTAATGTAGTGGACCTGTGGGATCTACATCTTGTATATCCGGCCAAAAGATTTCTGTCGGGGATTATACTAGGGGCATAATGGTAAAAATGGCCTAAATATGGTAAAATAGTAAATAAACGGACTAAAAATTAACTTTTGTAGTTTCGGAGGACTGAAATGTAATTTGGTATGAAAATGGTAAAATAGGGATTAATGGGTAATTTGCTTGCCAAATAATGGATTTAGAGTGAAAAAAGAGTGAACAAGTGGCAAAATCATAAATATGGAATAAAAATTGCAATTTTGTAATTAATTGGGAAATTAGGGACGTAAATGGAAATTTTAACATAATAATGGTATTTAATAGAATAAAATGAATAGTAAAGTGACAATTGTGCCTGATTGTGTAATTAATGAATTTTGTACGTTTAATGCATTTGTGCATGTAATAGAAATTTATAGATTTATAGTCACCATTGAGCATGTTTAATGCTTAGCACGTAGTGTTTATTGCATGTAGGTCCTAGCTTAGGAGCAGAGCAAAGCATACTTGGGATCTTGTATAACACCCCTTACCCACGTATAGCATACTGTATGGTAACATAGGCAGTACGCTACATGAGTGAGGAATGCTACACGCGATAACACGCAGGACACCATAATACAAGCAGAACTATATAATTTTTTTCAAACATAAACATTCGCATAATACAAAAGACATTCATATACTTGGCATTACACTCCTCATTCACATTTTATTACATCCCAATCACTTAATACAATACTAATAAAGAATTACGTTACAACAATTATCTAAAACCTCTAAACAATAAATACTACTACGGACTTGTTGGCCAGACTGCTGCGGATTGTCCTCGGCGACACGACTAACTTCAAACTTGCATGGATACACACCCATGCTAAGCATAAAGCTTAGTGGGGAAAACATATAGTATGGATGACCATTCACAATGGCCGTCAGTCACCACACACAATAAATATCCAAAATCAAATCATTTAATAAATACATAAAATTGCTCATAAACAGAATATTTTAATCATAATCATTCATTAGGTAAAATAGGGTAACAATCTTAATCAATACATGCCTTTCATGGCTTATTATTCGTATGTCTTAAGTCACACATATTATTGTATTCAGCCTATAAACAGTTCTCAAACTACAATAATTCTCACACATCAAAGAGTCATGAATAGTCGCTAATAATCTAACTTCATGTTCCAGTATATAGATGCATACTATACATATAGTTACTTTCATTTAATCACTTACTTCAAATTGTTGCATTACCTTCATGACATTAACTCATGTTAATATTTCAAAAGGAAATAACCAAAGCTAGACCATGTAAGCTTTCAAAGATGTTACCACATTTTCGCATAAGGATCCTACAGGATCCAAAACACATAGGTGCGTGAAGCGCAAACTCATGCCATATATATATAAGTGACAGCGTACAATGTGATCACATTCTCATTGAGTGCATAATCTTACACAAATTTTCACATATCTTTATCATTTCACACTTATTGTTCCATTCACATAATTATGTTCGTTTAATGCCTGCTAAGTCAAAGGGGTGGATAACGAGTAACACATAGATACCCAAAAGTATCAACACTATTCTCATAACTCATAGATACCCAAAGGTATCAACACTATCTTTTCAGTACACAGGGATCATGAAGATCCAGTCGGGGGACCAGATCAAGGTCCACATCATACACTTGCTGCAGCAACACTAACTCTATTAGGCATGCCTAACTATCCATGACTCGACTAATGCAGGCTAACACATACTTGTTCCTTTAATAATGTTCATGCTATAATTTTATACCTTTTCCAAAAGCACATACTCTTATTATAATCGCATAATAATCCTACGCATAATTTTCTCACAAATTAAAGCAATGGTTCATATAAAATATAACAATCCATAACCTTTAATGACGATCACATTTTAATTGTAATACATGCTCAATAATTTATTTCAACTATAAATTGCATGGTATAGCATATCTTAGTTTATACACTATGTCATATGTAAATCACAAGTCAAAATCCATGTGAAATAGCTCCATTAACATATATTCATGGCATAAAAAAGAGTTGCGCTCGCGACCTTGGTCGGGACCACGACAGAAACTAGATGGCCTCTGTTGCGCTCTCGACAGAGCAAAACATCACACTAAGAGTCGCGCTCGTGACAGAGCCAAGCCTCACACCCCACCCACATCATTCGAGTTCCAATGGGCCGCTACACTTGACCACACTCATGTCAATTTTTAATCAAATACAACTTCACATAAAAACATATTTGTACTTATAATGACCATAAACAATTTTATAATCATTATTTCCCCCAAATTCATGCATTAAACTCAAGAACTTTAACACAAGTATCTTAAACTACTCAACTTATTAAGAATCATTCCGTAATTAGACAGTCATATAAAAACCGTTTGAGATACAAAAGGTTCATTTCAATTTCAATTTATGACACACTTAAAAATAATCATTTAATTCATTTAACATCCCAACAATTTTAAACTATAAATAAGTCTACTTGAGACTTGAGTCATTAGTGGCTCAACTGGTATCTTATCTTTCGAACAAGTTTCTAAATTTGGGTTGGGACTTGAAATTGCGTTCCAAACTTCCTATGTATCCCGAAGAGTTGGGAATCCAAACCCCATAATTCTACGGGTTTAAAATGCAAGTTATGGAATTTCACTTCAAATTGCCTACATAATATAAATCATGTCACACCCCAAATCGGGCCTAGTCAGATTTGACTAGCTAAGTCAGATAAGTGAAGGGCATTTTGGTAATTTTGTTCATGAGGAAATTGGATAATAAGGACTTAATTGCAAAGTAATTAATTAATTATGTTAAGAAGGGAAATTATTAAGGTGTGCAGGTGATGTATGGATGTAGGGTATGTTATTTGGGATTAATCTAGTGTGTGCTTGTAGTGTATGGGAGTAGGATGTAAGTGGGTTTTTAAGAAAAGTTATAGTGTGAGTTGAGTATGGTACCTTGGAGATATTATTATAAGAGATTGTTAATGTGTGGATGGTGTATGGTGCAAGGAGGATTAAGTCAAAAGTGGGAATTGTGGTCCAATAGGAGCTTGCCATGTGGCATTGGTTGGTGGGCATTGATGAGTAAGTAAGAAAAGAAGGGAAAGAGAGAGAGAGAACACAGAAATTTACAATTCCCGTTGCCCTCCCTCTCTCATTTTCCTTTTCTTCTCTTTTGGCTTGGATTGTGCTTTGCTTAAGGTGATTTTGTTTGGGTTTGTAGCTAAATTGAAGAGAATTGGAGGAAGGAAGAAAGAGAGAAGGGCAAAGAGAAGGTGATTATGGGGTTTTTGAAGCTTCGGAGAAATCAGGTTTGGGAGCTATGTGTTATATGATTTTGATGTATAAATGATGCATGATTATATATTGGATAATTTTGCATAATTTCTTGGATGTGTTAGACTGTTCATATAATTTTTGGTGTGTAAAGTATGATGTTGGGGAAATTCTGTTTAGTTTTTGCCAGACCTTTGTGCATTGTTTTTGTAATAGGTCGAGTTATAGACCTCCAAAATGAATAATTCCAGTTCCATTTGAAATCTAAGACATAGATCTAAAATTATCTCTGAAGGACCAGGAGCCAGTTCTGGCTGGAAGACCCTTGAATAAGTTAAATTCTGAAGTGTTTCTGGTTGGGTCTGGTCACTAGAACAGTGTGGATTGTTTAGCTCATATCTGGAGTTTTAGATGTCAAAATTGCCTAAAATTTGTCCTATTGTAAACTTAACATCCTAATAAATAAATTTTAAGAAGGAATGTGTGCCTACAAATGTCATTTAGATGTCCGTTTAGGCTGAACAAAAGTGAGTTGTGAAGCAGTCCTGAATCGTAGCTTCTGTTTTGCAAGTTTTTGGTAGGTCACGGTGGTAACCAATTTCATTACCACCGTGACATATGTAATTCCTAGACAGAATGCTTAGTTGGGACCTCACGGTGGTAACCAAATTCATTACTACCGTGACCCCTTCTGTCTTGACCACTTTATGTGTTTTTCTTCCCGAATTGCACCCGTTTTGCACCGGAACTTCCTAGGATCCATCCAATGCATGTTTAGGACTATTAAATGAGTATAATAATAGTTTTCACTTGGAAAATAAACATGAATAGGATTAAGATTAATACAAACGAATGAAATAATTAGGTGTAATTGTATGATTAGAATCTAGTCCAGTTAAATTACATTTAAGGGTTGTAATACCTTAATCTGTATGAGCATGTGTAACATGATTAAGTTATACACATTTAAAGGATATCGAATGAATTGGGGTTGCTTGATATGATTTATTAATGTTAGTTGTTGTGGGTGGTATCGTATATCGCCATCTGAAATTGAGTGAGTTATGAATGCCAATTTCATGGTTGTTCATCTTGAACATGTAATATTGGATGTGAAAGGTATTATGCATATCTGAACTTATGATCCTCCTCTAAGAATACCATGCTATGCTTAAGTGTAAATTGTATCATTGCATGATTAAGACTTTGCATTGTTAAGTATTGGCATAATAATGTTCCCCTACTTGACCCTGGTGCTATAGAGTAAAGAATTGGGTATAGTGTTTTGGCATGAATTATATTATACGCTTTGCAATATGAATTGTATGATGCATGACTGATTTAATGATATTTGAATGGTTTAATTTTATTATTGAGGTGAGACTATGCTTTTTGATGTGTGAATTGTGGGATTTTGGGCTTGAAAATCGGGAAGTTTGCCTTCAGGAATCGCATCTGTGTGTGGGTCACGGTGGCAACCAACTTAGTTACCACCGTGAGCCATGAACCAAATGCATTCTGCCTAGAGTTTGAATATGTCATGGTGGCAACCAATCTGGTCACCACCGTGAGGTATCCAAACTTTAGATTCTGTCTGGGCAGTGGGTATGTCACGGTGGCAACCCATTTCGTTACCACCGTGAGGTACCCCATAGATACTTTCTGTTTTGAGGTCTGGGTATGTCACGGTGGCAACCCATTTCGTTACCACCGTGAGGTACCCCAGACATACATTCTGCCAAGGATCCCTGGTATGTCACGGTGGCAACCAATCTGATTACCACCGTGACCTGCCCTATTTGTGCAATAAAATCCTTTTTATCACGCACGTTTTAGGAATGTTTAATTATGGATTTTTAGCACGCAATACCATGTGTTTTGAGCTATAAGTATGTATGTTCTGATTATCATAGAATGTGAATTCTCTGCTTGTCGTAATTAAACTACGGCCATTAACTGTGTAATTCTCCGCCTGCAAGAGTCAGTCTAGTGGATAGTTAGGCATGCCTAAGAGAGTCTTTGCTGCAGCTTCTGTTTTGTTTCCGTTTGGACTCCGATCAGGTCCCCGTTTGGTTCCTCGCGAACTTTCTGTAATGTGGTTGGATCTTGTTTAAGATCCCCCATAAAAATGTCTGTGAATGAAAAGTAAAATAGTTTACGATTTGTACCCGTAAGGTACTTTCTGTAATCGGCTTGTACCCGTAAAGTACTTTCTGTATACTCGTTATCCACTATTTTGAGTCAGCAGGTATTCTGTTCGCTTTGTCTGATATGAATATGAGAATATGATAACTGAATGGGAAAGATTTCAGTAATGTGAATCAGCGATCTTTCTGAATAAGATTATGAATTCCTGACTGGGCCGAATATGACTCAATATGTATTTTGTATCTGTTTTCCCGTATATATATATATATATATCGTATTGGGAATATATTTGATTTCATTGGTTAGAATTGTAAGCATGTGAACTAATATGTATAAGTACGCTGATTTGAATCATTGAATGTTAAGGTTAAATGTGTGAATGAGTATATGTACTATTATGATGCAATGCATGTGGGTCGACGTCCGGTAAGAGCATGTGCCATAATTTAATGATATGCTATATGTTCCTTTGAACTCAGTCACCGTGGTGTCTTCGGTACGTTGTTATATGTTTGCAGTTCATAACATGATATTGTATGGTTTAGAGTTGCGTAGTGGAAGTGTGGTGGTTTGATGCTATGCCCTGGGTTTCATTTTGTGTATGCGCCTTGTGGCATGATAAAAATATGTTTTGATACCTAGTGTTCTCGGCATGATAATTGGGTTCGTTACTGCCTGATAATTGTATTGCATGTGAATATGAACTTCCGAATGCATGGCTTTCATATGCAGGATTGTATATCCATCTGTTGTGATTATTTGCATATGTCATTTGTGTACGTGTTATGCCTTAACGATCATTGTGAATGGTCGTCCATATTACTTGTGTGTTCTCCCCACTAAGCGTTTATCGCTTAGCACGGGCTCTTTTCCCGTGCAGGTGGCAGGTTGTGTTCGGATCGAGTCGCGCATCTGCAAGGTCGGCCACATAGGAGTTAGAAGTTTTGTAATTTGTCCAGCTTATGTATTTCAGCTTTTGTATTTCTGTATTATGGTATTTGTAATTAAGCTTTCAGTTATTCCTTCGTTTTGTCTTCCGCTTTAAGCTTCCGCTGAATGATCATATGTATACATGTATATATGTTTCTGCTTAGTGCCTGCGTGGGTGTGAGTTAACGTATATGTCCAGTTTTGCTTCTCAAGATAAGTTTTTAATTTCCCCGTGTTTTAGATAAATGTATGCTTCCGCATAGTGTATGTGTGCTTATTTGTGAGTGAGCATCGGGTAGCGCTCTCCGGCGTCCTTCCAATGGGGACGTTGGGGTTGTTACAAATCAGGTCACTATTGAACATATTTGAAAGTGTTCGACTCATTGAAATATCAAGTAACTAAGTCAATATTCTTATTATCAATCTCAAACACTTGTGTTCCTAAGTGATAGCCATTTATTTACTCATTTCCAAGCTCTAAACATATGATGGATATGTCTCAAGAGGTTGCGAGGAAGTTCGGATATATTTTGGAAGGAAAAACATTAAAAAATACACAACCTAGAGAAGGGTGAAGAGGGGCAAGGGTTCATACCAACCATAAGGCTCAAAATAAGAGAAAACACCTTCAGCAAGCAGGTTCTGTCGTGCTCACGACAGAAGCCTCCGTAACTAGCTCTACGAAAACAGACTAAGATGACTGCTTGTCGTCCCCCACTTTGTACCGCCTAAACCAACCACTAAAACTCATTTTTAGCCAAAACTTCCTTCTTAACAAATTTTCCTTAGGATGTTATATTTTAAACAGATCAAATTTCAGATCTATTGGACATCTATAACTCCAGATATAAGCTACACAACCCACACTGCTCTCGTGAACCCGTCTAAGTACAAACACCCCGGTTTTTACCATTTTCAAGGATCTTAGAGCCAGAATTGGCTTTCGGTCATTCAGAGACATAAGTATATGAATTATCTTTAAAATGGAACCGGTCTCATAAAATTTGGATATCTATATCTAAACCTATAGCTAAAACAATCACAAGAGGTCTAGAGAAATCGGGGAGAGTTTCCCCTGGAAACTCAACCTCTCTACAATTAAGCAAATCCACACAACCAACACAACACAAGCAACTCCAATTTGACATTTAATATCAAAACATAAATTTCTCAAATCATCCCAACACAAACATAGATATATTTCAAAAGGGTAGAATTTCCCAAACCTCATAAGTGCTTCCCCAATCTTCCTCTTGTCCTCGTTCAACTTGATTCTCCTTAACTCCCATACTCCACTTGTTAAAATCCACAAATAAAGCACACCAAAATTCATCAACCCCAAGATTAAGGATTCAAGTCCAAAGGAAAATGTAAGAGAAGAGAGGTAAATTAACACAAATTAACACTAACCATACCTTAATCATGGCCAGAAATTCCTTTAATTTATGAAATCCCTTAGCAACCCAAATAAACAAAGAAGATTAGAGAAGAAGGAGGAAAAATGTAGTTGTCCCAAAATCCCAGCAAAAATGGTTGGTCTCCCTTTCTTTCTACCTCATTAAATTCTAACTAATCCTCAATGCTAAGTGTCACCCTCTTATAAGTCCTTACTAGATTTTTATGACCCATTATCTATTTTAGTCCACATCTTCTCATTGAATCCTACCATAACCTAATACAGAAATATAATTCTTACATTGGCCCATAATTAACTCCTTACCCCCTTCAATCAAGTCCTAAATTAATACCCTGCAAAATTTGGAATTGGCCGCACTTGCCCAAACTTTTGCATTAATACCGAATTCGTCCTTTTGGCACACCTGACACAACAACTCACATATATTCAACAAAAAACTGATCCATTCTCAAAATTTAGCCCTAATAGTTATTTATTCAATTCAATTAAATCTATATTTGCAAAATGACCAAATTACCCTATCTTCCTTTTTCTTAATTCTAATCATACCTTTTCTCCTGCTTAATCACTCCGACTATCAAATCATACGGTTTCGATCATCAGAATCCCTAGAAATATACAAATCCTTCTAGGCTACATTTTGGGGTGTTACATCTTGGTTTTGAAGAAAGAAGAAAAGAAGGAAGTGTTTTTGAGCGGTATGTATATTTGTATAGGTGTATATGAAATATTTAGCCAACTTTGAGAAGTTTAAGTTTAAAAGTACAATGGATTTAAGTATGCATATTTATATGTATAAGGACTTGTGTTATAAGTTTTGCTATGGAATGTATGGAATGGATAGATATTGTATCGTTTATAAATTGTTGTGCCCCTCGCGGTTGTGGAATTGTTTGCCATGCAGGTTGGGTTAGTTAAGTTTTAAACCGTTATACTACCAAAATTTTTACCAAATGAATTGTAAATTGGACAGTTACAGGTAAATCGGCAAGCAAAACTTGTAAATGGCATTTAATAAAAAAGTTTTGTAATTAAGTGAACATTATTATATTGGTTAAGTAGTTGGAAAAAAAAATTTCCGTAATCGCTTAACATCGTAATTATTGGTATAATAAGGGTGTTATATTTTTCAATAGCTTCTTATCAATGAAAGTAATGGAGGGTAATACTCGACTGCTCCTCAATGGATGATGCACACCTTTGGCGATTATGGTAACCCACCCACCGAGAAATATTTTCTTGACTTTCTTTAGATTCCACTATAGTTCCTCCAGTTTGTGGCACAAATGTGAGGCACCATTGATTTTAAATCCTTGGACCATACATGCCAAAAAAAGGGCTTTAGGCAACTTAACTTGCCTAGAAGAATCAGCGTGGCTCATTAGTGACATTAAGAAAAACCTATGAATAATCCGCAGAGCATGATTATGCAAATAGTGAGACTTCATTTTCCCTGACACATAACTAGTGTCTGTAACAGGGTCTTTGATCATTGCCCAGGCACTATCTTTATCATAATCGTTAAAACAATATGGATCAAGAGGAGGAAAACCCAGTAGTTCTGAGAACCTCACGAAGGAAGTCTCATATAGTGTGCTCTCCAAATAAAAAAAAAATAGCACCTGAATCTGTGGCACTATTTTTTCGGATCCTACAACGCACTGTTGCCATGAAGTCCCTTGTTAGGTCAGGGTAAACCTTCTCTTCATGTGCAAAGAGTCGCTCCAATCTAATGTTAGAAATGAGATGCTGAACCTCGTCTCAGATTCCTAAGTTTCAAGCAGTGCCATGTCAAAATATACAGGGGAAATGCATTTGCACTTAGTGAAGTGAGCATAGTCTTCTTTCAAGTCAGCTGGTACCCAATTTGGTACTTTTGACATTTTAATGGAGGGTTCGCTAGATGAGCTGGAAGCAGATTCGGTATGGTTGCACTTTGGAGCCACTGCAAGAGAAATCAATATCAATTCATTCTCTTAAAATGACAATAGCCATGAACGCAAACAAGAATTATCAAAGTCATCAAAAACTAGTACAACCTCTTGTATCAAAAAGATCACGTTAAGACAATAACAGTCCAAATAAGGAACATTAATTCAGACAAGGGTAATTCTATTGCAAAGAGAAGTGTTTAATCATAAATCAAAATAATGAACTTCATCTTTTTAGAGAAATACCAAAATAAGAGGAAAATTGCTCATTGAGGCATTTTAACAAACACGTGGTAAGCATCAGATTCACTCAATGAATTTTAACCCTCAAGCACTAATCGAAACTTACAAAATGAAATGAAAATCAAAATAATGTAGAATAATGTACAGAGTGTCTAGATATTTGCTCAATGGCACACAAGATCAATAACAAACTTTATGCCAAAGTTCATAACGACTGCCCCAAAACCCGAATTTGCGTATACAATCATGCAGTCAATTATCAAAAAATTGACATTTGATGAACTGTAAATGAATTTAGGAACTATGACAAAAATCATAACGTATATTGAAAAGAAATCTCATGTGGAATTAAAATTTAAGCCAAACGAAAACCAATGGAGACGAACTCTTGTAGGGAGAGAAAGCAAAAGAAGAAGAAGAAGAAGAAGAAGAAGAAGACAATAATCGAAGAAGAAAGGAGTTGGCGTACGTACTTGTTGAAGACGTGTGGTTTATGTAGCAGAAAATGACAAATGAAGCACAAATAGTGTAAGAAAGAAAGTGACAGTGAAAAATGAAAATGAAAAGAATCCGAGCTTTTAAACAGAGAATGGAGGGGTCACGGTCACAAACAAAACCTTATGACTGTGAGGTCCCAATAACTCAGTTCCAAAAGTAAACTGTATTTTTTATCATGGTGGCAACAGTTACCTTATGACCGTGACCAAACACTTCCTCTATCCAGAAGATAAACTCGACTTATGTCACAGTCACAAATAATATATTGTTACCATGAGATACCCAGAATACAATAGAAAATGGAAACTCAAATTATGTCACAGTCATAACCAATACATTGTGAGAATGAAATACCTAGAATAGAATCCAAAATGGAAACTCAAATCATGTCACGGTCACAACCAATATATTGTGAACGAGAGATACCCGGAATGCAATCCAGAATGAAAACTCGACTTAAGTCATAGTCACAATAAATATATTGTGATCATGAGGTAATCAGAATACAATCCAGAATGCAATATCTCATTTCTTCATAGTGACAATAGATACAGTAACACCCCGATACCCCCGTTGGAAGGATACCGGGACGCCACGCATACAGACTCATATACGAACTCAAATACATATACATACACTCGAATAAGTTAAGAAAACAAAATACATTTAATCAAAAGGTAATAAGTCAAAATATATATAACCATATAGTTTTTACAAATGGGATTGTAAACATTAAACATATACATATACAAAATAAATCTTTTACAAAAATTACATTTCCAAAATCAGTTTCCATAAACAAAAATACAACGGAAGATGAAAACAAACTCCAACTATGGACTTCTAGTGGCCAACCTGCAGATGTCCGACTCCAAAATGAACCTGCCACCTACACGAGAAAAGAGCCCATGCTAAGCAATAACGCTTAGTAGGGAGGAACAACACATGCATGTACATATAATCACAACAAACATATATATATATAAGCTAAATAATAACATATGCGTATAAACATATACTAGTAAAGCTTATAACAATTATTCAACATAAAGATATATATATCGGAAAGTAACCATTCATATCCAAGGAGTCAATATTCATGTATCAACAAGAATATAATCATATAACCATTCATATCCGAGTACAAGTATTACATTTCATCATGTCATAAGGCATATACGTATACATGTAACATATATTCATATCATATAACTAATGCTTTATATATCGATCTCATGTAATAACCTCAAGTAATAGCCTGATTACTCGCTAACTAGTGGATACGGGTACTAATGATACTGATAGGACACAGTATCCCAAGCATATGGAGACATGGCTGAAAACATTTTTATAATCATGTATACCCAAAGGTATACCGAAGACTGATGTCTCAAACATCTTATATGACCCAAACGGGGCACGAATCAAAGATTCAAACGGGGCCCGCAAGTAACAAATAACATATGGCTGCTATACTCACACCCTGACCCTTGTTAAGCGCTTATCCATCCACTAACTATGAGTATCAGGCTCAAGTAACAACTCAATCATGATCTAAAGTAATTATCATATAATAGAGGATAAATTAAGTATAATCATGTTATTTTATGAATACATGTATTTTTAATCAAGATGAAGACATATAAATCATGTACAAATATAATTAAGAACATATAATTTATCAATTTATAGGCCATATAAGATAAATCATGTGTCATGCAATGAAAACCCATGTAAATAAAACCTTGAAACTCATTTTCAAAACAGGGCAGGAGAGGCGTCGCGACTAGAGAGGCCAGCCACGAGTCGCACATGCTGTCGTGACTCGTGACGCTAGCGTCTCGCCGGTAAGGGGCGGTCACGAGTCATGATCCTCCCTCACGACTCGTGATGCCAATGCTTTGCATGAAGAGGAGGTCATGAGTCATGATCCCCACTCACGACTCGTGACTTCCAAGAGAAGAGGGCACGAGTCGTGATCCTCGCTCACGACTCATGTCCTTCTCTCTCACAACCTCACGTGTCGTGAGGCATCTTCACGACTCGTGAAGATGCCAGGCATAAACTGCCGAGTCGTGCTGCCTCATCACGACTCGGACAAAACATCTCAGCACTGCACGAAAAGGTGAATTTCGTGATTCTGTCGCGATCGTGACAACCGTCGCGCTCGCCAAATTCTCAGCAGAACACGCACAACCCAGAATTCATCAAAATCAAAACCGATTTTATCCAACTTCCAATATCATGCAAAATCACATAAATACGTACCTTTAGTGCTCTCCAATCATGCTTATAGCAAATATAACTCAAATTACATAACAATTGCACAAATCAAAACAACATATATTAAGGTTGTACAAACCCAGAAATCCATCTCATATTCATGTATATACACTTCTAAATCACATGCAAACCACTGTAACTATCTCATCACAAATCATGTACACAAATCAATAATACTCATGCATTTTCAAATACCAAAACACACAAATAACATAAACATTTGAACTCAAAACAGGATCCAAAAGGAGAATGGACAGAACACTCTCAAACAGCTCCCAAACCTGGTATAGAGCTTCAAAAATCCACTGTCTTCAAGCTACAACCTTCCCTTTTCCTTTATCCCTCCTCCTCTCTTCAGATTCTTGCAAGCAACCAACCAAAATAAAATCCAATTAACCCATGCAATACAAAACCATAACCCAATATCAGACCCTTGAAAAAAGAAGAAAAAAAAGAACCCAAACCAAATAACACAGCCACTTACCTCTTAGATCTCTTCAAATCTCAAAACCCTAGCTCAAGCATTAAAGGATAGCACATACAAAGGAAGAGAGCAGAAATGGAGAAGAGAAAGAGAGCAAGTTCACATGAGAATGCAAGGGAGAGGGCAAAATTAAATAGCATCCACAAGAAGCTAAAATTTCTGCCTTCCCTCTCTCTACTCCTTTCAAATCCCCATTAATGCTCTCACCAACCCTTACACATGTTACTCTTCTATTGGACCTCAGTCCTTGTAAATTCCCTTATAAATCCTTATAAATTACCAATTGATCACTAATAAAAATTCTTCCTCTAAATACATTAAATAACTCTTCAATTAAGTCCTTAATCCACTTGTGTAAATTACCAAAATACCCTTTTTAATAATCCAATTACACATACAATTCGACTAGGCCATATTTGGGATGTGACAAGTCTCTCCTCCTTAAGAAATTTCGCCCTCAAAATTTCCCCGCTAACCACTTACATCGCAAATACCAAAACCGAATTCAAACAAAAACTTAACCAATTAACACATACTAGAAGGATCTGTAGCTTCTGGAGTATCTTCTCTAATCATCGCGTAGACTCTGGCTGGAGCATACTCTCTCGTAGTACTAGGTCATTGCACCGATTCCGATGGGGCCTGAGGAGCTCTATTTCTGTCTCGAGTACTTCTTGTTGCATTTGATTTGCCTCCACCCACTTTACTCTCTTGTTGGCTCTTGTTCTCTTATCGATCGGGGCAACTAGCAAACCAATGCTCCATACTTCTGCACTTGAAGCATGCACCTATGATCTTCCGACATGTACCCCAATGGTACCTTTGGCAATACTCACACTCCGGTACTTTATTTCCTCTACTCGCGGGTGGTGCTACACTTCCCACCTGAGAAAGCACTTGAGCAGTCCCTCTAGTTCCTTGTCCGATTGGGGCACCTTTGGACTTCTTATTACTAGCAACTCCACTAATTGATAGTGTCCAACCGGATGCATCACTGCCATTGCTGACAATGGACCTCTAATAACTTCTCTTAATCCACCCTGAAAATGCTGGCACTTAAAGTCTTCAGTCAATAGCGGTTCGGGCACATACTTGGTCAATCGACTAAACTCTTTCTCGTAGTCGCTGACCGATAAGTTCCTCTGATTCAAATTGATAAATTCATTCCACTTTGCCTCTCTGTAAGCCTTGGTCACATATTTCAGCTCAAACACTTTCACGAAGAACTCCCAGGTTAATTCAGCTGGTCTCTGGGGATTAAGAAGCACAAGGTTCCACCAATCATATGTTTATCCTTGCAAAAGCGATACAGCACAAGTAACTCGTTGATGCGGAGGGCAAGCTATCTCTTGTAGAATCCGATCAGTTCTCTTCAACCAGAATTCCGCCACATCCAATTGATCCAAAGAGGTTCCATGGAATTCTTCTGCTCCCCTTTTCCTTATAAGCTCAGAAGGAGCCTTAGGAGCAGTCAATCTGTCTACCACTTGAAGTAAACCTTGCACTAATGCCGGATCAAAACCCTGATCTTCTATTAGTGCACGCTCATGTGCAGGCCTATCCTGTCCGATCGGATTACTTCCAACCGGATTAATACTTTCCATTATGTCACCCATGTACTCACTTGGATTCGACTCCATCTAAACACACAAAAACAACATCTGCATTAGGCCACGACTCTAGACAGACTCTCATGTAAAGACTCCGTACTCAAACAATCACATAGAACCAGAACCGACTAAACCGGTGCTCTTATACAAAGCTGTAACACCCCGATATCCCCGTTGGAAGGATACCGGGGTGGCACGCTCACAGACTCATATATGAAATCAAATACATATACATACACTCAAATAAGTTGAGAAAACAAAATACATTTAATCAAAAGGTAATAAGTCTAAATATATATAACCATATAGTTTTTACAAAAGGGATTGTAAACATTAAACGTATACATATACAAAATAAATCTTTTACAAAAACTACATTTCCAAAATCAGTTTCCATAAACAAAAATACAGCGAAAGACGAAAATAAAATCCAACTATGGACTTCTAGTGGCCGACCTGCAGATGTTCAACTCCAAAATGAACCTACCACCTACACGGGAAAAGAGCCCGTGTTAAGCGATAATGCTTAGTGGGGAGGAACAACACATGAATGTAAAAATAATCGCAACAAAATTATATAGATAAGGTAAATAATAACAAAAGCGTATAAACATATACTACTCATTCTTATAACAATTATTCATCATACACATATATATATCGGAAAGTAACCATTCATATCCAAGTAGTCAATATTCATGTATCAACAGGAATATAATCATATAACCATTAATATCCGAACACAAGTATTACATTTTATCTTGTCATAACGCATATACATATACATGTAACATATATTCATATCATATAACTAATGGCTTCATATATTGATCTCATGTAATAACCTCATATATTAGCCTGATTACTCGCTAACTAGTGGATACGAGTACTAATGATACTGATAGGACACAGTATCCCAAGCATATGGAGACATGGGTCTCAAAACATTTTTTTAATCATGTATACCAGAAGGTATACCAGAGATCGAGGTCTCAAACATCTTATATGACCTAAACGGGTCACGAATCAAAGACCCAAACGGGGCCCGCAAGTAACAAATAACATATGGCAGCTGCACTCACACCCTGACCCTTGATAAGCATTTATCCATCCACTAACTATGACTATCAGGCTCAAGTAACAACTCAATCATGATCTAAAGTAATTATCATATAATAGAGGATAAATCAAGTATAATCATGTTATTTTGTGAATACATGTGTATTTAATCAAGATGAAGACATATAAATCATGTACAAATCTAATTAAGAAAATATAATTTATCAATTAATAGGCCATATAAGACAAATCATGTGTCATGTAATGGAAACCCATGTAAATAAGACCTTGAAACTCATTTTCAAAATAGGGCAGGAGAGGCATCACTGTCGTGCTTACGATAAGAAGTCTCGCTTGCGACAGTGAGGAAAGAGAGGCCAATCACGAGTCGCACATACTGTCGGGACTCGTGACGCTAGCGTCTCGCAGGGAAGGGGTGGTCACGAGTCGTCATCCTCCCTCACGACTCGTGATGCCAACGCTTCGCAGGAAGAGGAGGTCATGAGTCGTGATCCCCACTCACGACTCGTGACTGCCAGGAGAAGAGAGCACGAGTCGTGATCCTCGCTCACGACTAGTGTCCTTCTCTCTCACAACCTCACATGTCGTGAGGCATCTTCATTACTCGTGAAGAGGCTTCACGACTCGTGAAGATGCCAGGCACAAACTGTCGAGTTGTGCCGCCTCCTCATGACTCATGAAGATGCCAGGCATAAACTTTCGAGTTGTGCCGCCTCCTCACGACTCGGACAGAACATCTCTGCGCTGCGTGAGAAGGTGAATTTTGTGATTCTGTCGTGATCGCGACAAGCATCGCGCTCGCGACATCATCGCGTTCTTCAAATTCTCAGCGGAACATGCACAACCCAGAATTCATCAAAATCAAAACCCATTTTACCCAACATCAATTCTCATGCAAAATCACATAAACACGTACCTTTAGTGCTCTCCAATCATGCTTATAACAAATATAACTCAAATTACATAACAATTACACAAATAAAAAAAAACATATTTTAAGGTTGTACAAACCTCGAAATCTATCTCATATTCATGTAGATACACTTCTAAATTAACATGCAAACCACTGTAACTATCTCATCACAAATCATGTACACAAATCAATAATACTCAAGCATTTTCATGTACCAAAACACACAAATAATAGAAACATTTGAACTCAAAATAGGATCCAAAATGAGAATGGATAGAACACTCTCAAAAAACTCCAAAACTTGGTATGGAGCTTCAAAAATCCACTGTCTTCAAGCTACAACCTTCCCTTTTCCTCTATCGCTCCTCCTCTCTTCAGATTCTTGCAAGCAACCAACTAAAACAAAACCCAATTAACCCATGCAATACAAAGCCATAACCCAATATCAGACCCTTGGAAAAACAAGAAAAAGAAGAACCCCAAACAATATAACACAACCACTTACCTCTTGCATCTCTTCAAATCTCAAAACCCTAGCTCAAGCATTAAAGGATAGCATATACAAAAGAAGAGAGCAGAAATGGAGAAGAGAAAGAGAGCAAGTTCACGTGAGAATGCAAGGGAGAGGGCAAAATCCAATAGCTTCCACGGGAAGCTAAAATCTCTGCCTTCCCTCTCTGTACTCCTTTCAAATCCCCATTAATGCACTCACCAACCCTTACACATGTCACTCTACTATTGGACCTCCTTTTCATCTTTCTTGACTTTTGCTTCAAGTCCTTGTAAATTCCCTTATAAATCCTTATAAATTACCAATTGATCACTAATAAAAATTCTTCCTCTTAATATTTTAAATAACTCTTCAATTAAGTCCTTAATCCACTTGCATAAATTACCAAAATACCTTTTTTAATAATCCAATTACACATACAATTCTACTATACCATTTTTGGGATGTGACAGATACCTTACCACTGTGACCTCTTAAAGAATGCCAAAATTCAAAACTTCCACCATTATTTTATTTTATTTTTTATTTAAATGACAAAATACTTGAAAAAACTATTTCAACAAGAAAATTGCTAAACAAAGACGGATAATAGGCAACCTACAAAAGACAATATACATGCTAAAAACATTAAAGCTTAGAAGTAGTTCTGCATTTATCACGTCCGCAGATGGACCTTCTTAGGCAATCAAGGTTCAAACAAGATGACAATCACTGAAGTGACCTCAAACCTTTATTCGATGTATGGCTTCAAGCGATGGCCATTTACCTTAAATTATTTCTGATCTCTTGCATGCCTTAAAATAACCACTCTAAATGCATTTACATCTAAAACTTCAAAGGGTCCTTTCCATCTAGATTTCAACTTCCCAGGAAATTGTCCCAATTGACTATCATAAAGCAACACCTTCATTCTAAGAGCAAAGTCCTTAGGTATCAACTTACTGTTATGCCACCTCTTGGTCTTCTCCTTGTAGCCTTTAGCATGGTCATATGCCCAAAATCGCAACTCCTCCAACTCATTCAGCTATAGTGCTCTACATTTCCCTACACTATTAAGATCAAAGTTTAAAAATTTAGTGGCTCAGTAAGCTTTGTGTTCTAATTCAACCTGTAGGTGATAGGACTTGCCGAACACGAGCCTAGAAGGGGACATCCCTATAGGCATCTTAAAAGTTATTCTATATGCCCACAATGCTTCATCAAGTCTAAGGGACCAATCTTTCCTAGATGAAATCACTGTCTTTTCTAAAATGACTTTAAGTTCTCGGTTCGACACCTCCACTTGAACATTAGCTTGAGCATGGTATGGTGTAGTGACCTTGTACTTAACACCAAATTTTTTTAGTGAGGCAGTAAATTGATTGTTGACAAAGTGCTTGCCACCATCATTGATTATGGCCTTAGGTGCTCCATATCGAGTGAATATATTTCTCCTAAGGAATTTTAGCACTACCTTAGCATCAAATGTCCTAATGGCAACTACTTCTACCCATTTGCTTACACAATCTACTGCCCCTAAAATATATTCAAACCCAGAGGACACTAGAAAGGTCCCATGAAGTCCATCCCCTACACATCAAATAGTTCCACCTCAAGAATGTTTGTCAATGGTATTTTATCCCTCCTAGAAATATTGCATACTTTTTGACATTTGTCATAACACTTAATAAAAACTTTAACATCATTAAACATAATAGGACAATAAAATCTAGATTGGAGAATTTTTGATACTGTAACAACCCGAAATGTACCCTAGAAGGATTGGGTGTATTGAGGATGAGTAGTAACCAAATTTGTACAAGTTGAAGTTTTGGTATGCTAAATGGACAATTTAATAATTAATGTCAAAGTTTCGATAAGTGTAACTAATAGTAAATTGTGAAGATTGAATTAGGACTTGATTGAATGGATAAAGAATTAATTAGTGGGCCAATGTGAAGGATTAGTAAATTATGAATATCAATGTTTGAGGTTATAAGAGTTTGAGGATTAAAAAGAGAATTTGACATAAATATCTCTTTATGGGTTATATGCATGATTTGTGGATTTTGATAGAGTGTGCATGCATAGAGGGAAGTAGTGTATGTGTTAGTGGAGTTAGTCTTGTGTGTAGTGTAATGCATGGGTTTAGGGTGTGAGTGGTCAGGTTTGACCAATTATAAGATGACATGTGGCAAGGATTTAGAGAGGGGTATAAAAAGCAAGGAAAGAGAAAGGAAGAGCAGAATTTTTGCCCTAGCTCTCCCGTTCTTTCTCCCTTATGCCTTCTTCTCCTTCTCTTCTTCCCTTCCTATTTACTCCATCTTGATCCCTCTTCCTTTGGCTGAGTTTGGTGGAAATTGATCAACTCAAAGAGATTATTTTGTGTAAGTTTTGTTGAATTATTTCTTTCTCTTCTTCTTCCACTTGCTCTTGATTTGCTAGAATGTGTTCTTAATCTAGGTCTTTGTGTTTGTGTGATTTCTTGGGTTTCATGGTTTTGGAAGTTCCTACTCATGATCCCAAGGGGAAAGAGATGGGAAGTGGGAGTGGAGCTTGCAACTAGGAGCATAGGATTTTTAGGTTTAGGAATTTATGTGTTTTGATGCATTTTCATGGTTTGTATCTTGGGTTGATTTTTCTTGAACTTTGATGATCAATGAGGTGTATGTTAGTATAAATGTTATGGATTTTGATTGATTTAAGTTGTGATGCTTGATTGAGGCATTATTGAAGCAAAAGTTTGGGTTTGATGAGTTTTTGCTGCAATTTTTTGGGTTTGCTATTGTTAGAATTTTGATTATGTTAATTCATGATTTGAATGTCTTAATTGTTGTAAAAGTTGTGTTTTATGTTGTTTAGATTGGATGGAATGTTTGATTTGAGGTAAGTTGAAGTTTGATTTGATTTGGGCAAGTTGGGATTTCATTTTGGAATTCTGTATTTTTTGCATTTTTCGCTGAGAATGAAAGACCCGACACTGTCGTGATCGTGATGTTGTTGAGAGCGCGATATAATCGCTTGTCCAGTTCTAACTGTGTAGGGATGCTGCTCTGAGTCGTGAAGGGCAACATGAGTCATGAAGCTTTCGGCATGCACGACTCATAAAGCTCCTCATGAATCGGCTTGGGAGTGTGAAGCATTCACAAATCGTGAAGTTTTTCGTGAGTCGTGAATGCTAGCATGACTCATGCTCTGTTAGAGAGCCTTATTACGAGTCGTGTGCAAGGACACGACTCGTGACAAGGCAGAGCAGCATCAATATGAGTCATGTCGACATGCACGACTCGTGTCCCTCGCTTCTTCCCTCGCAGTTGGCCTTCTGGGCACTGTCGCGGGCGCGACTCTTATAGCGATCGCGACAGTGACCCCCTGCATGCCCTATTTTTTCGATTTTGCCCTTTTATTCTAAAATGAATTTCATATCTTTTCTTAATGGGTTTTTACTACTATATGAAATAAAAACAAGCTTATATAGGTATTATATCATGGTTTATTCATGATAAATTACATGTTATGTTATGAATGCGATTTGTATTATGCATGGATAATGTTATGAAACCACATGAATAAATTATGTTATTGTTTTAATGAATGATATTGTAATTTTTTTTATGTGAAAGATAATTTAAAGTTAGCTTAATGATTTATGCAATTATATCAATCCATGTGTATATGTGATTCATAAAAGGATGATGCGAGTATTTACTGGAATGTGTAAAATATGAAATAATTTAATAAAGATATGGGAAATTAGCCTGCGTTAGTCGAGTCGCGAATAGATAGGCATGCCTATAAAGTTCTATTAGCTGTAACCCTCTGTTCAATTTGGACCTGATCAGGTCCCCGTTCGGATCCTCGCGATCCCTAATTTGTATGGATCTTGTTTAAGATCCCTAAAGTGAAAATGTTTTGGATGAGAAAAATATGATGTTGCTTTTCGAATCGTACCCGCAGGTACTTCCATGTGTTCACTCGCTTATCCACCCCTTTGACCTAGCAGGCAATTAAATAAATAAAGAAATGTGAATGAATTGATAAGTTTTGTGATGATTTATATATTGATTATGTGAATAAGCATTTGATGCAATTGTGATTAATGCCATTTAACTTGTGCGGTACCTTCGGGTACCTACGTGTTTTGTGTAATAGGGCAATATCTGTTAAATGAGAAGAGAAGTAACAAGTACTGCTTGTTCTAATAGGCGTGTATGCATAAGTCCTAATTGCATAAGAGATCATATGGGGATAATGCATGTTATTAATCTATTCAAGAGTTAAGAGTATGCTTATCTGAATGAAGTCTTTGTAAAGAATAATTAAAATAAGTGATATGCATGTTTTCTATAGTTGACTAATCAGTGAATGAATTCTATGTATATATATATATATTCATTTACATGTTTGAATTGAGAACACAGGTATGTTATGTATTTGCTTGTCTTCTGAACTTTAGCTTGGATGAACAATGTAAGTATATCGGTAAGGAATATTTGTGTAATGTTTGTTAAGTTTTAATGGACATGATGATTGCATATTGAGTAATAGTTAAAGGAAAATAAAGTGGTAAGAATGAAATAGATAACCGAATTTAAGAAAGGACTTAGAGTTTATTTTGATTATTTAAGCATAAAGGTTTTCTGTAGAACTATGTGGTTCTGATTCCCAACCATAGGGATACGTAGGAAGCGTGGAATAATAGTTTCAAGTCCGAACCAAATATAAAAGTTTAAACGTTTTTGTTGGTTTTGATCGATTAATGGGTTGAATAAATGAAATGTTTTAATGTAAGTTCTAATACTGCAATTTGCATGAGTTTGGAAATATTAGTAGTAATGGGAACCGATATGACTTAATTTGCCCCGATAGCAAATGTATCTTTAGTAACCTAGGAGGTATAAGTATTCACATGGTTAATTTAAATGAATTAGGCAAAAAATGAGTATATATTATGTCAATGTAAATTAAAAAGGTAATAAAGTAAATTCTGGCTATGGTATAAAAGCGAATGCGCATAGGATATGGTGTAAGTTTTCGTATGAGGAAAGAATATGAATTTGTGATAGATTTAACTGGTATATTTTATTCTTATGAATATGTGTAAATGCAGGTGCTGGTATCACAATCATTGCATTTGGATGGTTATTATTGTTTGTGGATCCCTCCTAAACGTTATCGCTTAGCACGGGTGTTTCTCTATGCAAGTTAGGAGATCAGAGTAGCGCAGCGGTCCTTTGTGACTTTGGCCAACAAGTCGGTAGATCTGTATAGGAAATGTTTTTGATTTTTTGCATGTATTTAAGTTTTTATTTTTGTTAGCATTTGTAATGAGTTATAATATTCTATAGTATGAACATTGATGTGTGGATGACATAGGTTTAGGATGTGCATGTCTTGAGGTTCCGTTTTATAAAAATTTTATTATTCTGATTTCTGTATCGCTATGAGTGTCTTTGTCTGGTAGCACTTTCCGCTCACCATAGCTCTCCATCCTTCGATATGCTACGTGCTACGTGTGGGTGTTGGGTGTGTTATAATTTGGTAGCAGAGCTCCGGTTTAGTCGGTTTTGGTTAACTAGGTGTTTTGAAGTGTGTCTGTATTGTTTAGCATTGGCCAAAGCGGACGACCATGTCCTCTAGATTTGTTTTGGGAAGGGAAACCTTCCGATTTGACAAAGTGTTTAGGTAAGTGTTGGCTCGGTAGGTTATGATCCACTTGCCTTGAATTGTTATGAGTGTGTGCGATTTAGAATGGCTTTGTTAGATGAGTTATCAGAGTTCTGTTAAGATGTTGTTCGATAATAGGTGGCTTAAGGAGAAGGTTTCACGGAAGATCTTGAAGTTCATTGATAAGCGGTTGATATTTTGGTGTTTGATCCGAAAGAGTATTTGGATTTGGTGAGAATATGGTATTGCTCTGTATGCCTGTCAGCTTTCTCCAGAAGATTGTTTAAACATAAGCATATTGAACCATGGGGATGGGAAAAGTACATCATTATAACATCAATTGCATTTCTACATCATATTGCATACATGAACCATCACATGCTCATTGCATCATCATCCTTTATTCACACATGGGAATCATTTGTGTATGTGTTTTGATGGAGAGAAAGCTGACAGGGTGTACATGGAGTATTTCATATTAAGATTAGGTGTGTGATTTGAGAGCATAGCAATTGTTAAGGCAAATGTATTGTATGTATAGTTGAGTTGAGTAAAAAGAGTATTTTGGGAATCTTATATAGATGAATGTGATAGGCTTTGCCATATTGAGTAAGTGCATAGCAAAATGTTGTAAGTTAAATGGTTGACCTATATGTGAACTATATGTGCTTTGGTTTCTGATTGGTGGTTAAAGTAATGATTGTTCTAATGAATAGGATTGATTTGGATGTAAGATTATGAGAGAAGAATTATGAGGTTTAAACTAAGCAAGTTTTATGAGTTTGAGTTTAGTTATGGACAAGAGAAAGTTATGATTTGTGTGGTTATATTGATTAAATAGAAGTGATTCGAGAGTATAGTGATGAGAATAAGTAAAAGCAAATGAGTATGTTAAAAGTGAAGTGTATAGGAATAAGTGAAGTGTATGTGTTACATGTGTAGAGCATAAGTGTTATATGATGGTGTAGAAATGATCAATGAGAATGATAGTGAATTGAAGTTTGGTCTTCATGTTTTTTCGATCTAAGTGAATTTCGAGGACGAAATTTATTTTTTTAAGGGAAGAATTGTAACAAGCCGAAATGTACCCTAGAAGGATTGGGCGTATTGAGGATGAGTAGTGACCAAAGTTGTGTACGTTGAAATGTTGGTATGCTAAATGGACAGTTTAATAATTAATGTCAAAGTTTCGACAAATGCGACCAATAGTAAAATTTGAAGATGGAATTAGGACTTGATTGAATGGATAAAGAATTAATTAGTGGGCCAATGTGAAGAATTAGTAAATTATGATTATCAATGTTTGAGGTTATAAGTGTTTGAGGATTAAAAAGAGAATTTGACATAAATATCTATTTGTGGGTTATATGCATGATTTGTGGGTTTTGATAGAATGTGCATGCATAGAGGGAAGTAGTGTGTGTGTTAGTGGAGTTAGTGTTATGTGTAGTGTCATGCATGGGTTTAGGGTGTGAGTGGTCAAGTTCCACCAATTATAAGATGACATATGGCAAGGATTTAGAGAGGGGTATAAAAGGCAAGGAAAGAGAAAGGAAGAGCAGAATTTTTGCCCTAGCTCTCCCGTTCTTTCTCCCTCATGCCTTCTCCTCCTTCTCTTCTTCCCTTCCTATTTGCTCCATCTTGATCCCTCTTCCTTTGGCTGAGTTTGGTGGAAATTGATCAACTCAAAGAGATTATTTTGGATAAGTTTTGTTGAGTTCTTTCTTTCTTTTCTTCTTCCTCTTTCTCTTGATTTGTTAGAATGTGTTCTTAATCTAGGGTTTTGTGTATGTGTGATTTCTTGGGTTTCCTGGTTTTAGAAGTGCCTACTCGTGATCCCAAGGGGAAAGAGAAGGCAAGTGGGAGTGGAGCTTGCAACTAGGAGCTTAGGATTTACAGGGATGGGAATTTATGTGTTATGATGCATTTTCAAGGTTTGTATCTTGGGTTGATTTTTCTGGAAATTTAATAATCAATGAGGTGCATGCTAGTATAAATGTTATGGGATTTGTTTGATTTAAGTTGTGAAGCTTGATTGAGGCATTATTGAAGCAAAAGTTTGGGTTTGATGAGTTTTTACTGCAATTTTCTGGGTTTGCTATTTTTAGGATTTTGATTATGTCAATTCATGATTTGAATGTGTTAATTGTTGAAAAAGTTGTGTTTTATGTTGTTTATAATGGATGGAAGGTTTGATTTAAGGTAAGTTGAAGTTTGATTTGATTTGGGTAAGTTGGGATTTGATTTTGGAATTCTGTATTTTCTGCATTTTTGCTTGAGAATGGAAGACTCGACAATGTCAGGATCGCGACGTTGTCGCGAGCGTGACAGAATCTCATGTCCAGTTCTAGCTGTGCAGGGACGCTGCTTCGAGTCATGAAGAGTAGCACGAGTCGTGGAGCTTTCGGCATGCACGACTCATGAAGCTCCTCACGAATTGGCTTGGGAGTATGAAGTATTCATGAATCGTGAAGTTTTTCATGATTCGTGAATGCTAGCATGACTCGTGCTCTGTTGGAGAGCCTTGTTACAAGTCGTGTGCAAGGACACGACTCATGACAAGGAAGTGGAGCATCGACACGAGTTGTGTTGACCTGCACGACTCGTTTCCTTCGCTTCTTCCCTCGCGATTGGCCTTCTGGCCACTGTCGCGAGCACGACAGTGACCCCCTGCATGCCCTATTTTTCCAATTTTGCCCTTTTATTCTAAAATGAATTTCATATCTTTTCTTAATGGGTTTTTACTACTGTACGAAATAAAAACATGCTTATATAGGTATTATATCATGGTTTCTTCATGATACATTACATGTTATGTTCTGAATGTGATTTGTATTATGCATGGATAATGTTATGAAACCACATGAATAAATTATGTTACTATTTTTATGAATGATATTGCAATTATTCCTAATTGTTTAATGCTTTTTCTTGTGAAAGATAATTTAAAGTTAGCTTAATGATTAATGCAATTATATCAATGCATGTGTCTATGTGATTCATAAAAGGATGATGCAAGTATTTACTGGAATCTATAAAATGTGAAAGAATTTAATAAAGATATGGGAATTTAGCCTACATTAGTCGAGTCGTGGATAGATAGGAATGCCTATAGAGTTCTGTTAGCTGCCGCCCTCTATTCTATTTGGACCCTGATCAGGTCCCAATTCGGATCCTCGCGATCCCCAATGTGTATGGATCTTGTTTAAGATCCCCAATGTGAAAATGTTCTGAATGAGAAAAATATGATGTTGCTTTTCGAATCGTACCCACGGGTACCGCCATGTGTTCACCCGCTTATCCACCCCTTTGACTTAGCAGGCAATTAAATGAATAAATAAATGTGAATGAATTGATAAGTTCTGTGATGATTTATAAATTAATTATGTGAATAAACATTTGATGCAATTGTGATTAATGCCATTTGACTTGTCCTCTACGCACTCCTCTGTTCTGGATCCTTTATGGACACTCATGTGGAAAAGTGCGGCACATATGCATTCATCAGGAAATAAGTCTAAGATTTCCCCCCTCTTAATATGCTCATGCTCATGCCTAAAAAATGATTCGCAACAAAATTCTCTGCCCCCTTCTTGTACTTGATTTCCAAATCAAACTCTTGTAGGAGGAGTACCCATCTGGCTAACCTAGGCTTTGTCTCCTTTTTAGTGAGAAGGTGTTGCAATGCTGCATGATCAGACCAGACAACAATTTTAGCACAAAGATGATAAGTCCTAAATTTCTCAAATGCAAAAACAGTATCAAGAATCTCATTTTTAGTTGTGGTATAGTTGACTTGGGCTACTGTCAAAGTGCAACTAGTATAGTAGATAGTATGAAAAAAAATTTCCTTCCTCTGCCCTAGCAGAACTCGCACTACAAAATCACTCGCACCACACATTAATTCGAACGGAAGATCCCAATCTGGAGCGACAATCACCGGAGCTGAAATCAATCAATGTTTTAATTTGTTAGATTCATGCAAACACTCATGAGAAAACTTAAATGCAACATTTTGATAAGCAAACTGGGTAAAGGTTTAGCAATCTTTGAAAAATCTTTAATGAAGCGCCTATAAAATCTAGCATGTCCTAAGAAACTTCTAATCCCTTTTACAGTAGTTGGTGGTGGTAGTTTTTCAATTACAACTATTTTTTCTTTGTCAATCTCTATCCCTTTCTTAGAAACCTTATGCCCCAACACAATCCCTTCTCTAACCATAAAGTGACATTTCTCCAAATTCAAGACAAGGTTAGTTTCCTCACATCTCCCTAAGACCAACTCTAGATTAGCTAAACAACTATTGAAATCACTCCCATAGATAGATGATAAAATCATCCATAAATACTTCCATGAAATTCTCAATGAACTCATGGAAGAAGGCCATCATACACCGCTAAAACGTAGCCAGTGGATTGTAAAGGCCAAAGGTCATGCGTCTATACGTAAATGTACCATAAGGGCAAGTATAAGTGGTATTTTCCTAGTCCTCAAGGGCAATTGGTATTTGAAGATACCCTGAATATCCATCTAGAAAATAATAAAATTTGTTACCCGCTAACCTCTCTAACATTTGATCAATAAAAAGGAAAAGCGAAATGGTCTTTTCAGGTTGCAGTGTTAAGTCTCCCAAAATCTATACAGAGTCTCCATCACATAACTCTCCGAGTTGGGATAAGCTCATTTTGTACATTTTGTACATTTTTAACAACTGTAATCCCCCTTTCTTTCGAACACATTGAACAGGACTGACCTAGCTACTATTAGAGATAGGGTAAATAATACCTGAGTCAAGAAGCTTGAGTACTTCTTTCTTTACCACCTCTTGCATTGCTGGATTAAGTTGTCTCTAGGGTTGAACCACCAGCTTAAAATCTTCCTCCATTGTTATCTGGTGCATGCAATATCTTGGACTAATTCCTTTCAAATCAGAGGTTTTCCATCCAATCGCCTTCTTGTGTTTCTTCAGCACAGCAATCAACAATTCCTCCTCCAAACATGTCAAAGAAGAAGATATAATTATTGGTTTATCATTCTCTTCAAAAAACAGGTATTTTAAATGAGAAGGTAAAATTTTAAGTTAAGCTAGTAGCTCATCCTTAAGAAGCTCCAGAAGTACGTCCTCCCTTACTTCTACTTCACTTTCCTTCTCCATGGTAGATACTATCTATAACACCCTCTAACCAACTGTAAAGCATTACTACGATGGCTATGGAGTGTCACAACTCAAACAGATACGCACTAACCAATTTTCATACAAAACTCAGGATTAATAAATTTCTTTATAAAATAACATTAGATTACATTCCAAAAATCCATGCATTAAATTACATAACATTTATAGTCTTACTTTAGTTTAAGCTTTACATAATAAAACTTCCTCGATACAAAACATTGATTCACTTATATACGCCAACTTATAATTACATAACTTATACTATTACGAAAAGAAACCTACATAAACAGCGGACCCTATTGTGTTGGTCGTTGGCGATGCAGGACTATCTTCCAAAACGGTTATTTTCGAAAACCTACATGGATAAAACATACATGCTAAGCGATAACTCTTAGTGGGAAGCAACAAAATACTATACTCATAGATAACAATCATTATATCAAATCATGATTATGCCTTGTATTAGCACATGCATATAGTATATTATCTATCATGTCTAGGCAATCATATATCACCACATATATATATACATCACAATATAATATCATTTATATGCATCATACACTCACGTTTTAATATTGTTTAACTCTCATATCATGCATAGTTCGCTTTGCTTAGTTTGCCACATACCATTCATTCTTTACCATGCTCTCTTAATGTTAGGAGTGGATAAAGGAATATCTCTGTGGTACATGAAAGTTCCACTTTTCGCATTAGTACTTAAAAGTACTTCTTTCATATTTGTATCTGAAGATACACACTTTTGTGAATCCACAGAGGATTCTATACACATTAGGGATGTGAGCATTCAACAATACAATTCTCATACTCATGAAACGTAAATGCAATTCAGATTAACCATCAACATTACATAACTAATAATTATTAATATCGCTTAAGCCATTTATAATTCCTTCCCTTATATCCTTAATTCACGAACATCATACTATCCATTAAAATATTCTTCTGATTATTCACTGTCTATCAGCAAGCATTCCATATATAGGCAACATGTTTAAATATTCACATGATAAAGCAATTATTAGCACCTGTACATAAGTATATATATCATCAGGTTGTGTTCACAAATTCACATAACATATAAGTTTACATTCATTCACTTGTTTGTTAGTTATTTCATAACTTGTCCGCATCTTTATAGTAGTGGATAACGGGATAAAAACTTTGATATCTTTAGATACCTTTATATCATGCACTAGTCTCCGTAGATACCTTTCAATAAAATCACACACAATCACTTTTTTGGGATCTAATCAAAGAATAGCCTTGACCCAAACGGGGCGGATGAGTTGGAAAGCACTACGGCTGCAGCACTTTGACCCTATAGGCATGTCTACCTATCCACGACTCGACTTGCAGGCTAAATAACTAACCCATTTATTCGTTTACATGAGCATGTTAAATAATATCCACAAAGCTGCGCTAAACAATTATCGAATAAATCATAACACTATTCACATTCATATACACATATGAATTATTATCAATCTCATACTTCATCACAAAGTCTTACAAATAACATATATATAAATAAATAAATACATACTCACCTGAATTGCCACATTAATAAACTCCATATAAATCAGCAGTTCATTAGTTCAAGACCACAAATCACGACATTACATCTCATTGAATAAGATCATAACATTTGATATCTTGCACACACATGTGGATTTTCAATCATGCTCACACTTCATCATATAAATTCACATTTCAATATACACATTCGCATTATACATATTCAAATTATAGATCAAATTAAATGTTGTTAAACTTGATTAAATTATGTTTCATACACTTATACAACATTAGATGATGTTTAATAAAGAATTACCTAAGATTGAGGTACCGCACGGTAACCACCAAATGGTTTTGATCGTGACATACAACCAACACAAAATAGAATGCAAGGCAGTAGCATGTGACGGTGACAACCAAATGGTTGTGACTGTGACCTACTAAAATCCAAGATAGAATGAAAATTAGGCATGCCTCATGGTGACAACCAAATGGTTGTGACCGTGACATATGCAAGTTTCAAAACAGAATGTAAAACGGGCATCCCTCACGGTGACAACCAAATGGTTGTAACTGAGACATATGAAATCTTTAGGCAGAATGGAAAGCACAAGCATTTAACTCACTCCTTTCAAAACCCTTTTTCCTACCTCAATATACATGACCATTGAAACTCATCAAAACGCCATTTTTAACCAATATATCCTTCTAACCTAATGTTCACCTACAAGTTAACTTTCAATTGACACATCTCTCATTTCATTTGAACTCAAAAATAATGGAGTTATGGCCAAAGGAATATAACTTGCTCCAAAAGCCCTCCTACAAAATTTTGACTACATTAATAGACTCTTACCTTAGAGTTCTTAAAACAACAAAGCTATTTTTATAAAAATTTAAAGTAAATACAATGTAATTCCAACCCAATTGGTCTCATGCATTTTGCATTAGTGAAACTCATTAATTAACTAATTTGGCATAATCAACTCACCCAAACTCAAACTAGACTTCCTTAACACAGACATAAACAGTTCGGCAAACTAAAATTCACATTACATATCTATTCATTCATAAATTACTCAACAAATTCCAAGTCTCCAAAAATTAGGGTGTCATGGCCCAAATACTAGTCTAGAAGTAATTAGTGATGTCTACAGTGTCTTAAGTGTGGTTTTTAGTTCAGAGTGATGATTTGAGTGTTCATATCTATTGTAGAGTTAAAAGTTAAGTGTGCTTCATGAATAGCAATCTCGGGATAGGTAACCTCGGGATAACTATACAATAGAAATTGACAGCAGATAATGAAAAATTGTTATTTTGTAAATTTGATCTGTGAACTGTTAGGAGTCTAGTGGTATAATTAAGAGTGAAAATGAGGTCATATAGGGCTGTGAAAGTCAAACAAAAGTTAGCCTCTAGTTCGGTTCAATTGAACTAGGGTTTGACCGAACTTTGATCAAGTTTTTAAAAATAGTTATTGAGCTCAAAAGGGTATAATGTGAGAAGTGTAAAGGCCTAAAATATTTTTTAGTAATTTTTGACAGTATTAGAATGATGTTTTATGGCAGAACCGAGAAGGGTTAAATTGGACCAATTTAAGTGAATCAGGCCCCAAATAGACTCCAATTTAGCTAAAATTTTGCAGGGATGCTATTTTATATGTTATAAGAATGATGGAATTGGTTGGGAGTGAAAATAAGTCGAGAAACCCATAGATGCCTTTAAATAGTGGAAATTGGTCGAAAAATTGAAATTTTGGTTCAAATCAGTTGGAGCGCTTTGGTTGGACTGGTTCGATTTAATTTTAGCCTATATAAGGCATCAAGAGGCCGGATTTCTCTAAAGAAATCCAGCCTCCACCGCCTCTCATCTCTCCCTCTTTGGCTGAATTGAAGAACTTCCTCTCTTTTTCATTTTTCTTCATCATTTCTCCAATCTCTCACCAAAATTCAGCCTCTTAGTAAAATTTTAGACCCTCTATAAGATAGAGACAGTAATTGGAGTCCATTTAGAGCATTGGAAGTGAAGAAAACTAAGTATACAAAGTTTAGGGTTGATTTTGAAGTAGTGTTTTAAGTGTTAATAATTGGGTTTATTGGTTCCTATGGGGGTTTTCAAGTGTATAGAGTGCATTTATGAAGTTATTTTGTAAAAAAGAAGGATAGATTTGATGTTATTCCATTGTTTATAATCGCCCACCATAGGTTCTACAAATGAGGATGGTGCTTCAAAAGCAAAAGAGAAGGAAAAGGAAGCTTAGAGAGCCTAGAGCAAGGATTTGAGGTTTGTGGTTACAAAATCCCTTTATTTCCATTGATTTAAATTCAGTTTTAGGTTATGTTTTAGGAAGAACTTATGATAAAGGCATGTTTAATTGAATCTAACTTCATAAATATGATTAATGTGCTTAAATAAGCATGTGTATATATTTAAAGTGAATTAAAGAAACACGGTATGGAAACCCTTACCTAGGCCGAATTGATGTGTAAGGAATTTATTTTTTTATGTAAGTAAATGATGTAAGTGATGAGTATAACATGGGATTAAGCTAATTAAGTGGTTAAATGAAAGAAAATTGAACATAATAATTGAGAGTTGGTTTGGCCGAATTAAATAATAGAAGATTTATTCATATACTTTTGTAATTAAGGCATGTAATTGATGTTTATGATGAGTAGAACATGTAAATGGAATGATTGAGTGATTAGATGAATTAAATATGATCATAGTGTGAAATTGATGCTTTGGATAAATTGAACATGTTGGGTATTTAAAGTGCATTATGATGTTTTATGATATCTAATGGCACAAAATGATTAAATAATGATAAATGAGTGTATATACAAATTTGTGAGTGAAAATGATAACATGGCCGAATGATGTATGTTGATATATTATGTGATTCAAGTGAAATTTTGATGACAATTGCCCTTAGTAGTAGTCTGGTAGTGAAATTTAGTACATGATATAATTGGCGAGCCATAGGGATTCCACATTGCAGTCCGAGTCATGACGACTCACGATTGATAGGTCAATGATGGTCTATCCTAGTGTATATTGCTTAAAGTGATCAGTGTAGTGTAGTGCTAGTATTAAATGGTTTCAATGGGATCATTCCATAGTGTAGTGGATCTGTGGAATAAATTGAAAGAAATAGAAAGTTTAGGGGTAAAATGGTAATTTTACACATAATGGCTAGAAAAAGAATAAATTCGGTAAAAAGTGTAAATAAAAGAATAATTGTGTAAAGAAATGAAAATATAGGGACTAAATGGTAATATTGCATAAAAGTGGTAAAATCGGGAAAAAAAAGTAATTTGGTAAGTTATAAAAGGGTAAAGATGCAAAATAAGAATAAGTGAGGGTAAATTGGTAATTTAAGTATAAATAAGGGAATTTTGGTAATTTAGATAAAATAAAGGACATAAATGGAATTATTGAAAAAAGATAGAGACGTAATTGGAATTATTGAAAAGGTTAAGGACCAAAATGTAATTATTGAAATTTTATGGCTAAATAAAAGTTTGAAGTGTAATTAGTGACTTAAGTGAATATGTGACTAAATTGATGAATTTAGTGAGTGATTACAAATAATGCAAATAATAGAATAAAATATTGTATTTAATTAAATTTCACCTTAGGTAGTGAAAATTTATGAATTTGTAACCACCATTGGGCATATTTAATGCTCAGCACGTAGTTTTATTTGACTGTGTGTAGGTACGTTTTAGGAGTGGAGCAGCATACCTTAGGTGTTTTGGGTGCAGCAGTGAAGCAAGTTTGAGATTGATATTATTATTTATGTTTTGTAACCTTTGGCATGTATATATTTATAGACTAGTGATGATGGTATAAGTATATGTATGGATGGTACTTGTTAGTAGGTTTTATATAGGTTTTTATTGGTCATTTTATGTAAATTTTAGGTTGAAATAGTTGTTTAGTAGCTAATTTTCATTATCTTTTAGTTACAATTTTTAATTCTTTTCTTTTGATTGCTAAGTTGGCTTAATTGTGTTAATCTTGGTGGTTTCAGGTTTAATTTTATTAATCTTCAGTGATTAAAGAGTTAGGAGTTCATTTGAAGACAAAAAGCATTCATTGGAAGCTTTAGAGGTTCAACAAAGGGTGCTAAATGGTGAAAGAAAGCAATCAGAGAGTTTCACCACCCAAGGCTGTGAGGGTTAGATGGACAGATTGTTTCACAACCTGAGGTGGTGACACTGGGCAAAAATCACCACCTGAGGGTGTGGTGATTTGGATAAAAACGGGAATGAAGAGTTTTAATTGTTTTCCAATTCCAACTCTATCTGGTTTATTCCAAAACAAGCCCTAGAGCTCTCCTATTCCAATTGGGACACTTTTTTCATTAAAATAGGTCATTCTATCTCAAAAGGGGAGAGGAAAAACAAGAAAAAGAATTTAAGAAACTCAAGATTTGGAATCAAAACATCAAGCATCAAGATTTTCATCTCTACTCAATTTCAAGTTTGCTTTAATTATGTTATTGAATTTGAGATGTTATTTTGGATTCTTGAACATGATTGACATGAGCTAAATTTTCTTTAGGGTTATCTTTGATGTAACTTGAATTTTTACTCTTTTTAATTATTTTAATTAGCTTTCTTTACTTTTGCAATTGTTTACAATTATGCTTAATGCCATCAATTAACTGGCCATTGATTGATTGATCTATTTTCTTAAAATTAATACGGAAGGAAAATTTTAAGATGGAATTGGAATTGTAAACAACACAAGAATATAGTTTGAATGGAAATAATATAACTTGACTTGTGGGAATTTATTGAGAATAATCATATTCATAAATTCATTCATTAATCTCTGTTATAAAAGATTAATAGGCATTAGTGAATAAGTTTAGCTTAGCTTGGGAAAGCATGTTAAATATTTTAGGATTATTTTTCCTTGCTTAAGTAATTAAATTTGATTGTTAATAGTTATAATTGAAAAAGTAAATTCAAGTGAACTCAAAGATACCCCTGCTTCTCATCTAGTGATTTCTTTCAATTTCTTAATTGTTTTTTGTGGTTCTATTTTCATAATTACTATTTATTTTAATCAATTAAGTTTTGCCTGTCTAAATAATAAAAATTATCACCGTTTTGGTACTTGATCATCAGTCCTCGTGGGAACGATAACTCATTTACTCTTTATTACTAGAATCGATTTCGTATACTTGCGAAAACCGACAACAAGTTTTTGGCGCCGTTGCCGGGGACTGATTAGATTAATATCAACACAAAATAATTTACTATTACTTTAGACTTTATTTTATTTTATTTTTAATTTCTCTCTTGATTTTGTTTTGCAGGTGTATGAGAAGATCAAAAAGTTTTGAACTATTGCCATTTGATCCTGAAATTGAGCGCACCTTCAAAGCTAGATTAAGGGAACAAAGAGAAAAGAAGGAACCGAAAAAGGAAATAGTAATGGGGGAGCCAGCCAGACTCGCATTGCGCGATTATTCGTCCCCAACTGTTGAAGGAGCAACATCAAGCATTGTGCAACCTACCATTGAAGCGAACAACTTTGAAATTAAGTCATTTGTATTATCTATGCTTCAAAATTCATGTCAATTTGGAGGGTTGACCACTGAAGATCCAAATTTGCATATTTCAAGATTTTTGGCTATTTGTGGCACATTTAAGACTAACAGAGCTTCTGATGAGGCAATTAGACTAAGACTCTTCCCTTTTACACTTAGAGACAAGGCTCAGAGTTGGTTGGAATCTCTACCAGCAAGGACAATTACTAATTGGAATGATCTAGCTAAGAGATTCTTAACAAAATTCTTTCCGCCAACAAAGACAGCAAAGTTAAGGTCTGAAATTCATAACTTTGCACAACGAGAGTCTGAAGCTTTATATGATACTTGGGAGAGATTTCAAGATCTTTTGAGGAAGTGTCCACATCATGGAATAGCAGATTGGATGTTAGTGCAGAATTTTTACACTGGTCTCCATCCCAATACTCGAATCTTGGTAGATGCAGCAGCAGGAGGAGCTTTTATGGGACTAGAAATGGATGATGCAATGAAGCTTCTTGAGGAAATCGCAATGAACAACTATATGTACAACTCTTCCGACAGAAGCACCCTCAAGAAACCCAATGGAGTTCTAGAAATTGATGCTATTTCTGCTCTTAATATTAAAATAGATGCTTTAGTTAGCAAAGTTGATAAATTAGGACTAAATGCTGTTCATTCTTATGTGCAGGTATGTGAAACATGTGGTGGACAACATGGAACAAATGAGTGCCAAGAGGAGGTATCTTTTAATCAGCCAAATTTGGAGCAAGCTCATTATTTAGCTAATCCGGGCCGCCAACAGCACAACCCATATTCTAACACGTACAACCCTGGATGGTGAAATCACCCTAATTTCTCATGGACTAACCAGCAGAATGTGCAAAGACCTCCACTTGGATTTCAGCAGCAAGAGAAGAAAACTTCATTGGAAGATTTAGTTGCTAACCTCACCAAAGCAACCACAGATTTCATGGTCGATACAAAGACTACATTTCAAAATCAACAAGCCTCTATCAAGAATTTAGAGCTTCAAATTGGTCAATTGGCACAAGCCATGACAAATAGAACTCAAGGTAATTTACCGAGCAATACAGAGACAAATCCAAAGGAACAATTGAAGGCAGTTACATTGAGGAATGGTAGAGAGCTAGAAGAACAAAAGAATAAGGAAGCTGATGTATCAAGAAAGGAAAAAACAGACAGCGATGACAAGAAGGAAGAAGAGGATATGAAAAAAAAGGAATCCGAGCAAGTCAAGGCTTATGTTCCACCGGTTCCTTTTCCTCAACGACTTCAAAAGCATAAAGAAGATAAGAATTTCCTTAAATTTTTAGATATCTTTAAAAAGCTGCACATTAACATTCCTTTTGCAGAGGCTTTAGCGGAAATGCCATCATATGCTAATTTTTTTAAGGAAATTCTTACCAAAAAGAGAAGGTTAGAAGAATATGAGACAGTAAAGTTGACAGCTGAATGCAGTGCCATTATTCAGAGAAAACTACCTCAAAAACTAAAAGATCCAGGGAGTTTTATTATTGATTGCAAAATAGGAAACAATGAGAGTAGTAAAGCTTTATGTGATCTTGGTGCTAGCATAAATCTAATGCCCTTTTCTTTGTTTAAAAAATTAGGATTGGGGGAAGTTAAACCCACCACCGTGTCATTGCAGCTAGTGGATAGATCAATCAGACATCCTTTGGGTGTAATTGAAGACATTCTTGTCAAAATCGAAAAATTCATCTTTCCTGCTGATTTTATAATTCTTGACATGGAAGAGGAAGGAGAAGTACCACTGATTTTAGGAAGACCTTTTCTCCGCACTGGACGCGCCTTAATTGATGTAGAACAAGGTAAGTTGACATTGAGAGTGGGACAAGAAGAGGTAACTTTTAATGTTTTCAATGCTTCTAAATACCCCTCTGATTTTTCTGATTGTAATCGGGTTGGTATTATCGATGAATGTGTGGAAGAAACTTTAAATCAACCCGAATTGTTGTGTTCTAATGAGTTGCTAGAGATTGATGAGGTACAGGTGGTAGGATCTAGAAAAAGTGGATCAAAGAAAGGTCTTGATAGGACTTATGCTGAAATGAAGCAAGTGTTTGAGAAACTTGAGAAGGAATCAACCCCTGCAGTACCTTCCATTATTAGAGCTCCTACATTAGAGCTTAAGCAACTTCCAGCTCATCTCAGGTATGCCTTTTTAGGAGAACTTTCTACTCTTCCTGTAATTATAGCTGCTGATTTGACTAAGGAAAAAGAGAAAAAATTATTGCATGTTCTAAGATCACATATTAGAGCTATAGGTTGGACAATAGCTGACATTAAAGGGATTAGCCCTTCGTTGTGCATGCATAAAATTTTAATGGAAGAAAATCACAAACCTTCAATTGAACCTCAACGAAGATTAAATCCTAGTATGAAGGAAGTTGTGAAGAAGGAAGTCATCAAACTTTTAGATGCAGGAATTATATATCCTATCTCAGATAGCAATTGGGTTAGTCCTACACAAGTTGTGCCTAAGAATGGGGGAATTATTGTTGTAGCCAATGAAAATAATGAACTAATACCAACTAGAACAGTAACAGGTTGGCGTGTATGTATTGATTTCAGGAAACTTAACAATGCAACACGTAAAGACCATTTTCCCTTACCTTTTGTGGATCAAATGATTGAAAGACTTGCAGGATATAAATATTATTGCTTTCTAGATGGATATTCAGGTTATTTACAGATTCCCATCGCACCGGAGGACCAAGAGAAAACTACATTTACATGTCCATATGGTACTTTTGCTTATAGAAGAATGCCATTCGGCTTGTGTAACGCACCAGCGACTTTTCAAAGGTGTATGATGGCTATCTTTTCTGATATGATTGAGGATTTCATTGAAGTATTTATGGATGATTTTTCTGTTTTTGGTTCTTCTTTTGATCATTGTCTAACTAACCTTTCCCGAGTCTTACAAAGATGTGAAGAGACTAACTTAGTCTTAAATTTGGAAAAGTGTCATTTTATGGTGCAGGAAGGAATTGTTCTAGGTCACAAGATTTCAGAGCATGGAATTGAGGTGGATAAGGCGAAGATTGAAATGATTGAAAAACTACCACCTCCAACCTCGGTTAAGGGAGTACGAAGTTTTCTTGGGCATGCGGGATTTTACCGCCGGTTCATCAAAGATTTCTCTAAAATCACTAAACCTCTTTGTAATTTGTTAGCCAAAGATATGCCTTTTAATTTTAACGAAGAGTGTTTAATTGCTTTTAACAGATTGAAAAAGGAGCTTACATCGGCACCAATCATGGCATCACCAAATTGGGAATTGCCATTTGAATTGATGTGTGACGCGAGTGACGTCGCAGCGGGAGCGGTTCTTGGACAAAAAAAGGACAAAAAGTTGCATGTTATCTATTATGCTATTCGGACTTTAAATGATGCGCAACTTAATTATGCAACCACTGAAAAGGAGCTTTTAGCTATTGTTTTTTCTTTTGATAAATTTCGTTCTTATTTGATAGGAAATAAAACAATAGTTTTCACTGACCATTCAGCTATAAAGTATCTCCTTCAAAAGAAAGACGCCAAACCAAGACTAATTAGATGGGTGTTACTTTTGCAGGAATTTGATTTTGAAATTCGAGATAAGAAAGGTGCTGAGAATGTGGTAGCTGACCATCTCTCTAGACTGGAATTAGAGAGAACTACTGATAATGAGTGCTCAATCAATGAATCATTTCCTGATGAACAACTGTACGCGGTCTTTGCAACTCAATTGCCATGGTATGCTGATATAGCCAATTATCTAGCTTGTGAAATAATTCCCTCAAATTTGACATATCAGCAAAAGAAGAAATTCTTTTCTGATGTTAAATATTATTATTGGGAAGACCCATACTTGTTTAGATTATGTGCTGATCAGATTATTAGGCGATGTGTTCCTGAGCATGAAATGAATGATATTCTAAAACATTGTCATACTCTTGAATGTGGTGGTCATTTTGGACACTCCAAAACAACAGCTAAGGTATTACAATGCGGTTTTTATTGGCCTAACCTATTCAAAGATGCTTTTTATTTTGTTTCTACTTGTGATAGATGTCAAAGAACATGTAACCTTTCCAAGAGAAATGAGATGCCACTACAAAATATCTTAGAAGTTGAGTTATTTGACGTATGGGGAATCGACTTTATGGGTCCATTTCCAAAATCTGGCTCAAACCAGTACATCTTGATGGCAGTGGATTATGTGTCTAAATGGGTGGAAGCAGTGGCGTTGCCAAATAATGATGCTAAAAGCGTTATGAAGTTCCTACGGAAGAATATTTTTGCCCGTTTTGGAACCCCACGAGCTATCATCAGCGATGGAGGTAAACATTTTTGCAATCGTTATTTAGATTCCTTACTAATGAAATATGGTGTGACTCATCGTGTAGGAACACCGTATCATCCCCAAACCAGCGGACAAGTTGAAATATCTAACAGGGAAATCAAAAGGATTCTTGAGAAAACGATGTGTTCTTCTAGGAAAGATTGGGCACGGAAACTCGATGATGCATTATGGGCATATAGAACAGCATTCAAGACTCCAATTGGGATGTCCCCGTATCGATTGGTATATGGAAAATCATGCCACTTGCCAGTGGAATTGGAACATAAAGCATATTGGGCAATGAGGCTATTAAATTTTGATGAAGGAGCTACATGAGGAAAAAGATTGTTACAACTCAATGAAATGGATGAGTTTCGCCTTCAAGCTTATGAGAATGCCAAAATTTATAAAGAACGGACCAAGAAGTGGCATGACAAACATATTGTAAGACACGAGTTTTATGTTGTACAAAAGGTTTTGCTATTTAACTCTCGTCTTAAGCTGTTTCCAGGTAAGCTTCGATCTCGTTGGTCTGGTCCATTCACAATTTTAAGGATTTTCCCTCATGGAGCTATTGAAGTTCAAAGTGAGGATCGCACTTTTAAAGTAAACGGGCACCGATTGAAACCTTATTTCGAGGGTGATAACATCTCATCCATCGAAGTCCTCCGACTCGAGTAAAAGGGAGTAACTTGGTCTAGCTATAGACATTAAATAATGCGCTAATTGGGAGGCAACCCAATCATTTAAAAAAAAATTATAATTAGTTTAATTTATTTATTTTAAATTTAAGTAGATTTTTAGTAGCTTAATATTTATTTTTATATATATATAGTTTTTTTAATTTAAAATTATATATTTATTATTTTTTTTTCTTCTTTTTTTGCAGATTTAAATTGGCAAGTGAAAAAAAAAAAAAAAAAAAAGAAAAGCAAAAGTGCAAACGTGAAGAAGTGAGAAACCAAGGCTAAAGAAGGCAAAATAAGAAAATGGTAACAGTGGCTTTCACATGGGAAGGGCGTGAAATGAAAAGGGGAATTTGCCAAAAATTAAACAAGTTGCAACCATGTGACCAGTGGGCTCCACGAGGATAAAGTGTGAAATGGAAAATTGGAATAAAAGACAAAGTAAACCAACAATTGCACAAAGGCAGTGGCTTTCACGATTTCACCCCATGAAATCATTTATAGCATCTCTTGGGCTCTTATTATTTCAATATTCATTTTTAAGCAGACCCTTTCACATGCTTAGCCCGTGAAGTATTTTATTTTCCTTCAATTTAGGCACAACAAAATACAGCAGCTAGGTCCCCTCGTGAACTGCATTCTCTCAAAGAACCCAAATTGCTTTACTTTGCCTTCCCGATTTTATCTTGATCATTTTTTTTCTTCTTCTTATTCTCATTCGTATTCATCTAAGCAGAGATTCTACCCATTTCAAGTTGTGTTCTTAAATCCCTGGTTTTTCTAATTGGGGATTTTAAAAATCAGACACTCCTCTCTCAATATTAGTTTCTTATTTCCCGACGTAACCTCCGACGAAGCAGCGCCATCGACCACGACGAGGGAGTTCTGCCACCATCACCATTGCCTAGCCTCCAGTCTAGCGTCCGACTTGTCGCACCTATGCCCTGCCCCAACTAGCGCCGCTCCATATCTGCCGCCCTCTATCTGCTCACCATTGCAACACCTCGAAGAACAGGGCAGTATTTTATTTTCTTATTTTTGTTTATTTTATTTTATTTTATTTTATTTTTTCTCTTTGGTTTTTATTTAGTTCTGTTTTAACGTATAGTTGCAGTTAGAATTGCTTAATCAGTGGTTTGTGCTTTGCATTTGTGATAATTTAATTTTGTGGTTTTTCTTTATTGCTGCTACTTTGAGACTGAAATTGCTGCTACTTTGAGACTGAAATTGCTGTGAATTTTGAGTTTTTATCGCTAATTTGTATTGTTGAACTTTTACATATCCTCTGTTAGACTTAGAGTAGTTTGTTCAATCACTGGCTGATAGATTGAGTGTGTACCTGTTTGACTTGTGAGTTTTTTTTGGGGTAATCTATGGGTAGAGAAGGTGTGAAAAGGAAGAGTGCGGATACTTCAACTACAAAAGGCAGAAAAACGACCGAAAGGCAGCAGAAACAGGGAAAACCATCTAAGAAAAAATCGCGACCAACGCCAGCAACCATCGAAGAGCAGGCAGTTGTCGAACCTCAAAGATTAGGTGAGCCTAATTTTTAATTTGGTACACCATTCCAGCAAACCAGGTATGAACAAATTCGCAATAGACACCATGGTGCTATGAAATTCTTTGATAAGAATATGCTTCAAACTTTGGGTTTGTTCAATGATGTTCATGCATTAATGAAAGGAATTGGTTGGGACTTGTTCATGAATTTTGAAAATCATAGTTATCATGATCTGACCTTAGAATTTCTAAGCTCTTTTAAATGTGATATAAGTCCACACTATATGAATGATACCGATACATTCACATTTAGACTTAGAAATAAGAACTACGAACTCAATTTGCCAACTCTGAATTCTATCTTTAAGTTGTCCAACCAAGGTCATCATTCATATCCTAAGGATTTTAGTATGTCTGGTGCTTAGCGCATCCTTACTGATAGTAGTGACGAGTTTCACCCTGCTGTAAGTAAATCTTCTAAGTTGCTGCATGCATTTCGTTATATTCAAAGGGTGTTATCTCATACTTTTTGTAGTAGGGGTAATAGCCAAGGGTCTGTCACCAAATCTGAATTATTCTTTTTGTATTGCATGCATCAAGGTATCCTGGTCAATGGTGGTGTTTGGCTTTTGGACCACCTCAAAAAGGTGAGTGAGCAAGAGAAAGGAAAAATTGTTGTAGGAGGCTTTGTTACAGCCATAGCAAAACATTTTAGAATAGGAAACTTGGGTCCATTTTCAATACGATCCAGTTATGTGGATTTTGAAACTCTTCAATCTATGGAATTCTGTAAATGGGATGCTAACCAATGGATGTTGTTAGATAAAAATGGCAATTCTATTCCTATTGAGAAACACCAGGTTCAGGATGTGAATGACAACCCAGAAGAGCCAACCGAGCATGAAGAAAGCCCGATTCTCCTACTCACTGAACCAAGCTCTTCCAACACCACCTTAACTATGGAGCAATTGAAAGATCATATTGATACCAGAATTGATGATGTGCAAGCGCAGATATCCAGCCTGCGGGATCGCGTGGAGTTCTTAATTGCGTCTCTCGTACCATATTTTCGTCCACCTCCGTAGTCTCTCATGCCCTGTCGTCCTCACAATTTCAGGGAAGTGTTCTAATTTATCTTCCTAATTATTTTATTTCTTTTTTCTTTTCTTTCCCTGCTTATCATTTTCATGCTTTGAGGACAATGCATATTTTAAGTTTGGGGGTGTGGCTGTAGGTGGCTGTAATTTGTTTTTGTATGGTTTATTTTGCCTTTGAAATATTTTGCCTTTGAAAAAAAAATAATAATTTTTTTAATTAATTTGAGCTTCAAATTTGCTTGGACCTTGGTTGGCAGTTGCATTTGAATGTATTTGAGCTCGATTTCGGATGATGGCATTTAATTAAAGACTAAGATAAGGTAGAGTATAGTTGACAGTGGCTAAGTTAGCTTAATCATTTTGTGCTTAAGTTTCAATCTGTCGATGAACAAACTTTCTAAATTATGACTTTTATGTCTAGGTTGATTTATTTTAATAAGCTAGCACAAATGATTTTTTTCTCATCTTTTTGCATCCAGCATGATTAATTTTAACTATGATTCTCAAGAACAGGATGTATGAGTTCTAAGTAATTAAACTTGCTTGCAAGAGAAACTGTTAATGCATTTGAAAACTTTATTTCAACCTTGCCTTGATAAGCTTAAACTTTTAATTTTTGAGCAATGAATTTAGAAATATGGGATGTCCATAGAAAAAAAAAGGAGACAAAAATAATAAATGTTTATCTTTTCCTTTTTGAGAAGTGGTTTACCAACATTGGTCGGTTCAAGTGGTACGGCACTTGTTCCCCTTAAGCAAGGTTTCGGTAATGATCCTTGTGAATGGAAAAGATTAATGTTGGGAGAGCTTTACCCCATAGGGGCCGTTCATAGCTCGAAATTTGCCACATAAAAAAAATTGGTTCACCATCACTGGTTGATTCAGGTGGTTCGGACCTGTTTCCCTTAAGCAAAGTCTCGGTAATGAGTTTTGTGTATGGAAAAAACTAGTGTTGGGAGAGTGTACCCCCGTAGGGGCCGATATAAGCTCGAAAAAAGCCATTAAAAGTGCCTCAAATAGGAAAAGTGAATAAAAAGAAAAAAAAAATTGTGGCTCCTGTATTCTCTAAATTTATTTGCACGAATTTGTAAATTTTATTTATCTTGGCAGGTTGAGTACATGTTTCCCTATGTATTGGCTGAACTCTTATCGAAACTTAACTGTGTGGTCATGATTCTAAATTCTCTATATCTCATTCTTGAGAACTTGGTTGACATTTGTTATGTTTAATGTGGATTGATGAGAATTTATTGTGAAATGCTAGCTGCTTTTGATACGTCAATTTAGCTTTGAAAGTCATGGTTTATAGGAAGTTGTAATTCGTTGGATTTGGACTATAAAAGAAAAAACGGACAATGTACTTGTGATAATTGGTAAATATTGCTTTTACTTATCTTGGTTGAGATTGGTTGCTATCATCTGAAAATCTGAGTTTGAATTGTTTAAAAGTATGGTTTATTCTTCTTTACTCGAGGACGAGCAAAGTTCAAGTTTGGGGGTATTTTGTTAGTAGGTTTTATATAGGTTTTTATTGGTCATTTTATGTAAATTTTAGGTTGAAATAGTTGTTTAGTAGCTAATTTTCATTATCTTTTAGTTACAATTTTTTATTCTTTTCTTTTGATTGCTAAGTTGGCTTAATTGTGTTAATCTTGGTGGTTTCAGGTTTAATTTTATTAATCTTCAGTGATTAAAGAGTTAGGAGTTCATTTGAAGACAAAAAGCATTCATTTGAAGCTTTAGAGGTTCAACAAAGGGTGCTAAATGGTGAAAGAAAGCAATCAGAGAGTTTCACCACCCAAGGCTGTGAGGGTTAGATGGACAGATTGTTTCACCACCTGAGGTGGTGACACTGGGCAAAAATCACCACCTGAGGGTGTGGTGATTTGGATAAAAACGGGAATGAAGAGTTTTAATTGTTTTCCAATTCCAACTCTATCTGGTTTATTCCAAAACAAGCCCTAGAGCTCTCCTATTCCAATTAGGACACTTTTTCCATTAAAAGAGGTCATTCTATCTCAAAAGGGGAGAGGAAAAACAAGAAAATGAATTGAAGAAACTCAAGATTTGGAATCAAAACATCAAGCATCAAGATTTTCATCTCTACTCAATTTCAAGTTTGCTTTAATTATGTTATTGAATTTGAATTGTTATTTTGGATTCTTGAACATGATTGACATGAGCTAAATTTTCTTTAGGGTTATCTTTGATGTAACTTGAATTTTTACTCTTTTTAATTATTTCAATTAGCTTTCTTTACTTTTGCAATTGTTTACAATTATGCTTAATGCCATCAATTAACTGGCCATTGATTGATTGATCTATTTTCTTAAAATTAATAAGGAAGGAAAATTTTAAGATGGAATTGGAATTGTAAACAACACAAGAATATAGTTTGAATGGAAATAATATAACTTGACTTGTGGGAATTTATTGAGAATAATCATATTCATAAATTCATTCATTAATCTCTGTTATAAAAGATTAATAGGCATTAGTGAATAAGTTTAGCTTAGCTTGGGAAAGCATGTTAAATATTTTAGGATTATTTTTCCTTGCTTAAGTAATTAAATTTGATTGTTAATAGTTATAATTGAAAAAGTAAATTCAAGTGAACTCAAAGATACCCCTACTTCTCATCTAGTGATTTCTTTCAATTTCTTAATTGTTTTTTGTGGTTCTATTTTCATAATTACTATTTATTTTAATCAATTAAGTTTTGCCTGTCTAAATAATAGAAAATTATCACCGTTTTGGTACTTGATCATCAGTCCTCGTGGGAACGATAACTCATTTACTCTTTATTACTAGAATCGATTTCGTATACTTGCGAAAACCGACAACAGTACTTGTATAACTCTATAATGAGTAGATATGATAATTTAGGGATGTATATATAGGCACCGGGTCCTGAAATAGTCCAAATCAGAGTTACTCAATGATGATTAGACGCCAGTTCACAGTCAAAAACGTTGGAAGTGATGACTTACTTGTCAAGATTGCTTTTTAGAACCGAAAACAAATAAAACATAAAAAATAAAAAATAAAAGAGTTTGGAATTATAGTGTTTTAGTCAAATTTATTTTAAAAAAAATAACAAAAAAAAAAAAATTTCGACCGTCAGCAGCACGCAGGCGCGTCGCTCGACCACTCGTAGCATGCACTCCACACGGCCTCCGCGTGCCCACTGACACCCGTCGGTCACCTTGTCAGCCCCAATTCACTGAAAACGTGATTTTTGGCCCAAAATCGGGATTTTTTCCACAAAATTGATTTTTTATCCCCTTTTTTTTAAGGATTTTCAAGATTTTTTCAGTTTTTAAAATTAAGATAATAAATATTCTAATCTAAATTTATTTTCTTTTCTTAGTTAACTAGGGTTTTTTTTAGTCATATAAATAAAAAATTAAAGAAAGAGAAAGGAGGGAGGCAACCAAAAAATTCAGATTTTTATTTCTTAAAAAAAAAAATTCTCTTCTCTTTCAATTATTTTTCTTCTTCATTTGGCTTCAATAAAATTTCTTCTAAAGATTTTTAGATGGAATAATATTGATAAAAAATTAATTTTGAGACAAATAACATAATTGTTTGCTCTTAAAATCTAATTTTCTCACTTTCTTTTATTTTTTTTCAATTAACCTTTTTTAAAGATTTTACATTTAGTCCTTTTTTGATGAAAAATTGATTTTGGAACAAAAAAAATAATTTTTTGTTCTTAAAATCCAATTTTTCATTTGATTTTCTAAAAAATGAGATTTTTTATAATTATTTTTCTAAAGAGAATAATTTTAGATTTTTTTCCATTTTTTATTGTTAAAACAAAGAAAATAATTCTTTATTCTTGAGGATTTTTAATTTTTTCCATTATTTTTTAGCAAATTTTTCCCTTGGAATAAAATCCCAACTTTTCTTATTTTTATTTCTAATTTGTGGATCAAAACAAGGAAATCAATCATCATTTTTCTTTCTATCGATGTAACACCCTTATACCGTAAATGATACGGATACCGGATGTCACACTACGCTGAAGCACTGCACTGACATACATTATAAAGTACTCGCTAATTCTGTAGAATTTTTTTTCCAAGCAATAGAAACCGCAACATACATATACAGAACCAGAACAAAACACTAATCCAGAAACTACGTACTTATATCATATACCTTTAATTCTCTTTATTGCGATCGTATATATGCCATGCCAAACATCAATCATTGCTGTTGATTACCTAATCTAGTCATCGCTACATCTTCGGCCACCTCAAATGGTACTATAACCTACGTGCAGAAACAATCTACGCTGTGAGCATAAAAATGCCCAGTGGTGGATACATATTCTAATTTTTCCATACTAATCCTACGTGTATGCACATATAATTATTTTCTTTTATTTAGATCTCGGGAACATTAATTCTTGAGTCTTTTAAATAATTTATAACATATTTACTCGGCATTCACTATCTTATCTTTTATCACTTTCACTGTTATCACTTATCATTGTCTTTACCGTTATCACTATCCTATGATTACATTAATCACTATTATGCTATTATCAATTTCACTCTCACTTACACTGTTAATGTTTAGGATATATTATTATTACGTTCTTTCCATTACTAGAAGGACTATCTGTATTGACCACTTCATAATTATCTTGTAAATATGTCCATTTATTTGTTTATGTACTATTCCCTTATCACTTACTTTATCCTTTTTATTACTATTATCACTATCTTTATTATGTGCACCAATAATCCTTATTGTTTATCATTTTGCTCGGTTTGTCGCTTATGATTAATTCCGTATGTAATTCTTTTTATTATCTTTATCTATGTAAATAACTTACTGGATTCTTTTTTTTTTTAACTTATGTACCCAAAAACAATGTAACACTAATTTAATGCTATTACTTTCTTTATGTCCCTAACACTTTCCTTACTCTTTCTGCACTATATTAACTCTTTTACATTAACATCTTTTTACTATGTTGAATCTTTTAGTGGCTTGTTTACTTTTAATTAATTTTGAGTCACATTTATCCTTATATGGTTAACACTACACTTTATTCACTATCTTATTTGAACACTTATTATTCTATCGATACTTCCTTATTTCTTCCTTAATCAATACTGTTTCTATTATTACTGACATTGTTATCACTCTTATTCTTTACTCTAGCAATTCCCTGTCAATTATTCAATACTATAAATTTAACATAAATCTTAATAATCATCTAAACCACATTTTTTATTATTGCAATTCTTGTAGTTTCATTATTAATATGTAAATTCCTTTTCAATTTTTTATTCACTTACATAATTAACATCATAATGGGTTTATCAATTTCTTTTATATTGACACTTCCTATTAATCACACTGCCATTAAAAACTATTGCCCTTAAAATCCTTATTTTCTATTATCTTAATTTGATATTCTTAATATTTCAATTTAGCAAATTACACACTTAGTTTGTCAATCCTTATAACCATTATTCAATAATCCTACACTTGTAGCTTAATTCACTATGGCCCCTTTAATAATCTTTCCATAATTAAATTTACAATTTATTTCTCTACATTTACTACAATTACAATTTTATCACTCTATTAAGATTATCATTATTATTTACATTGTTAATTTATTAATTCATGTGTCATTCCCTAATTTACCAATGTATTTGTGACGCGCGCCGGGTCCCGATGCGCCGCCCTTTCGGACCGCCCGCACGTGGGCGATCGGGGCATTTGCGGGTCCGTTGGCATCTTGCAATAAATCGCAAGTGCGTCTATGTTGGGCAACAAAGAGGTATCATGGAGTCGCCACCCAATAGAACATTGGGAAAGTTACTCTCGCCTCGGAGAGCCTAAGACTGCGCTTAGCATCCATGTTGGGCCATGAGGCCTAGGATTAGCGCTAAAGTCTCGTGACCCAAGAAGTATTTTGGAGGATAACCTCTAACCTCTTGAGCCCAAAGACCAGAGCTGGGTCCGGGATTTCTCATCTATTTCTACCTCAATTAGTTTATGATCAAATTTTAATGTCATTAGTTCGCTCTCTCTCCACACTATGCAGTTTAATTAAAAGGCGCATTTATTCACATTTGGAAAGCAATAAATGGGCAGAATAAATATCAAAGCAATAAATTACAATAATACAAGGAGCGGAATACAACTCCCTTTATAAAAGTGCGATTCATACACAAATCGGGGCATTGTTTATTTTTAAGGACTTTGGTCCTCTCATGCATCATCATTAAAAAATGGGATATTTAATATGTGATGATTTTTATTGGATGAAAATAGGGCGTTGGACCCTTTTTGCATTTTATACGAAACTCAATTTTATTTAAGTACAAATCGTTAATATATTCTTACATTCGACGGGATAAAAAAGAGCTTATTCATATACATAAAATAATCAATGAATGAAAGAGCGAGAGAAATAAATCAAGAGGTTTAAGAAAACTAAACCCGACGAAATCCACCATGCATGGTAGGCGACCGCTCAAGCTCGAAATTATCCAAGAGAACCAATATACACTCACAAAAAAGTTAAGAGATGTTAACATTCATAAAATTAACACATAAGAAATCGAAGGGACTGAATAGAGATGGAAAATGATCAAAAAAAATGGAGGCAGAACCCACCGACGGCCTTTCCTGATTGACCGACGGGCGTCGGTTTGGTTATTCGATATGCCCGTTTGTCACTCAAGGATGGGCGTCTGTAGGTGGGTGACCGACGGGCGTCGGTCATAAAGATGACCCGTCGGTCACCTCTGTCTCCGGAAAACAGAAAGGAGAAAAGGGCCTTTTGAGATAAAAAAAAACAAGTTTTATACAAGAAGGAGATGAGGGAGTCAAAATGAAGAAAAGTAATAATACGTATTCAAAATTTTCACGGAATGAATAAATGAATGATAAATAATTAAATATGAGATAAAATGGAGAGAGAATCCGGAATATTTACCCTCAGATAGTTGCCTTGGGTAGAATTTTGATGTCGGTTAGATCCCCGCGCGTTCCACGAGAAAGTAAGAGAATGAAAGATTAGAGAGAGAAAATGAGCTATTTCACCTCCGATCCTTCAGAAAGTCGATTTAGGAGTTCAAATCTAAAGAAAACTAATTAGCTTTTAGTTCCTTTGATCGATTTGATCCTTGATTAAGTAAAGTTCTTTGGAAAATGTGTGTTTTTAGAAGAGAGAGAAAACGTGCTCGAATTTTGGCAGAGTTTCCCCTTCTGAAAAATTTTCCCCACCCTTTTGAAGTGAAAATCCGGACCTTATATAGCCAGACACGACCGACGGGCGTCGGTGCGTAGGGGCGGGCGTCGGAAGAATCCTACTGACACAAGGACACTTCCGACGGCCCTGCCACCTTCACCGACGGGCGTCGGAACGGTTGCGTGCCCCGGGAAACCAGGCGGCTCCTGACAGGGGCGGTGACTTTCCGACGGGCGTCGGAAAATCCCCCAAGCCGTCGGTGACTCAAAGCGACGGGCTACTTCCACAGACGGGCTGGCCGTCTGTGGAGGAAAAAAAACCTTTTGACCTAGAAAACTCCCGTTTTCTCCCCCTCTGCCCCTGAAGTGTAAAAAAACCTCATTTCTCACGGAACGCGGGACTAAAACCTTCAACTTCAGCCTCTTGTACAGGCCTCGAACATTGCTTTCTTCATAGGGTAACCTCTGATCTGGACTGTTCCAGGACACGGTGCTTACAGTTGCCCCCAGTTTTGGGGAAACTAGTGCGCAAGTGCCTAGATAAGCCAAAACTCAGAGAAAGGTTGGAAAGAAAGCGTACCTTCGACGACTTCTCACCTTCCGTGCCTTTTGCCAGTTAGATCTCATATCGATCTGGTGAAGAGCGGTGTTTCTTGAACCGCAGCTTCGATCTTGGAGTGTGGAAACTCCTCGATCTGATGAAGAGCGGTGTTTCTTGAACCGCAGCTTCGATCTTGGAGTGCGGAAACTCTTCGATCTGATGAAGAGCGGTGTTTCTTGAACCGCAGCTTCGGGGGTGAAGAGCAGTGTTTCTTGAACTGCAGCTTCGATCTTGGAGTGTGGAAACTCTTCGATCTGATGAAGAGCGGTGTTTCTTGAACCGCAGCTTCGGGGGTGAAGAGCAGTGTTTCTTGAACTGCAGCTTCGATCTTGGAGTGTGGAAACTCTTCGATCTGATGAAGAGCGGTGTTTCTTGAACCGCAGCTTCGGGGGTGAAGAGCAGTGTTTCTTGAACTGCAGCTTCGATCTTGGAGTGTGAAAACTCCGCTGGTTTCCTCGTTTCGAAGGAGACCTCCTTAATCGATGTCCGTGCTTAGGTTGGTATTCCTTTATACCTGTGAGATAAAAGATTTTGTTAATTCATGTTTGAAAGGTCATCTTTTGACCTGTTATTGATTATTATTCTTTTGTTGTTCGTCTTTCTTTCGTGTTATTATTTTTATCGACACATGAGTAAATATGAGAATATACACTTCCTGTGGTGTTATTTAAGTAATTAATCGAAAAGAAAATCATGCAAATAATGGAGCAAAAGTTTTCCACTAGAAATGTCATTTTTGTACAATGCATATACAAAATACAAGAGATACAAAAATAACTCCCTGAAGCTCAGAGAGGTGTGTAGTCTGAAGGCTCATCGGGATCCTCATCATCTGATATGTGCACGGTCCCTGGCGGAGGTGGACGGGCCTGAGGTGAGGACGGAGCTGTAGAGGGTCCTACCTCGTGATCATGGGCTCGCCTGAACTGTACCTGAGCATAGCCATCTAAGAAGGGCTGGGTACAAGTGCCCAGAAACCCTAAGGTCTCAGAGATCTTCTCCCCCAACTTCTTGAAGGCTTGGCTCAGCTGAGTGGTCTGCTCAACGGCGGCTGCTCTCCTACGCTCTAAGCTCTGCTCTGTCTGCTCCCGGAACTCTCTCATGGTCTGGGAAAGAGGAGGGAGAATCCCCTCTATCGCCTGGACGCGGGATCTCAGAGAGTCCAGTGACTCGTCAATCATCTGAAGGGTCATGTCAACCCTCTGTGACGCCTGGTCCTGCGACGTCCCCACATCATGAGCGAGCTGCTGCCTCAACTCTCTCTGCCCCTGAGCAATCTGCTCAACTAGCCTCATCTGCTCTCCCCTGAAGGCCTCCAAAACTCGAATCTGCTCATCTCTAAGGGCATCCATGGCCCGAGTCTGCTCCCTTGCTGCATGCTCCATGTAGCCTGCCTGCTCTCGGGATAGGCGCTCCACTGCCTGAGACTGCTCCTGGATAGCAGTCTGCTGGCGATCCAACCTCTCATGAATGGCCCTATCCCTCTCATCCTGTCGCCGCTCAAAGGCCGTAAATATGGAGGAAAGGAGCTGGAAATAGTCCGGCTGAGCTGGCTGATGTGGCGCTGGCTCTGGTGGTGGTGCCGAAGAAGTGGATGCCCCAGGATCGCCTCGGGAGTACGGATGGTATCTCTCGAAGGGCTCGCGGGCAGGCCTCTGTATCCTGGTACCTGGTGACGGGGCCGGAGTCGGGACCCTAGACGCCGGTGAAGAGCCGAAGAGCTCGTCCATCGTGACCTCAAAATCAAAATCCATGGGGGTCCTAGGAGGCTCCTGGTGCTGTGGCGGAGGCACTGCCTGGGACTGAGGAGGTGGAGGAGGCTGGTGCTCCGGCTGAGGCTCAGTCTGTGGAGGCTGCACCTGCGGAGGCTGGAGTTGTGGCTCGGGCTGTGGAGGCTGCTCCTCCTGGTGCTCTGGGTGATCAGGATCTGCCCCCAAGGGTGGAAGCGAGAACAACCGCCGGGTCTCATGGATAGTCAACACCCTGTAGGCCTCTGCCTGGCCAGAAATCGGGGAGATCATCCCCATCTGAACCGCTGCTGCAGCATCTACATGGATCCCCTCCGGTAGAGGTCCTCTCAGCCTCTCGGGTGTAAACCCCAATCCCAACAGTAATCGGGTGATGACCCCCCCTACCATCACCACTGGTGTCGACCCTCTGCCCACTCTGGCCAGGTTGGCCAAGATCTCGTGGCTAATGTTGAGACGCTGGCCTGCCACCATAGCCCAGAGGCTCCAGATCTCGGCCGCGTTAAGCGACCCTGGATTACCAGCTCGACCGAGGTACGAGCTGGAAAGCACTCTGTGCAGATACCGGAGTGCCTGAGACACCAGTACGGTGCTCTTCGCTGTATCGTGATCGTACAGCACTCCTGGTATAGCAATAGCCGCCCAATGGGCGCGTCTCACCGCTCGCCGCGGGATCTCAACCTCCTCCCCCGAAGGAAGCCCCATAGCCTGAGCAAACCTCTGCCTGGTGATGCTGACATGGTCGCCATCAAACCAAAACTGTATCACCCCCGGGTCAGTATCTGCGCTCTGAAAGCCTGTGTAACGGAGAGTGGCTAAGACCTGGCGGGTAGCCTCTGGAAATGTCTGGAAGGCAGGCTCAAGAAACTCTGTCCAGCCCGCTCCCTCGGCAAGCAAATCGAACTCCGGGGCCAACCCGAGGGCCTCTAAAAAAGGGCGAGATACAAAGCGGCTGGCCCGAAACTCTACCTGAGCCAACGCCCTGTACCTCTGGGCGGACTCATCATCCATCCAAGCCGGGGCCTCAAGCTCGGGCTGGGCCTGTGGTGCTCTGCGTCTGGGAGGCATCCTGTAAAAAGGAAAAAAGTCAGATAGCGAAAACTTAGCAAAGCAAGCACTATCAGGTTTATTTTTCAAAATCTAAGGTCCATCTAGGTCTTAACAGGGCAATGGCAGCCCATCATGAGATAAAAAAGTAATGACAGATAAAAATAGCAAACATCCTGTCTACGGAAGTATCTTAACATGCCTTGCATGCATCATGGCAAAGGAACATGTAATCCTCACGGAGATAATTAAAGCGAATAAAGATGGGCTTTCCAAGTCCTAAGGCATGCATCATACTCGGAAAGTAAATAAATATTCAATTCTAGAATAAAAGATAAAAATTTGGGCAGCACCCGGGCAGGGACGTGCCCTACCCCCTGCGTGAAAAAAGCAAGACAACAGGCCTCAGGCCCTAGCAATAGTGTGCCCCCAACAAATGGGGCGCACCCCGGCAAGAGTGTGCCCCCAACAAATCAAAATAATTGCCTCAGGCCATAAAAGCAAAGAAATGCACAAAATGGTGCGCTAAAAAGGGTGTAACTCTACAGCACCAAGGTTATAGAAAAACTCTATTTTTATGTGATCATGCAAAAAGTTCAGATTTAACTACAAAATAATATAGAAAATTGGGCAGCATTTCCCCCTGAATTCTAAAGCTATCTAAGATTCCTTAGAGTTAAAAGAAGAAAGAATGTAGAACTGAATTAAATAAATAAATAAATAAAGAAGTAATTATTTACTTACTTGCAATCCGGAGAAGTGTAGAAATTAGGGAAAAACAAATATCCGAGCACCCGGTGAGTATATAATGCGAAAAAACGAAGAAATCGCGAAAAAAATAAGAAGAAAAGGCTCAAAAAACGCCAAAAACTACTTAAAAAATCGCTTGAGATAGGAAGGAGAAAGGGACAGCAACGTTTGCGCCGTCTGTCACTCGCCCTTATATAGAATTTCGTGACCGACGGGCAGGGCGTCTGTAAAAGCGACCGACGGGCTGGCCGTCTGTCGCGAAATGAATGCAATTTAATTTCGTGATGAATGCGATGATGACGCGTGTTTCTGCCCGGTGGACTTCCGACGGGCGGGCCGCCTCTATGGAGGGACGTTCAAGCCGTCTCCGTAGAGAGGCGGGCAGACCGTCCCTGTATAGGGGCGGGTAGGCCGTCGGTGACCTTCTCCTATATAATCTGCAAGATTTTCTTGTCTCTTCATTTTTCAGCACCTTGGGATCTCATTCTTCTCAAAATGTTCTCCCCTCCTGCTCAAAGGATGCACCATATCTTAGATGACAAGCACACTTGGGGAGAAGGCGCCCTTTCCTCTCTGGCTGGGCTGAAATATCTGTGTCGGGTGAAAATCAACCAGAACCTCCTCCTGGCGGCGACCCACTTCTGGAACCCTCGATTTCACGTCTTCCAGTTCACCTATCAGGAACTGTGCCCTCTTTCTGAAGAATTGGCTTCTATTCTGGGAGCCCAGTTCCCTCCTGGCGCTCTGCCTTGCATTCCCCGCTGCGGCCTACTTCAGACCCGGGACGTGGCCCTAGCTCTGGGTATATCCCCCTCGGAGGCCAACCGGCTGATTCCTTCGGGTTCCTCCTTTTCTCTGGAGCCACTGATCGAGGCCCTAGATCAATTCACTGACATCTCCACCTATCGGGTAAGTATCACGTTCCTATTCTGCATGGTGAACTTCCTTACTGTTGTTCCAGGAGGCTTGACAGGTGACTTTCGTCTGTTTGGAGTTCTGAGCGACTTTCATCTAGGATTGTCCCCTCTACCACTTGTCTTGGCCGAAACCATCTTAGGTCTGGACGCTGTGAGTTCTGGGTCCACTACAACTTTTACCGGTAGCCCCTTATTACTCCAGGTATGTCATTATTTTAAAGGTAGTGCGTCCCTTATGGATTTTCACACTAGCTTTTCTTTGCGGGAGGTGCGTCCTTTCGGATTTTCACACAACCCTGTGCCTTATTTTTGCCTGAAGCAAACCCTACTTACTCCAGCGGCTTTTCTTTTCTTTTTTTTTCTTTTTTTCTTTTTTTTCTTTTTTTTTTTTTTTTTTTTTTTTTCAGATCTGGCTACAGGAAAAACTGAAGATGCTGTCTGAACCACCTCCCCGAGTCATCCCGCGGTACATGCCGAGCCATTTCTTGCCTCGTCGGCGACTGTATGGGTGTGCCACGACTAGCGAAGGCATTACCAGGTTTAGTGAGCTGTCAGATGACGACATCAGTTTTACATCCGCCTGGCTCCCGCTGTCTCATGCGGTCACCGATGGGTCATCAGGTTGTGTCCCCCTCTGCGGCCTCCGCCAGGCTACCTTCTGCATTACCTCGCGATGTTCACGGCAGCTTGGGATGACCCAGGATATAGTGAGGGTTCCCCTTGCTTTCCGAGGAGGAGATCTCTCGGTCGCATTTGCTTCCCGGTATTATGAGCTATGGGGCAGATTACCTGTGAAGACTGTCATCCCGAGGTTTGGCAATCATTCTGCATCCTCAACCAGCGGGTACAAGAAGTGGATCCTCAGCCCAACCTCCGATAATAGGACTCGAGGGCTCAAGCATCTGATCGGCGAGAGCAGCAGCAAGACCTAGTTTAGCCTACATGTGTATTTTTGCTACATTTCTTTTTAATGCAGAACTAGGAAATGACAAAAGTGAAAAGAATAATATTCATCCTTTTCACAAGTTTCGTGTGCATTTCTAGATAATTTCAGCATACATGATCAGTTTTGGCATTTACTCAGCTGCTTATGCACTATCAATACATGAAACCAAATTTTAACAGCATCAACTCCTGTTACCGATCGGCCCTCTCGGGTTTTCACGATCGGACATTCTCTCTCATGCCTCTAATTTTTGCACAGGATGCCTTTTTTCGGTTTTCACCCTATCGAGGCGCCCAATTTTAGCACAGCCGCCTTTTTTCGGTTTTCGGCTTGCAGGGCATTTTATTCTCTTCTTTTTATTTTAGTCTTTAGCCGTGGAACCTCTTGAGTCTGTCGACATTGACTGGCTCTTTGAACTCGTTCCCATCGCTGTCTGATAAGATTGCAGCCCCTCTGGACAACAGCTTCTTAAGGATGTACGGCCCTTCCCAGGTAGGTCTGAACTTCCCTCTGATGTCTGGTACCCCTGGCCTCAACTGCTTGAAAACCAAGTCTCCTTCTTTCAGCGGGTGCTTCCTCACCTTCTTCCCGAAAGTTCTCGCTAATCTCTTCTGATATATCTGATTGTGATAATAAGCTTTCAGTCTACTCTCATCTAATAAATTCAAGTGCTGCAATCTCTGCTGCGCCCATTCGGCTTCCGGGATTTGGGCCTCCATGACCACCCTTAATGATTTGAGTTCGATCTCTACCGGCAATACTGCTTCCGTTCCGTATACCAGGGAAAATGGAGTAGCGCCCGTAGATGATCTTACTGTCGTTCTGTATCCCCACAGGGCGAAGGGCAACTTCTCAGCCCAATCTTTGTAGGTTTGGACCATCTTGGACAAGATCCTTTTCACATTCTTATTGGCGGCTTCTACTGCCCCATTCGCTTGTGGTCGGTAAGGAGAGGATTTATGATGCTGCACACCATATTTCCCGAGAAGTTTTCTGGTTTCCCCCATAAACTGCACTCCATTATCAGACACTATGTGGTGAGGGAGACCATATCTGCAGATCAAGTTCCTCTCTATGAACCTGGCCATATCCCTCGCATCAATTTTCTTGAAGGATTCTGCTTCGACCCATTTGGTGAAGTAGTCGATTGCAACTATGATATATCTGTGCCCATTGGACGCCGTAGGGCGAATCTCCCCAATGATATCTATCCCCCAGGCGGCAAACGGCCAAGGAGATGTTAGGTTATGTAGCTCCGATACCGGCAGGTGTCTCAAATCCGCATATTGTTGGCATAACTGACATTTCTTGACATACTTTGAACAATCAGTGTCCATCGTGAGCCAATAAAAGCCTTGCCTCATGATCTTCTTGGCCAAGGTCAAACCATTCATGTGGGCCCCGCAGACCCCCGCATGGGTTTCTTCCATTATCTTGCGCGCTTCTCTCTCATTCAAACATCTGAGCTGGATCCCATCTGACCGTCTCTTATACAGCACCCCTTCCAAGGATATGAACTGAGTAGATAACTTACGTATCACCCTCTGATCTTTTTCAGTGGCTTCCTCTGGAAATCTATCGCTTTCCAAGTAATTCATGATATCAAAGTACCACGGCCTCCCATCTGACACCTCTAATTCCATTACAGGCACGGTTTCAAAGCTGGGCCTATCAGAGCTCGAAATCAGCACCGGCTTCATGGCCACTCCCTCAGGGTTATCCCATATTGATACTAAGGTTGCCAACGCATCAGCCAAACGGTTCTCGTCTCTTGGCACGAAGTGGAAGGTGCAAATCTCAAACTGCCCACACATCCCTTTCAGATATTGAACATAAGGGACCAGTCGCTCTTCCTTAACAGCCCACTCACCGCGGATCTGGTTTATTACCAAGGACGAATCACCAAATACCTCTACATTTCTGGCCCCCAACATAGCCAAAGCCTCCAACCCAAAAGTGCATGCTTCATACTCAGCTTCGTTGTTGGTTGCTTTGTATCTCAGTTTCTTAGCGAGAGGAAGTTTCTCATTATCTGGGGTTGTTAGGATGACTCCGACTCCGGCTCCTTTGTTGTTTACCGCCCCGTCAAAATGCAATTGCCATCCTTGAACAGAAATCGTGCCTATGCCCTCGTCAGGAAAGGTAAATTCGAGGGTGTCCCCTTGGATAGGATGCTCAGCAAGAAATTCGGCTACAGCCCGCCCCTTAATAGTCTTGCGGGTGATGTATTGCACATCAAACTCTTGTAGCAAGAGCAACCACCTCCCCATCTTTCCAAGCAAAGATGGTGCCTCCTGCAAATATCTTAAAGGATTCTGCTTGGCTACAGCCTGAACCTTGTACGAGTGAAAGTAATGCCTTAGCTTCTTTGATGCCCAAATCACTGCAAGGCAGATCTTCTCTACTTCAGCATATTTTATTTCGTAAGCCAGAAACTTCTTGCTGAGGTAATAAATGGCAAATTCCACCCCAAACTCATCCTCTTGAGCCATCATGGCACCCACTGAACCGTCCTCTACTGCTAGGTACAGAATAAGCGGTTTAACAGGTTGCGGAGGCCTTAGTACTGGCGGATTTAACAGGTACTCCCTGATATTATCAAAGGCTCTCTGGCAGTCTTCATTCCAGACTACGGGCTGATTCTTTCTAAGCAGCTTAAAAACAGGTTCGCATATCGAAGTGAGCTTGGCAATAAATCGGCTGACATACTGCAACTTGCCCAGAAAACTCCTTACATCTTTTTCCTTTTGTGGCACAGGCATCTCTCTGATAGCTTTCACCTTATCGGGGTCAATTTCTATCCCCCTCTGACTGACGACATGTCCCAACAGCTTTCCTGAAGTCACCCCAAAAATGCACTTCTTGGGGTTAAGTCGCAGATTATACCTGTCGATCCGGGTGAAGAACTTCTCTAGAGCTTCAAAGTGCCCCTCTCGGGTGGCTGATTTGACCATCATATCATCAACATACACCTCTACTTCTTTGTGAATCAGGTCGCTTAGTATCTTGGTCGCCATCCTCTGGTACGTGGCCCCCGCATTCTTTAAGCCGAAAGGCATAACCCGATAGGCATAAGTACCCCACTCCGTGATGAAGGCAGTCTTGACCCGGTCAGCTATCTTGTTCAGGATCTGATTGTAGCCCACATATCCATCCCCAAAGCTGTACATTGCGCAGTTGGCGGCACTGTCTATCAATACATCAATATGGGGCAGTGGAAAATCATCCTTAGGACAGGCTTTGTTAAGATCTCGATAATCCACGCACACCCTGACCTTTCCGTTCTTCTTAGCCACAGGAACCACATTCGCGAGCCAAGTAGGGTACTGGACTTCCACCAGAAACTTAGCTTCGATCTGCTGTCGGATTTCCTCCTTAACCTTATCAGCCCATTCTGGCCTTAGCCTTCTCAACTTCTGCTTCACAGGCCTGCAATCTGGGTAAGTGGGGATGGCATGCTCCGCCACGGCTCGGTCAATCCCCGGCATATCCTCGTAGGTCCAGGCAAAGACTTTTTCATGTTTTGTTATTATTCTCTCAAAATTTTTTCTCTCCTCAGGAGTTATATTTGATGCTATTAGGATTTCTCTCGGATTTTCCGAAGTTCCAAGATTGAAAGGCGTTGTGCCAGTAGAGTCAATGTCAAAAATTGATGGAATATGATCATGTTCATGCATGTTGAAATCATCAGAAACATCGCACAAATAAATGAAATTGTTCATCTTATTGATAATACTATAGTTATCATTTACATCATAAAAGAGTTCTGGAATAAAAAGACAATCTAGGCTAGAGTCTTCTTCTGCCGCTCCCGAGGTTGACGCTATTGCAGCTTGCTCATTGACTTTCTGATCTAGCAGAGGCCCTTTAGGCACGTCGGAAGAGATCTTCAACTCCTCCACTTCCAGCTCTAAACCTGCTATCTTCTCTTTTCCTTTAAGCCTGGCAGCTACCATTTTCTCAGTAACGATCTCCTCAAGCTCGCACTTGTCCCAAGTGACCCCCTGGGTCATGATTTCTTCATCCCAAAAGCCTTCAGCGGTCTTGACAAATCCGATGTGCCAATCATATACATCATTAAAAATCTCAAAGCCAGGGACAATCCTCCCATCTACCCACTGCGGTTCATCTTCACCAGTATAAGCACATACTGAGGATGCGGGGACAAAGCTTTCTGAAATGTGGGGAATCCTGTCTGTTACCCTCTTCTTGCCAAAACCACCTCTGTACCCCAGACCTTTACGGTTCTTCTGCCCTCGAGTGGTAATCGCGGTCTGCAGCCCTTGGGAGCTTCTTCCCAAACCAGCCCCAGGAAGATAGTGCATCTTCTTCAACATATTAACCACAGCCGGGCTACCTCCTGATTCGTGCTCTTCCTTTATCATAGATACATGAAAACCACTGAACGGCTGATTGGCAATTTCTAGCGCTGAGACCTGGTTTTCCCTGGCTGCCTTGATAGTCACCACCTCCCCTTCGTGCGGGAATTTTATCATCTGATGCAGTGTGGATGGCACTCCTCCTAATTTATGAAACCAGGGTCTCCCTAGCAAAGCCGAGAAATTAGCAGGAATGGGCAGAACCACAAATTCGACTTCCACTTCGATAGGTCCTGTTTTGACCAAGGTCTTGAAGGTTCCCGAGGCTTGCCTCCTTGAGTTATCGTAGGCCGTGATAGTCAGGTCGGATTCGCTGAGCATGTCCTTGCTTAAGCCAAAAGCTTGTAAAGCTATCAAAGGGCAGACGTTGATAGAAGACCCATCGTCCACCATAACGCAAGCAGTGTGCTTGCTGCTAATCTGCGCCTTAATGTATAAGGGTCGGTTATGATTACGGCCTTCTGCCGGTAAGTCGACGTCGGAAAAGATCAACCTCTCCTCGGATCCTCCCTTGATTAAACCCAAAAGCTCTGATGGGGAAATAGTGGTGGCAACTGTGGCTTCAACCAAAGCCTCTACTACCTTCTGCCTATGAGAGGGGGATTGCCTCAACAAATCCCAAATGGTTATCTGAGCCGTGGTTTTCTTCAATTGCTTTATAATCTGTTCCTCCTCTGGCTCTTTCTCTGCCACTGGCTGTACTGGCTCAGGTAGCTTTGCAATCTCAGGGATCACCCTTCCACTTCTAGTGACAGCGCCTACCTCTCCCTCTTCTCCATCGGAGCCCCACAGATCAAGGTTTAATCCTTCTTCACCCTCGGTTTCTCCACCGCTCTCACTGCTGGACCAACAATCAAGAGTCGCCACAACTGCTCTCTCCTTCCCATCCTCGGAATTACCGACAGCAGATTCCTCATTCCCAAACAGATCTTGCAGCACATACCACTCTGGCAGGCTAGATTGGATCATGAACACAGGTGGGGGTACAGCATTATAACCAGGCCTCTTCTCAGCTTCTCTCCTCTCAGGGTCAGAGATCTGTTTGCTATCGATCAAGTCCTGAACCGAGTGCCGAAGCGCTTTGCATTTATCAGTGACATGGCCCGAGTACTGGTGGAATGCACAGAATTCGTTGTCCTTATGTCCCGGTTTCCCTTGTGTCGGAGATGGCCTAGGAGTTAGAGGACGCAATTTTCCTTCCTTTATCAGCCTCTTCAAGACCCAGGATAATGGTCTCCCTAAGTTCGAAAACTTCCTCGGGGTGGTTACCTCAGTAGCAGACACTTCACCCATTCTTCTAGTGCTGTTACTGGGGCCTGCCGGCCTACTAGCTCCTTGACCGGGGTTAGCCCTTTTGGCAAAATTATCATTGTTAGCTTTTCGGGTCAAGAACTCCCCTTCCGCTTCGATGGCTATATCCTTGAGAGACTCCCAGTCCTTTAACCCCTTCATCCTCAGTCCCTCCTTCAAGTACGGGCTCGCGTTCTTAATGAAAAGACGAATCTGATCTTGGGTATCTGGCTTTCGGCGCATCTCCATTACTCGGTTCCGCCATCGGGTAAGGTACTCATGGAAGGATTCTCCGGCCTTCTGTTGGAGCAGCTCTAGATCTTTCAGAGTCACCTCCATTCTGGTATTACAATCGTACTGTTTCAGAAACTCCTCAGTGAGCAGATCCCAATCTTCTTTAGTGCGGCGGTCAAGGCCGTGATACCAATCTATGGCATGAGAGGTCAAACTCAGACAAAAGTATTCCACTTTCTGCTTCTTAGACAATGTGGTCCCCTTCATGACCAGAGAATATTGCTTCACATGTGCAGTAGGATCAGAAGTACCATCGAACTTTGGCACGTCCGGCATCTTGAAGTTATAAGGGATCGGATCCTCCCCGTCCAGCTCCCTATCCTCGGGATTCATCCCATGGGCTCTGCCTATCATACGAGCCATGGCCTCGAACCTCTCTTCCATCTTTTTCAAAATAAAGTCATCAGCCTGAGGTGCCTTCCCCTTTTCGGATGCCATGCTCAACCTATCATCCTCGATATCTCTATCATCATCAATTCTCAGCACTGGCCTTCTTCTCAGTTCTCCCGAAGCCACTGATCTCAACTCTACCGGTGGCGGCCTAACGGGCTCCTCTCGCCTTTCAACCCTTTCTTCTTCAGGCTCATTCAGTCTCACTGGAGGAGGAGGAGGAGGATTCTGGGGAACATTCGGCTGAGCGTTCTGCTGCGTCAAGGCGGCCAACATATTCATCATCCTTCCCTCGAATTCTTCAAATCGACGGCCCACTTCTTCGGCAATCATGGCCCTGGTGGCGTCTTCCCCCCTGGGTGAGTTTGCCATATGAGATACTGTGCCACTTACTTCTGATAAGATCTCCGGCAGACCTTCTCTATCTGACAGCTCAGGAGTAAGAACTCGGATCAGTCGCCCGGTCGGTGATCTAGTCCACCTGGGCAGATCTATGATGGCTGCAGGGACAAAAGTTAGAATGATGCATGAAATGTATGTATAATGCATGATCGTGATATGCAACATTTACAGAGCACAAGCAAGCAAGTAAGTCCTTCCACCCTTATTTCTCCCACACACGTGGTCGTGCAGTCTCTTTCCTAGGTGGGATTAGCCCAAGGGTTAACGAGGAACCCAATGGACGCGTATGGTGCGCGGCGAAAAACCGGCAGCATAACACTCCTATGCTAATGTACAAGCAAATGGATAATGATCGTCACGTATTCGAACGGTCCATAAATTTCGACATGGCCCTACGGGGGCATGATAGCCTTTGGCCAGGTTACCAAGCGAGATATTTGGATTCACCCAATATGTGAAGATCCATACAGCAAGCATGAGATTATGGTTCATTTCACCTGTGGAGAGTGACTACAGTCATTACATGAGCTTTGGACGAGGGAGATGTTTCTTTGAGGCTACCCAAGCATGATCCCTGCCGACGGGTCTAGCTCATCACGAGCGTAGCGACCGATCGGGTCACCATTTTGATATACCATTGAGGTACGTGGCTTGGACTGGTGATTATCCTTAACACTTCCCCAAATTGAGTGAAAATGAGGAGGTGCTTCAGGAATGCACCGGGGCTAGAAGAGGGACCAAACTAGCTTATTCTAAGGCTCTAATGATATGTAAATGCAAATTTGAGAGAAAGCGAATTCATGAATTAACTTTTAATCACAAATGTTAAAAGAGGTATTTTCAAATCGAAATCTCGAACCATAAACGTTCCCCAGTGGAGTCGCCACTGTGACGCGCGCCGGGTCCCGATGCGCCGCCCTTTCGGACCGCCCGCACGTGGGCGATCGGGGCATTTGCGGGTCCGTTGGCATCTTGCAATAAATCGCAAGTGCGTCTATGTTGGGCAACAAAGAGGTATCATGGAGTCGCCACCCAATAGAACATTGGGAAAGTTACTCTCGCCTCGGAGAGCCTAAGACTGCGCTTAGCATCCATGTTGGGCCATGAGGCCTAGGATTAGCGCTAAAGTCTCGTGACCCAAGAAGTATTTTGGAGGATAACCTCTAACCTCTTGAGCCCAAAGACCAGAGCTGGGTCCGGGATTTCTCATCTATTTCTACCTCAATTAGTTTATGATCAAATTTTAATGTCATTAGTTCGCTCTCTCTCCACACTATGCAGTTTAATTAAAAGGCGCATTTATTCACATTTGGAAAGCAATAAATGGGCAGAATAAATATCAAAGCAATAAATTACAATAATACAAGGAGCGGAATACAACTCCCTTTATAAAAGTGCGATTCATACACAAATCGGGGCATTGTTTATTTTTGAGGACTTTGGTCCTCTCATGCATCATCATTAAAAAATGGGATATTTAATATGTGATGATTTTTATTGGATGAAAATAGGGCGTTGGACCCTTTTTGCATTTTATACGAAACTCAATTTTATTTAAGTACAAATCGTTAATCTATTCTTACATTCGACGGGATAAAAAAGAGCTTATTCATATACATAAAATAATCAATGAATGAAAGAGCGAGAGAAATAAATCAAGAGGTTTAAGAAAACTAAACCCGACGAAATCCACCATGCATGGTAGGCGACCGCTCAAGCTCGAAATTATCCAAGAGAACCAATATACACTCACAAAAAAGTTAAGAGATGTTAACATTCATAAAATTAACACATAAGAAATCGAAGGGACTGAATAGAGATGGAAAATGATCAAAAAAAATGGAGGCAGAACCCACCGACGGCCTTTCCTGATTGACCGACGGGCGTCGGTTTGGTTATTCGATATGCCCGTTTGTCACTCAAGGATGGGCGTCTGTAGGTGGGTGACCGACGGGCGTCGGTCATAAAGATGACCTGTCGGTCACCTCTGTCTCCGGAAAACAGAAAGGAGAAAAGGGCCTTTTCAGATAAAAAAAAACAAGTTTTATACAAGAAGGAGATGAGGGAGTCAAAATGAAGAAAAGTAATAATACGTATTCAAAATTTTCACGGAATGAATAAATGAATGATAAATAATTAAATATGAGATAAAATGGAGAGAGAATCCGGAATATTTACCCTCAGATAGTTGCCTTGGGTAGAATTTTGATGTCGGTTAGATCCCCGCGCGTTCCACGAGAAAGTAAGAGAATGAAAGATTAGAGAGAGAAAATGAGCTATTTCACCTCCGATCCTTCAGAAAGTCGATTTAGGAGTTCAAATCTAAAGAAAACTAATTAGCTTTTAGTTCCTTTGATCGATTTGATCCTTGATTAAGTAAAGTTCTTTGGAAAATGTGTGTTTTTGGAAGAGAGAGAAAACGTGCTCGAATTTTGGCAGAGTTTCCCCTTCTGAAAAATTTTCCCCACCCTTTTGAAGTGAAAATCCGGACCTTATATAGCCAGACACGACCGACGGGCGTCGGTGCGTAGGGGCGGGCGTCGGAAGAATCCTACTGACACAAGGACACTTCCGACGGCCCTGCCACCTTCACCGACGGGCGTCGGAACGGTTGCGTGCCCCGGGAAACCAGGCGGCTCCTGACAGGGGCGGTGACTTTCCGACGGGCGTCGGAAAATCCCCCAAGCCGTCGGTGACTCAAAGCGACGGGCTACTTCCACAGACGGGCTGGCCGTCTGTGGAGGAAAAAAAACCTTTTGACCTAGAAAACTCCCGTTTTCTCCCCCTCTGCCCCTGAAGTGTAAAAAAACCTCATTTCTCACGGAACGCGGGACTAAAACCTTCAACTTCAGCCTCTTGTACAGGCCTCGAACATTGCTTTCTTCATAGGGTAACCTCTGATCTGGACTGTTCCAGGACACGGTGCTTACAGTATTTCAAAATCGATATTTCCATCACTTGACTTATTAGTCAATTTCCCCAATTAATGTTGTAGTATTTTTAATAGATAGTCGTTCTTTATTTAATGAATTATTTGATCCCTACATTAACATTATTCGAGCAATTACCTTAATTTTACTTACTTTCCACTAATTCACATTAGTGTCACTGATTCACATTTTTACCTCTGCTTATATTATACGTACAATATTGTCACTTTATAACCCAATTAAATTACACACACATGCCTAATTATACTTTAGGTCAATTTAAAACCATTATTCAATTACACTACAATATTCCAATTTCATCGATTACTTATTCACCCATTTAACAAATGTGCACTTAATATC